>CAUYUJ010020740.1:77500-145000 GCA_963575745.1 Prorocentrum cordatum | reverse complement strand
GAGGCCGACGGACGCGCCGACTTCTCTGTTGTGGACGATACAGAACTCCCTACGCGCGCGCGCGGGTGACCATGGTCACCCGCGCGCGGGGGTGACCCGCCCACTGCGCGGGTCACCCGAAATCCGCTCGGCCAATTAGGTTCACAACGGGAATCCATGGGTGCCGTGGATGTCAAGGCTTCTCAGTGGTTATCAAGGGCTGACAAGGCGCTGTCAATTGAGCCAAAATCAAGACATTGAAACGTGTAACAAAAAATCAAGACATCACAGAAAATTCATTACAAGAGGGGCGTCATGAAAAAATTACGACGCCAGGAGGTCTGGGTAGGTGGGCTGGCAGGGCCACCACTGGCGGCCGGCGGCGGGCTGCCCTCACCGCGGCTGTCGCCGCCGCTGGACTGGGTGGGATCGTCTTCGTCATCGTCGATCAGGGCGTCGTCCGCGGCGGCCCTCTCAGCGAGGGACAGAGCAGCCGAGGTGTAGTGCCCGTTGATGGGAGTCGCCTCCTGTGACAGGATCTCTGGCAGCACGGCGCCAGTCCCCACGCGGACCTCCCCGCCTCCACCACCGGCGCCTCCGCCCAGCGGCTCCGTCCAGAACGTCCCGTTCTGATCGAGGACGCCCACGAAGAAGGGCCCGGGCGCGGCCTCCACGGACGGCGGGTCGATCAGCTCCTCGTCGGCGCCACCCGCGGCATCGATCTCCGCCACGATGTCGGACGCCTCGTCGCTTTCGCTGCTGTCCAGGTCCATGTCGGGGTTGGCCGTCCCGCACAGGTGGCACTCAAGCCCGCACCTGTTCCACGAGCGGCACTGGCCACACACCCAGCCCAGAGGGGAGTCAGGCCCTACGCTTGAATCGCCTGACTCGGCGCCTCCGCGGACCTTGCGGGTCGCGAAGACCTCGGACTCGGCCCCGACGCCGTAGGTCCTGAGAGGATTCCCGTCCAGCATCAGCCGGTTGTGAACCATCAGCACAATGTTCTCCCTCGGCGTACAGGTGGGGCGCCCGACCCGCATGCGGAACGATGCCACGTCCTCGCCCAGGTCCGCGGAGATCCACTGGCGCCGCACCGCCACGTCCAAGAACGACCGGACGACGATGGTCAGCGGCTCCTCGCGAATCGAAGGCCGCGAGGAGGATGGCCGGCCCGCCTCAGGAGCTCCCACCGGGCGCGCGTCGCCGGCCCCTGGGAGGCGCCCTCCCAACGGAGGTGCGGCGCCACCGCCCGCCAGCGTCGATGTAGGCGCCGCCGCCGGCCTCCTCGACCGCAGGCGTCACCCACTCCACCGTGGCTCCGGCCTGCGCCCGCAAATCGAGCTGGTGCCTGAGGAGTTCCAGCTCGAAGTCCGACTCGGCCACGTCGCCGTGCTCCTCGAGCTGCTCGAGGAGGATCACGTCCTCCACGGCCGGGCCCAGGCCGCTGCTGGAGCCGGGCGCGCCACCACCCGACATGTCCGGCGGCCAGCCCAGCCGCGAGCCGCAGGGCCGCCGACGCGCCAGGAACCGGCGCCGCTGCCGATGGGAAGCCCAGCCGCCGCGGCGGCGAGGAACCTCGCGAAGGGGGCGCGTGCGAGCGAGCCCGTGAAAGCTTGAGCAAATATATAATGGAATACAAGGGAGCGTGACAAAGACCAGCTGGGCCCCTCAATCCCGTGCCCGTCTGCAAGCATACTCCGCACTAACATGCAATGCACAATCCACGTGGTGCAATTCACTTTGACTGTCTTGAAACTGTCCTCTCCGCTGCTCGTGCAAACGTCTCACCCTCCCACCCGCAATTTGGCCGCAAGACTTCTTAAGACCGTGACGGTGGGTACCAAATTGCATTTGGCAGCGACAGCGACGCCGCCGACGACGACAGCGACAACGACCACGACGACTACGCCGACGACGACTACGACGTCACCGACGACGTATCCGTCGATTTCGACGATGACGACAACGACGAAAACGACGACGACGACGACGACGACGACGACGACGACGACGACGACGACGACGGCGACACCAACGACGACGACGCCGACGCCGACGCCGACGATGACGACGCCGACGACGACGACGACGGCGAGGACGCCGACGACGACGACGGCGACGACGACGCGAACGACGAAGAGGAGGGAGGACGGCGACGCCGACGACGACAACGACCTGGGAGGAGGGAAGACGATGACGACGACGACGACGGCGACGAAATAGGAGGGACGACGACGAGACGCCGACGACGGACGACGACGACGACCAGGGAGGAGGACGGACGACCACGGCGACAACGACGACCGAAACGACGACGACGCCAAAGAGGACGACGACGACGACGAGGAAAGACAAAGGACGACGACGGCGACGACGACGACGACGAGGGAGGAGGAAGTTTGCGACGACGACGACGACGATGCAAGAGCGCGCGCGCACGGTTTTGTTACAACTCCGTGTTGCGAAACCCTGTAGCTGTATGTTGATTGGGTATTTTTTTCTGAATCCTTCCGGAACTGAAGCTTTTGAAGGATTCCGGCATGCGCGCGCGACGACGCGCGCGTCTGCACTTCGCTTCATTTTTGCAAGTGGTTCTCGCGACGGCTCGCGCGCAAGGGCGATCAAAAGATTTCGACATGCGCGCGCGAAGCCATTTTCGTATAATTTGTTGAACATGTTGAACAAAAACATAGTTTCTCACGATTTCGCAGGGGCGCGCGTGTAAGCCTTTCAAGGAAATCCGTGATGCGAAACCCTGTGTGTTTCATGTTTTTGGGGCACCCGATTTTGGAACCCTTCCGAACCCGAAAAATTTTGAAGGATGTCGGCATGCGCGCGCGCGACGACGCGCGCGTGTGCACTTCGCCCTATAGGTTGCAAGGGAAATCTGGGAAACTTGTGACTTTTGATAAACCAGCGTGCGCGCATAGAATTTGGTTTATAAGATGGCGGGGGGGGTCGATACCGGCCTGGCTGGGTAGTATGAATTCACAGGTCGGGTGAACGATGGGGCAGAATCATATGTACATTACCATACGCAAAAAGGGGATGGACAATTCCAGGGGGGTAGAGTGTGCTCTTACCTCAGAAAAGAGAATCGACGTGGTGCAACCTGGGTGGTGCAACTTATGTTTTGCAATCTGCGTGGTGTAATGGATTCTACTGTTCGCAATGGACTGTGGAAATCCAGCGCCGCGCAACAATCCCACCCAGCCGCCCGCAAGTTGGTTTGCAAACCTCATGCGGCGGCGATTGAGATGAGTGCTTGGCGCTGGCGCTGGCTGGTGCATCCTTGCGGTCGCGCCAGCCCGCGCATGCGTGCGCGCAGCGGCCAGGTGGTTTGGCGCGACCGACGCGGCCGCGGTGGGTCTGACCGTTCGGCACATCCCAGCGGGCACTGGACTGCGAGTCGGCGACTTGGGCGGGTGCGGTATCATGGCGACGTCGACTACGTGTAGACACGATGATGATAATAGCGGTGTTGGTGACGATGCTGACAGCGACGAAGACGGCACAGCCATCGAAGGCGCCAATGCCGATCACGCCGACGACGATGACGACGGCGTCTTCGCGTCGGTGATGAAGGTGTTGGAGGAATTCGCAATGCGCGCGGCAAACGCGCGGAAGTGGCTCGCATGGTATGATTTGACACGGATCGTGCCACCCCAGCACGCGCGCAAAGGGCGTTCGAACGATTTTCACATGCACGCGCGAACCCCGTTTGGTAGCATGTTGTGAACATCCGGGAAGGAAAAACGCACGGTTGTCTTAAGAATTCGCAAGAACGCGCGCACGCTGTTGTTAAACACCCGTGCTGCGAACCCTTATGTTGTGTATGTCGTGTGGACACTCAACTTTGAAACCCTTCCGAAACCACTGGTTTGTGAAGGATTTCGGCATGCGCGCGCGACGACGCTCGCGTGCATTTCGTCTCATTTGTTGCAGAGGATTCTCGCGACAGCACGCGCGCAAGGTCGTTCGACCGACTCCGACATGCGCGCGCGCAGCCCGTTTGGTAGTATATTCTGGAATGTTGCAAAAATAACACTGTGGTTTTTATGAAGAATTCGCAGGGCGCCAAAACCAAACGTGTTGCAACATCATGTGTTTTATATGTGGTTTGGACAGTCGATTTCGAAATCCTTTCGAAACCGACTGTGTTTCAAGGATTTCGGCGTGCGCACGCGACGACGCGCGCGTGCACTTCGTCTCAGCTGTTGCAAAGGATTCTCGCGACGGCACGCGCGCAAGGTCGTTCGAACGATTCCGAACAGGTTTTTGAATTATCCCGGCAAAGCAACCTAACAGCGATGTGTAGAAGCATATCTGGAAGCATTCCCCTTAAGATTCAGATGATAATCCAGTTGTAGAATTCTGCTGTTCTCGCAGTCGCAGTCGCATTCGCGATGACAGTCGCAGTGGCAACGGCAGTCGCAGTCACAGCACCAGCCTCAGCCTGCCTCAGCCTCAGCCTGCCTTAGCCTCAGCCTCAGCCTGCCTCAGCCTCAGCCTCAGCCTGCTTCAGCCTCAGCCTCAGTCTGCCTTCAGCCTCGGCCTCAGCCTGCCTCAGCCTCACCCTGCCTCAGCCTCAGCCTCAGCCAGCCTCAGTCTCAGCCTGCCTCAGCCTCAGCCTCAGCCCGCCTCAGCCTCAGCCTGCATCAGCCTCAGCCTCAGCGTCAGCCTGCCTCAACATCAGCCTGCCTCAGCCTCTGCCTCAGCCTCAGCCTCAGCCTCAGCCTCAGCCTGCTTCAGCCTCAGCCTCAGTCTGCCTTCAGCCTCCGCCTCAGCCTGCCTCAGCCTCAGCCTGCCTCAGCCTCAGCCTCAGCCTGCCTCAGCCTGCCTCAGCCTCAGCCTGCCTCAGCCTGCCTCAGCCTCAGCCTCAGCCTCAGCCTCAGTCTGCCTTCAGCCTCAGCCTCAGCCTCAGCCTGCTTCAGCCTCAGCCTCAGCCTCAGCCTGCCTGCCTCAGCCTCACCCTGCCTCAGCCTCAGCCTCAGCCTCAGCCTCAGCCTGCCTCAGCCTCTGCCTCAGCCTGCCTGCCTCAGCCTCAGCCTCAGCCTGCCTCAGCCTCAGCCTCAGCCTGCCTGCCTCAGCCTCAGCCTGCTTCAGCCTCAGCCTCAGTCTGCCTTCAGCCTCAGCCTCAGCCTCAGCCTGCCTCAGCCTCAGCCTGCATCAGCCTGAGCCTCAGCCTCAGTCTGCCTCAGCATCAGCCTGCTTCAGCCTCAGCCTGAGCCTCAGCCTGCTTCAGCCTCAGCCTCAGTCTGCCTTCAGCCTCGGCCTCAGTCTCAACCTGCCTCAGCCTCAGCCTGCCTCAGCCTCAGCCTCAGCCTGCCTCAGCATTCAAAATGTGGCCCGGGAATGGAGTTCTGGGAACTCGAAGAACACGAAGTGGCCTGCATTTGGCTCCGGGCATTCAAAATCATGCCGAGGAATGGAATTCTGGGAACTCGAAGACCACGAAGTGGCGAACAGTTGGCTCTGGCCATTCAAAATCATGCCCAGGAATGGAGTTCTGGGAACTCGAAGACCACGAAGTGGCCTACAGTTGGCTCCAGGCATTCAAAATCATGCCCAGGAATGGAGGTCTGGGAACTCGAGGACCACGAAGTGGCCTACAGTTGGCTCCGGGCATTCAAAATGTGGCCCGGTAATGGAGTTCTGGGAACTCGAAGAGCACGAAGTGGCCTACAGTTGGCTCCGGGCATTCAGAATGTGGCCCGGGAATGGAGTTCTGGGAACTCGAAGAGCACACAGTGGCCTACAGTTGGCTTGGGGCATTCAGAATGTGGCCCGGGAATGGAATTCTGGGAACTCGAAGACCACGAAATGTGTAACTGTTTGCTTAAAACGACTTCCGCGGATTCTCCCTGGCACCCGTCCGGCATCTGCCCAGACCCCCCTGAGGAGTCAAGATGCTTTCTTTTGAGACCATTAGAAACCCATCAGTCTTCGCTGTTAGGTAAATTGCAACAGGTTTTTGAAAACTTGAGATTGTTGATAAAGAGGAGTGCGCGCACATAGCGCTTTCGTTGCAAAGTATGGCGGGGGGGCGTCGATACCGGCTGGCTTGGGATGGTATGAGTTCATCGGGAAAATGAGCGAAGGGTTACGATCACATATGAATTTCCAATCGAAGCGCGTAACGGATAACCCCTGGCGAGTGATGGGGGTAGAATCTAAGTTCTCTGAGCAAAAGAAAGTCTAGGCGGCCACGGGGCGGCGACATGGCGGCCAGCACGCAAGACAGGCCCGGACGATCAAGGCGACGACGGGGCGGCGACGGGGCGCAACCAGGCGGCGACGGGGCGGCGACGGCGGCGGCATGGCGGTCAGAGTGCTAGACAGGCCCTGACGACGGGCGGCGACGGGGCGTTGACGGCGGCTACATAGCCGCCAGACCGCCAGACAGGCCCAGTTCCTCAGCAAGAACTAAAATACCCCTAAGTGCAAGCGTTGTTTGGGGGATTGCAGAACAAACACTCAACTTTTCGCAGGTCCCCGCGAATTTGCTGGATCTGCGCTGGACCCCCTTCCCTGGCGCGCGGAGCGCGCCAGGGGCGGCGCCGCCAAGGGACTCCAGCGCGGATCCAAGCAATCCGCGCGGACCTCCGAAAGCGCACGTTCTCACAACTCTTCGCTCACCGATCCCCTCCCCTGGAGTTCCACTTCCATCCCCGCGCCGTGAGGGGGGCTCCGGCTCGGGCGCGGCCGAGATCTCCGCGCCCCGCGCGCGGCGCTGAGCATCCTGGCCACGGGCGCAACCCCCGCCCGCCGCCGTGGCCGCCCGCCGCGCCGCGCCGCGGCGGCGGCGGCCTTGGCCTCGCTGGCCGGCCGCAGCTGGGGGGGACGTTAGGCGTATACCCAAGTTATGGCGAGCGATTTGCACGTCACTATCGCCAGAAGCCTCCGTCAGAGTTTCCCGAGCTTGCCTTTCTCAAGCCTACTTCACCATCTTTCTGGGGCGGAGGGCCGGCTCGTCGGGGGGGAGGGGAACCTCAAGCGCTCGGTCCCCTGCTCCCTGTCTGCCCTCTGCCGACGCGCCGCCCTGCACCTGCTACAAGATTCTGCCTTAACGAGGTGCTTCGGCGAGAGAATCCATGGTGGCGACGTCGGCGCCGGCTTCAGCTCCTGACACGAGGGGGCACGACATGGGGGGGACTACTGGCTCAGGCGGAGGGGGGGAGAAACTTTTGACCTGAAATCGGCGATACATCGCCGATGGATCGGCAATGGGCCCCCGACAGCGAATCCGCACACTGAGCGAAGTGGGCTATCGGGACCCTATCGGCGATCGATGAGCGATTGGGGGTCGATGCATCATCTCCCGAGCCTATGCCCTCCCAGCGTTGTCCCCGCCTTACGGTCCAGATCTTTTGCTCAGCGTGTCGCGTCGACGGCCCCTGCGACACGCCATGCCTTGCTGGCCGATGGCGTGCCACTCCCACTGTGAGGCGGGGGGGCTGGGACATTCGGGACGGTGATGCCTGGGGACTGGCACGTGGTCAGTGTGCCGCGCCGGAGCGTGGCGGGCCAGAGCCACGGGGGCGGCTCGCTGAGCAAACTTCCCTGACCGCAGCCGCCCCCGTGGGGAGCCCATCGTGCCAGAGATCTCTCTCGAGTAGCGTCGAAGCCGCAAGGTCTCTCCAGGAGGGGGTAATGACCACAGCTCGCCAGACTGCGGCTCGTCTGCCTCGGCCTCGTCGTCCCCCGAGATCCCGGCGCTGCATTTTGCTGGCGCAAATCGTTCCAGCGCTGCGAATGCAGCAGAAATATTGGGATGTCGAGCTCCAGTCGTGATTCTCAACGTCGGATCTCAGGGTCGATGTCGCCGCTGCCGCCGCCATCGCCGGCGGCGGCGTTGAAGTCGACGTGGTGACGCTGTCGTCGTCGCCAGCTCACTCCGTCCCTCCTTCACTCCTCCCTTCCTGTCTTCCAAGCGGCACTGCAAACCATATCCTCGTCTCTACTCTCTCCGCTCCGCCTCACCGAGAGAACCAGCCAACCGAGGAGGGGGCAGGAGGATGATCAGCAAGAGGACGAGGGCTACACCGGACTCACTTCTATAGCGCTCACTTCTATAGTGCTCACTTTGAAATTGTGGTCCGGAAGGGGCCGCACATGCAGGCACATGCCGCACAGTCGCATGCACATGCCCATGCAAATATACAAAAGCCTCAACAGCATTGCCGCACATGCGCGCACATGCCACACCGTCCGACGCACAGTCGAATGCACGGTCAAGCAAAACTCTGAAAGCATAGACGCACATGCCCGCACATGCCGCAGAGATGTCGCAGGCGATAGTGGCCTGACCACCTGAGCTCGGGGCATTTCGCAACCCAGAGTTCCGAGGATGTCTCAGGCAAGCGTGGCCGGATCACCATGGGGCAGGGCATCTTGGAAACCAGAGTGGCGAGGATGTCGCTGGTCAAGGTGACCAGACGACCATGGGGCAGGACACCTCCGAGGTCTGAGTTGTGAGGATGTCTCAAGCGAAAGTGGCCTGACCACCATGGGGCAAGAGATCTCTGAGGTCAGAGTTGCGAGGATGTCTCTGGGGAGAGTGGTCTGACCACCTCAGCCCAGGGCATCTCGGAGCCCAGAGTTGCGAGGATGTCTCAGGCAGGACTGGCCTGACCACCTGCTCAGGGCATCTCAGAACCCAGAGTTGCGAGGGTCTCAGGCGAAAAAGGCCGAGACACTATGGAGCAGGGCATCATTGAGGTCAGAGTTGCGAGGATGTCTCAGGCAAAAGTGGCCTGAACAGCTCAACTCAGGGCATCTCGGGCGAGGATGTCTAAAGCGAAAGTGGTCTAACCACCTCAGCTCAGGGCGTCTCGGAACCCAGAGTTCCGAGGATGTCTCAGGCGAAAGGGGCCGAGACACTATCGAGCAGGGCATCATTGAGATCAGGGTTGCGAGGATGTCTCAGGCGACAGTGGCTGACCACCTCAGCTCGGGGCATATCGGAATCGAGACTTGCGAGGATGTCTCAGGCGACCGTGGCCTGACCAGCATGGGGCAGGAGATCTCTGAGGTCAGAGTTGCGAGGATGTCTCAGGCGAAAGTGGTCTAACCACCTCAGCTCAGGGCGTCTCGAAACCCAGAGTCCCGAGGATGTCTCAAGCGAAAGTGGCCGGGCCACCATGGGGCAGGGCATCTCCGAGACCAGAGTTGCGAGGATGTCTCAGGCGAAGGTGGCCAGATCACTTCATGTCAAAGCACGTCGGCCTCCAAATTGCCGACGACGTCTCACGCGGAACTGGCCGGACGCGAACGCGCCGGCGTCCGGAGACGAACGCCGGCCCCGGCATTCTTGCACGTCCCGCACATGCACTGCACAGGTACGCGCAGTATTCGCACAGGCCGAGCTCGCCAGTGGCCGAGCCAGGCCAGCGATTCCGAGATTCCCTGAGCTCGGGCCGTCAAGCCACTTTCGCCTGAGACATCCTCGCAACTCTCACCTCCTCCTCCTCCTCCTCCTCCTCCTCCTCCTCCTCCTCCTCCTCCTCCTCCTCCTTCTCCTCTGGCCGAGCCGAACAGGCAGGCGGGCCGGCCGAGCCGGGGGCGCCCGCCTCCTCCGCCCCCCCCTCCTCCCCCCCCCTCCACCTCCCCCCCCCCATCCCTGCTTCTCCGGCCGAGCTGAGAAGGCGCGCGGGAGAGTATTTTATTAGGCGGGCGCGCCACCGCCAGCTCACGAACCGGGCGAAGAACCGCCCCCGCCAGCAGCGGGCGAGTCTAAACGCACAACAAACTCTTTCAGGAAGCCCTGGCACGCCCCAGGTTAGCTCTGCGAAGGCCAGGAGGCATTGGAGGCACAGGGGTCCCAGACAGCTCCTAGGGCATGAGCGTGCATGTGCATTGGGATGTGCACGCATGTGCGCCCGCGCGCTTCACCGCATGTGCGTGCATGTGCGGGCCCGCGCGGCCTCCCGAAGAGAGGTTGCGCAGGCATGTGCGTGCATGTGCCGATGACAGATCTGCGATTCTCGAACACCTCCCGCATGTGCAGGCATGTGCGCGCATGTGCGTCGGACTGTGCGTGCATGTGCGTATGATGGATACATCAAAACACAGCGCACATGCCCCCGCACATGTCCGGGCACGACGTGCACAGTAGGAAGTTCATCCAAGAAGGACCGCACAGGCCTGGCACATGACTGGCACATGCCGCGCACATGCGCGCACATGACAGCGCAAAAACGGCCGCCCATACACCCACCCAGGGGTATAGATGTGAGTGCGGTGTACCTGAGACTCCGACGTCGTCTTGTCTCCTCCGCGCGGATCCCGGGGAGCTGAGCCTGAACCTCGTATTTGGGACATTTGTTTCGCCGGAGGCCGCTGCCTTTCATAACAGGGTCCAACATCACAAAAATGCGAACAACAGAACATGCACTACGGAATGCTCCCGACGCCCTGAGTTCTATCCTGGCCCTCAAAATCGCTCCCCGTACTGGGCAACCACGTGTGAACCGTTTCCCTGCAAATCAGATTTCTGAAAGACAAAATCGGGGTTCGGGATTCGAGGGATGTATGCAGCCGGGTGGACCCCAGCGGGGTTGTCCGATACCTCAGCGTCGAGTGGACTCGTATGGGTAGGGCTCGCAAGCGGTCGCAGATGTACATGTTCCCGATTCTGACAAGGATCCAGAATTCAGAATCAAAGCCAAATCCACCAATGGGAGCGAGGACGATCTGGAGGGCGCTGCCCGAAGGCCAAACGACGCACGAATCCCGAAAAACGAAAGCGGAAATGAAAATGAGGTAAGAGGTAGGAGGGCAATCAGCAACATGAGGAAGACGGGAGCGCGCTTGTCCTTGTCCGAGCCCTCGCTCTCTCGTTCCCTCCCCCTGTTACTGTCCGAAAGCAAGATGCCTTTGGAGTCTCCAGCCGAGGAGGAGCGCCAGTGCCCGCTTTTTTTTGATGATGATGCTGATGATGATGATGGTGGTCGTGATGGTAGTGAGGGTGATGATGTAAGATCGTACAGCTTTGGAAACAAACAAACAAACAAGGACGATACATTTATGAAAAGGCGATCAAGAACGATGAGGATAATGAAGCGCAGCCAGACGACGGGGAAGACGAAACCGACGACGAGGGAGGTTGGATGGGATGCCCGGGAGGACGATGAGAGGAACGTCATGGGGGCTGGGCCTGGGGGAGGAAACACAGAGCTGGAATCGGCAATAGATCGGCGATAGGCCCCCAATGGCGAATCCGCATGCCCCTGAGTGGTGTGGACCATCAAGGCCCCATCGGCGACGAATGGGCGATTGGAAGTCGATGCGTCCCCCCTGAGCCTATCCCCCGCACCGTTCCCTCGTGGTTCTAGGCCCACAAATCGATGACTCAGCCCTCCTGCGCCGTTCGGGACGATCCAACGCTCTCGGCGAGGCACAGCCGCTAATACGCATCCCGAAGCCAGAGAACCGCGAACCGACGAGAACCAACCCCCCAAACATTGCCCCTGAGAGGCCGAGTCCACCGCTGCCGCTGCCGCCTCCGCTGACGCCGCCGCCGACGACGACCTCAACGCTGCCCCTGAGACGGAGCCACCGCCCCCCAACGCGCGCTCCTCCTCGTCCGAGAGCCCTCGCTCCCTGGACGGGGACTCGCCCGCGGAGCTGGCGGCCTCGGAGCGGAGGGCGCAGGGCTCCTCCTCCACAGAGGACCTCGGGCCCTCAGCATTGATCTGCTCCCCCCTCCTCCTCCTCCTCCTCCTCCTCCTCCTCCTCCTCCTCCTCGTCCTCGTCCTCTTCCTCCTCCTTCTCCTCCTCCTCCTCCGACTCCTCCTCCGACGCCTGTTCTGGCCCACTTCGGCCCCGTCACGGCTCTGAACTCCTACTCCTCCTCCTTTTCCATTATTCTTTCCTGCAAGGAGTGGTCCTCCTCCTCCTCCTCCTTCTCCTCATCGTCTCCCATTCCTTTCCCTTATAGATAATTGTTTCCCTGTCGCACCCTCCTCCTCCTTCTCCTGCCCTCCCCCCTCTTACTCCCTCATCCACCTCCTGCACCCCTTCCTCCTCCTCCCCTTCCACTCCTCCTCCTCCTCCTCCCCCTGCACCCCCTCACTCCTTTTGATCTTCGTCGTCTTCAGGGTCGGCGGCACCTGCCGTAATGCCTTCGAACCAACATCTCCCTGTCGCACCCCGAAGCCAGTTTTTAGGGCGGGCCGGGCGTTTCGCCTGAGTCTGCCTCACCACTTTAACTCTGAAGCTTAAAGTGGCGACAATTTCACGGATTGAGGGCGGCTGGTTTTCATAATGTGGCTCTCGCCTTAGCGCCGCGCGCACTCGCTTCAAACATGTGCAAGAACTTCACGGATTGAGGGCGGGTGGTTTTCAAAATGTTGCTCTCGCTTAGCGCTGCGGACATTCGTTGAAACATTGCCAAGAGCGTCACGGATTGAGGGTGGGTGGTTTTCAAAATGTGGCTCTCGCCTTAGCGATGCGTACATTCGTTTCAAAACTTTGCAACAGTCTCACGTATTGAGGGCGGGTCGTGTTCAACATGTGGCTCTCGGTTTAGCGCCGTGCACATTCGTTAAACAAAACTTGCAAGAACTTCACGGCTTGAACCTGTGCAAACGGCTTCACGGATTGAGGGCCGGTGGTTTTTTAAATGTGGCTCTCGCCATAGCGCCGCGCACATTCGATTCTGAAAGTTGCAAGAGTTTCACGGATTGGGGTCGAATATGTTTCAGAATGTGGCTCTCACTTTAGCGCCGCGCACATTCGCTTCAAAGATTGGAAAAGTTCCACGGACTCACATGATCAACGTACCAGAATAGTGTTTTGGAATGATTAGGGATTCGGCGGGTGCAAACAATTATGTTGGTTCGCGGTGTAAATGGCCTTTTGGCACGATTCTGGATCGTCAAGACGCAAAGTCAGGTTGACCCGTGGCGTTAAAATCCCGAGAACCATGTATTGGCATGCTTCAGGGTCTTCAAACGATTGCCTTCCAACGACGCAGTTCCCTCAATGGAAATTAACCGTTGTAGGGGCCTATGAAGAGGGAGCTTGGAGGGAGGGCGAATTCCAACATCATTGATGACTCTTGGATTTACGCTGGTCCTCCTCCTCATCCTCTTCTTCCTCCTCCTCCTCCTGCTACTACTACTACTCCTCCAACTCCTCCTCCTCCTCTCCACCCCCTTATCCATATCAAACACTCCAGACTCGTGCTTCCCCGGCGCAGTCGCCACAGGGGGAGACAGAACTCTCAGTCTTGAGGTCCACTTTGTGTCTTGGCCACGGCCGCGCCCCCTCTCACCGGCCCGTCCTCCTCCTCCCTCCCCCTACCCGTCCAACTCCGATACCCCCCCTTCTCCCTTCTCTTTTTCCTCCTCGTTCCTCCTCCTCCTCCTCCTCCTCCTCCTCATGCTCTCCCTCCTCCTCCTCCTCCTGCTCCTCATTGTCCTTCTGTGTCTGTGCCCGACCTGCCTGCCAGGAGTCTTCTTCCTCCTGTTCTCCCGTTCTCCTCCCCCTCCTCCTCCTCTTCCTCCTCATTATCCTCTTCCGCCTCCTCCTCCTCCTCCTGCTCCTCCTCCTGCTCCCTCTCCTCGGTTATTTTCCTTACCGATAACCTCTCCCTGTCGCGCCGCGAGGCCAACCGAACGGGCGGGCAAGGCGTTGGGCCTGAGACTTCCGCACCATTGTGACCCTGAAGGTTACAAGTTGATGGCAGCTTCACTGATTTAGAGCTGGTCGTTTCACAAATATGGCTCTCGCCTTAGGGCCGCGCAGACTCGTCTCAAACAAATGGAGAAAGAAACACGGATTGAAGGCGTGTGTGTGCTGTAACCAACAATGTGGAAACTACACGGATTGAGGGCAGATCGTTTTCAAAATGTGGTTCTCGCCTTAGGGCCGCGCGCATTCGTTGAACAAGTGCAAATGTCATGGATCGAGAGCAGGCCGTTTTAAATGATGTGGATTTCGCCTTAGCGCCGCACACATTCTTTCTGCAAGTTCGCATGAGCTTCTCGAATTGAGGACGGCTCATGTTCAAAATGTGGCTCTGGCCCGAGCGCCGCGCGCGCTCGTTGCCATAAACAGCAACGGCTTCACTGATTGCATGGCCACCGTACCAGAAATGCTGTTTTTGAAGCGACTCATGATGGTCAGGGCGCACCACTTACGTTGATTCGCGACGCTGCAGTCCCAGGATTCGCGTTCTGGCACGATTCAAGATCGCCGAGACGCAACAGTCAGGTTAACTCGTGGCGCTGAAATGCTGAAAATGGTGCTTCGGTGCGCTTCAGGATTTCCGCACAGTTGTCCCCGAGCGAGGCAACTCCATCAGTGGAAATGAACCCTTGCAGGGGCCTATGAAGAGGAAGCTTGAAGGAAGGGTGTGCTCCAACATCGATGGTGAATATTGGGTTTCCTCCCCCTCCTCTTCCTCCTCCTCGTTTGGAGATGTTTTAAATGTGGTTTGGGCCATGATGGGGTCTGAGGGTCTGGCCGCACCAGCGACGCACCAGCGATGCATCGGCGACGACGGGATGGAGATGAGCAGGCTAGGGATCGCGCCACAGCACCGATGCATCGGCAATGCGCCGCGCCACTCCTCACTCTTCCTCTTGATCTGAGAGAGGCGCTCGGAGCTTCAGCGCGCGGGGGGGGCGCGCGCGCCCACGAGGGCCCGCGGCACCAAGTGAGTCGCAGCCGGACGGGCTGCGGCGGGGCGCCCAGCCTGGCCCGCACGCGCGCCCTCAGAACAGCCATCCGCTCGGCAGCCGGCGGCGCGGAGGAAGGCCGCATCGCGGCCGCACGAGCCGCACGAACGACCCCTTCGTGGCGGCCGCGCCCGCCGCGGCCCGAGCCGCCGAGGCAGCGAGCACCGCGGCGGCACGCGCTCTGCCCGCGAGCCTGCGCCCTCGGCCGCCGCGCGGGGGCGGCGTCACACTCAAGCACGCGCCGCGGGCGGCCGCCCGGGCCGAGTTTTACCTTCACGTGGTTGTTCGCCGCGTCAGTCGTGGACCCGAAGACCGCGGCCTCGTGCGCTCCAAGCTTCTCCGCGGTCTTGAGGAGGCGCTGGGCTGCGACGCGCGGCAGCAGGCAACCGACAGCCGCCTTGGCCATGGCATCGGCCGAGCGGTTTGGCCTCCAGTCCACCGTCGTGACCGCGCTGCCATCGGCGCGACGAGACATGCCGATTATGGCAGCGGTGCTCCCCCCCAGAGGCCTTCTGGGACCTCCAGATGCCCCTGGAGGCTAACATCTGAAACCCAAAGACACGAAAACCTCGATCCTCCCCCTCGGCCTCCACTTCAGTTTTTGTCCTAAACAGCTTGTGTAAGGGTCCTAAACAATGTTTCGAAGACACATAGGGCAACCGTAGCGCCATTGTCTCCAATTGTCTCACGCTGTCGCCTGTTGTCTCCCACTGTCTCCCGTGTTCTCCTGTTGTCTCTCGTTGTCTCCCACTGCCTCATATTGACTCCCGCTAGCTCCCGTTATCTCCCATTATTGCCGATATTTCCCGTTGTCTGCATGATCACTCTAGATGTTTCCGTTTATGCCCCTCTTTCCGCCACAGTGTGAAACTGTTTATATCTTCTGCCGCAAAGGTGTAATCATGCTCCCTCCCCTTCCTAGAGGTGCCTGGATGCCTCTGAGGGCCTGAAGAGGCCAACTGAACACACCAGAACGCACGGAAACCTCGATCCTCCTCCTCCCCTCATCATCAGCCGCCTCAGACCTCCTCTTCCCCCCCTTCCATTGCCCTGTTCACCCCGTCGACGACACCGCCAACGAAAGAATACGAAAATTACACCTTCGCCTCGCGGCAGAATACAATAAACAAGAACGTAAACGAGTAAAAACAAACACTGCTTCGACGACAACCACCAATACACACTGGAATGTGATCACCAATCTGAAAATTACTGAAAATCCACCGGCCCTGTCGGCGCCAGGGAAGACTAAACCAAATAACACCAAAACGGGATAACCGACCCACCATGGGGTCCAAACGAAGAGACTGCAACGGCCGGGAAAAAGACTGCACGGCAATGTTCTGCAACGCGAAAAAGCTGCACTGCATTTGTTCTGCAACTGGTTGCGGAATAACCGCGAACAAGCACCACAGACGAGGAACACAAGGCCCAAAACAAAAAGTTGCAGTGCAGCAGCCGAATATTTCCAACGCAAACAACTGGGTGCTGCGTTGAACGCGGAAGCCGAACAAAACTGCACTGCAACAACATGTGCGTTTGTTGTCTCGATCTGGCCGTTTCCTGTTACCCCGTTTGCTGTCCCTGACGGCGTGTGTTAGACGTGTTTTCGTTTGGGTCGTCGTCGCCGTCGCCGTCGCCGCTCCCCCCTTCACCCTGGGCCCTCCCACTCAAGCGATCCAGCCAAACGGAAAGCAAACAACGTCGTAATCGATTTGAAGGGAAGCCCTTCCCTTTGATCCCTTCCCTGCCCAGTAGGGGGGGGGTTAAGGGCGGGGGGTCCCCAGGGTCGTGACCCCCTCCGGAGAAGAAGGGGGGCAAAAGTGGGTGGGTCTCCCTGTGGGCAGGGGAGCTCAAGACAGGGGGGGGTCCGGCGAGGGACCCTCCAGGCGGAGACCCGAGGTGGGGTCCGGGTCCCAGGGGGGCCCCGGGGGTTGTGACCTCCCCCCGGGGTTCGCCCTGTGGACAAATGGGACAAAAGGGGGTGGTCCCCCCGTGGACAAAGGGGAACTCAAGACCTCTCCCCCCGCCTCCCTCCCGTGGACGAGAGACCACCCCCCCTCCTCCTGGATCCCCCCCGGAGGCACCGTCCTCACTCTTGTCTGCTGTTGCGGGGTGTTCCCACATGCCGCCAGGGCGCCTCAGATCCGCTCCGAGGTGGCTCCCAGTGACCACGACGCTTCCCCGGAAGTCCCCAAGAGGCCCTCCGACAGAGCCCAGGAGGCCCCAAGCGAGATCCAAAAAGTGCGCCAGAGCGTCAGCGGTGTCGTCGTCGTCGCCAACGCCGCCGCCGTCGTCGTCCCCCTTCAGGGTCGGCGGCACCGACCGCAGGGCCTTCCCAAGATTACAGGTGTAGGGGCAGGGGCTAGGTTAGGACAGCCCCGAGGGGAAGAGTCTCGCAAGACTAAAACAAACAAAGGGGGGGAAGTGGCACCCTTCGGAGAGGGATTTGTTACCCTGGAGGATAGAGCTCCCCACACTCTGACCAGGGCCCGCGACGGGGTGCCACGACCCAAAACTACTTCTCAGCCTGGAGGGCCTCCTTGGCTCGCACTCGCTCAGCAAGGGCGGCCATCCGTCTCTCGTGCTCAGGGACGGTGGGGGCACTCGAATGGGCCGAGGGAACAGACGTACAGGCAAGAGTCTTAGACCGCGGCTTGGGAACCACAGACATTGCAGTGACCGCAGCAGCTCTATCAATCAATTGACGGACACGACTGCTGGGGCCCAGGCCTCGCGAGTACTTACTTAGTACCTCGCGTCCCTTCCTAGAGGGTCGTTGGCACTCCTTGTCAAGATTACGGGAGCACCTCTGGGCCCAGCAGCCGCAACGAACGCACAAAAACTGAAGCCTACTCAACTTGGCTTGCGATGGCTCTGGGGCTCTGGGGTGGATCTCGTGAGAGGCCACACCAACAATCAGGTGCCCCAGGGAACGGCGGACGACCTGACGAACGAAATCGGGGGCCCCAGAGCAACCCAGAGCCTCCTGGGGGGTACCCTCATGGGCGACCACCAGACAATGCTTGCACTGCATACCAAGCAATCCACTCTCCCACTCGTGCCACCCAGGAGCTGACTTTACAGAACGGTGACGGGCGAAGGGCCTGACGCGCTTCGCTCGGGACTGGAAGGCTGGTAGCACACTAGCTGCAAGTTTGACAAAATGCCTGGCGGTCTCTACTTCAGACTCTAGGCGATTGGCTGCCTCGGGTCCGATGGGAGCGTGCATCTTAAGAGCCTCCTTGGCGTGGAGATCAGCAGCACGGTTACCTTTCGCGGGCGCCCGCTCCACAAGCGGCAAATTATATATCTCGCCCTCGCTTCGATGGGCTTTTGACATGCTGGATGGACCTGATGCGGCAGTGTCCACTGAGGGAACGGGCGAAGGCCGATACGCCAGCGAACACCTTGCTCGCACGAAGCTGTTCGTGCTCAGGAAGGAGGGCCTGACTTACTGCTGCTTTACAATCGGCATGCATGTAGGGACTGCGATCGGCGATCTGGCAGGCGACAGCGATCGAGAAATTTTCGGCCATCGCGGGGGACTGCGGAAAAACTACAGGCACAGTGCCGCGCACTACCGAAAAGGTAGCCTCGGCCTGGGGGTCACACAGAACTACCGCATACGCAGCACGCTGAAAACAAGACAAAACCGGCATGGTGCTACTGCCGTCCACCGCGATATGTAAGTTATCGCTATGACCAACAAATTGCACAGACTTCTCAGGCTCCAGATCGGGAACAGCCTCCCCAAGACCGTCCAGGACCATGGCCTCGGGGGCCCCTTTGACAAGAGGGATGTCCCCTGGGAACACCGAGACGACACCTTTCAAATGGAGTAAACTGCCAGGGTCCTCCCGAGCTTCGTCCAGGAAAGTCAAAGGCACTTCCGCCTCCTCGCGGGCCTGGGCTACAGCTGGGAGCTGGCAACAAAAAAGCCGATGATGGGTGGTGTCAGGCTCGCCGCATTCACATCGGCCAGCTCGGAGAGTGACATAGCCATTGTCATGTGCAAGCTGTTCTGTCCACAAACAGTCGCAGACAGCAGCTTGAACTAAATATTTCTGGTACTTGTTATACTTAGTCTTGGACCTGAGGCAAGACCTGACCACGTCCAGGTTGGCCCTAACTCCTTCAGCAAACCCCCACTTCTCCCCAAGCGGCTTCTCATGGGCAGCCTGGAACGCGGTGCTGAACATTTTACCTAGCATCGCAGGGGAGCGTTGCGTGAGCTGGATGGTGATGCCATCCTGGTCGATCCACTCGGTGGCCGACACAGGCTTCCACCTTACGCGAGCAAGGCAAAGCGGGATCCTGGAGATCGGTCCGCGAGTTTGGGCCCAGGACGCATCCGACTGAGCCTGGGGAAAAAACGCGGTCCCACATACGTTCTAATTCAGTTAGGCCTACGAGTGCATCAGACGGGAAAGCCACAGCATGCTTAGACCACTGGAGCGCGGGCGCCATGGCCTCACGCGCCGCGGGCTCACCGTGCAAGGCCAGCTTGGCGCGCAAGCTCGCACCCCTCGTCGCGGGCGCCAGGTAGGACAAGGCCTGGCGACGGATGGCGAGCAACTCCTGGTCGTCGACGCCGTTGACCTCGACCCGTAGTGAGCTGCCATCTTGATTCCAGTGGTGTAGACTCTTCCGAGCCTCTCGTCGGGCTTCCTCATGGACTTGTGCTTGGCCGCCTTGGCCAGGCGCTGGGAGGACTTCCTCAAACGCATCTTCCTCTTGCCAGCGGTGCGGGCTTGCGCCCGTCGCCGTCCGCAGGCGAAGTCCGCGCCGAGGTAGGCGGCCGCTGGCTTGGACATATCTTTGGCGAGGCCGAGCTTCGTGGTCACCTCCATGCCAGGGGCACTATCACTGGCCACGACGGCGACCTTATCATTGAGAGTGGCCTGAAGTCGTCTCGAAACTGCTTGGAACTGCACACCCGCTTGGATCGCGACGCCTGCAACGATGTCTCGGTCATGGCCGCTCACGTGGACCCCAGTGTCGTCGATGTAGCTCATGAAATCGACCGACGGGCGGTTGCGGCGCACAAACTGGTCGTACTCTGTGATCGTGAAGGCTCGAACCGCAACATCAGAAGATGCACAGCCTGCTGGTGGCCCGAAAGTGGCGAACAAGACTGTGCAACTGTGGTGCAGGCCCAGGCGAATGATACGCGGGGACTGCCACGTGTTGAAAATTAACTTGAGAATCGGCGTGGGCATGCCGCAGGCAAGGAGGCGACCACGTAATACCTCCAGCGGGATGCCCTCATAGAACTTGCTGTAGTCCATCAGAATCAAAAGGCTATAATTGTTCTGGCTGGCCTCAGCCTCACTGCGCGCAGCCTGCAGCCAAGACAGGTTGAATGCACTACGGCCTGCCAGGGCGCCCCAGTACGGGCGGCGCAGCTGCTGGTGAAGGCCATCGAGGTCGCGGCGACGAAGCCTCTGCCAGACACGGTACATGCCCGAGTACAATATTATCAGACGGTGGCCCTGGTCAGGCTTCGCAAGCATGGGCATGACAATGAAACATAACTGGCGAGGCAATCGACCAATCCGTTCGCACGCCTCGAACAGCGCTGCCACGGTGTCGAGCGCAGCGCGAGGAAGTAGCCCGAAGTGACGAGGATGCACTCGATCAAGACTGGCCGTTGTGGCGTGCGGGAAGCTGTTGGCCACGTCGCGGATCATGTCCGCGCTGGCCCTGTCCATTGCCGACCTGTCAGGCGTCCAGGCTTGGCTCGGAACCCGGCTAGCATGCCAGAGCTTCTCATACTTGCGAACCCCGGCCTCGGCGATATCATGAGGATGTGCCGTAAGCCCTCCAGCAGTACGAACTACCGTAGGGTGAGGTGCATTGGGAACTCGGGTAGCGCGGTGAAGTCCTCGTGCACCATTGGACGATGCCGCGTCGCACCAGTCCTGCCACCGTTGGCGATCATCCTTTACTTCATCCAGCTCGGCCTTGCGTGCATCAGCTGCAATGTCTCGACGGTACTTCTCAAGAATTTGAGCAGCTCGGTGGCTGCCACGGTGGATCCGAGGGGCGACGCAGGTCTCGAAATCATCGTCCTGAGTCACGGTTCCAGTCTGGCCCCCGAGCTGCGCATTGATGCCAAAGAAATCGTCCTGGTCGATGTCAGGCTCGTCAAACTGATCAGGGGACAGGCCATCAACTTGCAATCCTTCCTGGCCTGAGGGACCAACCACGGTAGCGGCCGCAGGGGCCACTTCAGAGCGTAAATGTGCTGTGGACGGTGCTGGTGGCGGGCCTTGGGCTCCAGCTGCACTAAGTAAGGCATTACCCACAGCGACCCGCGCCTCAAGAACACTGGCATCCAAACGTGCGCATAGACCCTGCCCGAAATGCTCAGCGGAAGAAAACACATCCAGCTCGGCTTCCAAACAACGTACCGCGGCGTGCTTGGGCCTCATGAGCTCGCACAAATTGTCCAGGGACTGCGTTAGCCATGTCCAGCCGCGAGAGATTGCCTTGGCTTCAGCAACTGTCTCGGGGCGGTGATTGTAGTCAACCCATCTAGCTTTGGGCGGCGCTCCCCACGAGGCGCTGCTGGACGTACACTGGCCAGTGACTGCACTGACCTCCTTCTCGGCGGCATGGGCGAAGGTGGCCCACGCTCGCGACAAAATGCACCATGCTTCACGAACAGGCTTCTGGCGACTC
This sequence comes from Prorocentrum cordatum, assembly GCA_963575745.1. Classification (NCBI taxonomy): domain Eukaryota; class Dinophyceae; order Prorocentrales; family Prorocentraceae; genus Prorocentrum; species Prorocentrum cordatum. The sequence goes on along the minus strand of CAUYUJ010020740.1, from coordinate 123,647 downwards.
GCATCGACGGCCGCCTCAGCCATCGCTGCGGGGCACTGCCAGTCAGAGCCTTCTCGTGCAGGACCAATGAAACGTTCGGTCCCACACATCTTTGCCACCGTGTATACCATGTACTGCTGCCTTAGGCCTTCCGTAGAGAGGCCCAGTGAAATAGTACGGTGAGGACGCTTCGGCCATGAGGTGTCCACGTGGACGGACTCGAGCAACCTCTTAGCAACAATGTTGACAGCAAAGAAATCAATCGCACGGCTAGACTCGGGTGTAATGCATGTGGGCAGGGACGGGGCCACAAGTACCATCTTGGCTACTCTCGGGAAGCCTGACTCCTCGATGTCCCTCGGCGTGGCATTCCAGTCGCCAACCAGGACGACGGGGTCGGCAATCCCGGAAACCCTCGTGCCGATCTGAGCCAGGATACGCGCATTCCTGCCCTTGATGCCCTGGTTGACCACCAAGTAGAAACAGACGATGTGCAACGGTGGCCGTCCAGGAAGGTGCACAACAGCGTGCAGTGCGCGGCGATGGTGAAGGACAGCGTGGGCGCAACCTGGTCCCCGAAGTCCAACGTGATCCCTAGCAAGTACAGCAACACCTTGCGTGGGCGTTGTTCCCTTGGACTTAGCGCCAGGGCTGGTAAGACACTTCCACCCACGACGACCTGCCCAAGCAACAAAATCATCATTATCATCATCATGGAATCCAACTTCTTGCGCGACGAAGATGGTCGCTGCCGAAGCCTGTATCTTTTCCTTCAGCGTACGGATGCCACGGTTGGCATTGAAGGACTCCACGAAGAACTGGCTTCTAGGGTCAGCATTCGGTGGTGGCCGCACTTGGCCGTGATGAACAGGCAAGCTGCTGACTAATACAGGCATATCAAAGACGCTGCCGTTTGTCTCGGTGCATGGCCAGCAGCTTGTCATGGAACTTCTGCATGAGGTCTTCGTTGCTGTCTGCAGGGTTGCCCCCTTTGACGAGCTCGAACAGTTCCTTTGACTCCTCAAAGGTGGGGTCGAGGTCACGCTTGACGCCGCCACCAGGGGAGTCACCATCACCAGGAGTAGGAGTCTCATCAGGACTCGCAGCGGGCTGCTGTGGCATAGGGGCGTCCGCTGGCTCGGGTGCGGTTGCCTTCCGCACCTGGCCCTCGAGGTCCGCGAACAACTTGGCGGTGGTCTCCGCTCCGATGGACTCGAGGGCGGTGCGGATCTCCTCGGGGAGCCCATCCTTGTCGAACTTGAACTCAGGGAAAAGGGACCGCTCTGGGGCGACGGCCTTGGCGGTCTCAGCGAACGACTTCTTGTAGCCGTCGATCTCCGCCTCCTTGGAAGTAATTGCGGCCCTCTTATTCTCCAGTGCAGCCTGGAGATCATGAACTTGCTTGGACATCTTCTCAGCCTCGCGCTGGAGCTTGACCAGCTGCGACTGCGCATTCTTGAGCTTATCCTGGGCCCTGCGATGGGCAGCCTCAGGAGACTGGACACTCTCGAGCTGCACACGGAGGGTCTCAATCTCATGCTGGTGCGCCTGCTTGACATTAGGCGGCAGCGACGGCTCCTTGAGGTACTTTTCATAGAGAGAGATCGACGCGAGGATCTCTGCACGGGTAGTTCCTGCATCCTTCGGCCTCTCAGCACCTGTACCCTGGTCGGGCGTCGGGTCCTTGAGGCTGGTGTTGGCCAACTTGCGCTCGAGCGCGGCCACCTGCTTGCGGAGCTCCTCGTTCTGGTCCCGTGCCCATGGCGCTGGTGTGGCTCGACGGCCACCAAGCACGGGCTTCCTCCCTTGCACTTCCTTCTCAGCTCTCTCAGCTCTGGCGTGTGCGGTCTTGGCTGCGGCGACAATGCGGGCTGGGGCAGCGGTGCCGCAGCGGCAGCGGACTCGGCACGCCCAGTTCTTGTCTGCGCCACAACTGCATCCCCAGAACGGTGTCCTGGGCCCGCGCAGCACATCGGAGACGGGAGGCGGTGGGACCATGGGGCTCGCGAACCCTCCAGCAGGAGGACCCCTGAAAAATCGGATTGTCTGGCTCGGGAAACAGAGCTATCACACTTTGGCACGAGGGCGCGGAAGCCCCCAAGTGCAAGCATCTTGAGCCAAAATGGCTACGGAGGTGTAGGGGCAGGGGTAAGGGATGAGGACAGGAAGGAGACAAGGGATAGGGATAGAGGGCTAGGGAAAGGGAGGCACCGGGAGTCACTGGGAGACAACGGCGCCCCACCGATTCCAGATCATGGCAGCCCCCTACCTGGCCTCTCAGAAGCACTGTGGACCCCCACAGACAAGCTGTTCAGGCGGATACCTGCAGACTTACGCATCAACCGCCGGAGGGTCCTCGCGGACTTCTGGGATCCGAGCTGGATCACCCTCCCCTGGCGCGCGGAGCGGGGGTCGAGCGCAGACCCGAGAAATCCGCGCGAACCTACGGCAGCTCATTTGTGAACCTTTCTTTCTCCGAGTCGACGACGATGCCGACGACGACCACGCCGAGGAGCAGCCGCCGAAACGACCACGACGACCACGACGATGACGCCGCCGCCGAGCACTAATGAAGGTATGGCGACCCCAATCCCTGACTCTATGGGCCGTTCGACTGGACCAAAACAACATATACCCCAACTCGGGGATAGATGAGGGGTAGGCGTCAATCCTCGATCAAGGAGCGGCCGAGTGGCCCTGCGGGGGGGGGATCCCCAAGTCCGATTTCCCTTCTGGGCTGTATGTTTGGTCTGTGGGAGGGCATAGGGGACTGGGGGGGACCAATCCTCGCGAGCCGCTCGAGGAGCCGTCTCCGCCTATGCACGAGCAAGGCAGGCATCCACCTCCTACTCTTCACTCCTCCCCCTCCATCCGTCCGTTCTTCAGGAATTTCGCCACTTTGCCCCATAGTTTCGACTGGCCTCGAGTGGTACACCATGATGGTACACCAAGCCTATGATCCCACCAACGGGATTCAGGCTCCCCTGAGCCATATCAATTCAAGCATCCTCACCCCTTTACGTCTCCCCTAGGCCCCCCATTCGACATGAGAGGAGGTCCCCTTCAAGGCTTCTCCGCCTTCACGAGCCGTCTCCTTCTCCTCTCGCCTCCTTCATCCTCCTCCCCCATCCGCCTTCTTTCTGTTCTCCTCCCCCCTCCGCCCAGCTCAGCCTCCTTCCTCCTCCTCCTCCTCCTCCTTCTCCGCCCTCCTCCTCCTCCTCCTCCTCCTCCTCCTCCTCCTCCCGCCTCCTTCTCCTCCACCTCATCCTCCTCCTCCTGTCTTCCTTCCTTCTCCTCCTCCTCCTCATGTCCGCCTCCTCCTCCTCCTCCTCCTTCTCCTCCTCCCCTCTGGAAAGCAGAGCAAGGAAGCGTGGGGCGCTCCTGCGCCGGCGCAGGCGCCTGCTGGCATGTCGGGAGGAGGGGCCCTCCTGCCGCTGCCTCCTGTTCCTCCGCGTCGTCGTCCTTGTCGTCCTCACCCTCCGCGTTCTCATCCTCACACTCTCTCCCCCTCCTCCTCCTCCTCCTCCTCCACTGCCGCCTCCTCCTCCTCCTCCTCCTCCTCCTCCTCATCCTGTTCCTCCTCTCCTCCTCGTCGTCTCTATCGTCCTCCGCCTCTTCCTGTCCTGCTCAACTTCCCCTTCTCCTCCTCCTCCTCCTGTTCTCGGCCTCGGGCCGACGGCCTCGGGCCCAGCTTGCAGCGAGAATTGGAGGATGGCACGATACAGGCTGCAGCCTCTTCCCTATGCTCCCCACGTCGCCACCGCTGCCTCAGCAGTGGCGCTTTTCAGCCCGGCTCGCTTGGCCACTCGAGACATGGCCGCTGGCATTTTGCTTGGTGCAATGCCCTGCCTCAGTGTCTCTTAAAACCCTACCGAACTGCCCGCGCTTGGTCGGGGTTCCTGGCTCCGTGTGTCCTGGCCCTGGGTTCGCCACCGCTGAGGTCAGTCGCATGCGATGCAATGTCTCGTGCTTCAAGCCTGTCGTCTCGCAAACTGTGGGTGCCTTTTAGCGGTGATGATGGCAGGTCCCGCACTACCAGCTACTTGCGCTCTGAGGTGGCCTCTACAGCTGCAGGTCTCATGGTTTGCTGCTGGTTGGAGGGGTGCGTACAGTGTGTTTTGGTGGTTGTAGGACAAATCCCCAGCTCCTCCTCGTCCCTCCTGCCCTCTGCCTGTGCCTTCCTCTTCCTCCTCCTCCTCCTGCTCCTCCTGCTCCTCCTCCTCCTCCCTTCGTCTCCACATCATCTTACCCGTTCCTTCACATCGCTTGTTCGCAAGCATCGGCAATTGGTGCTGGCGACCTCTGACCTCCACCTCCTCCATCCTTCTCATCCGCCTCCTCTTCCTCTTAGTCCGCGTCCTCCTCCTCCTCCTCCTCTTCCTGTTCTTCCTCCTCCTCCTCCTGCTTCTCCTGTTCCTCCATCCCCTTTCGCCTCCGAATCTTCCTCTTGTCCTCCCCTATCTCATTACGATTCATATTACTGGTCGTCTCCTCCTCCTCCGACGGCCGCTGAGGCCTTCCGAACCCCTCGGGGGCCCAGGCGAAGGCCTCCGAACACCTGCGAACACGGTCGAGAAGCTCTGGTTTCCTCCTCTCCCCCCCAACGCCGTCCACCAGTAGTGGCCCGAGACAGCCTCGGCAATCCCAGTGCCCGCGAGGGCTAAACACTGCTGGAAGCCTCCCAATCGGACCAGAGCATGCGGGGTCGGATGATCGCGCCGCATCACCGATGCATCGGAGTTGCAGCGCGATCCCAGAAACCTCCTACCCCATCTGCTCTGGCCCAGGAAGGACGCCTTGCAAACCCTCAAGGCGCCTTCGAGAATTGGCAAAAACCCATTTACTGGCGAATCCGATTGGGAACTGAAAAAATCCTCAATCGATCAACCTGTCTGGATGGGCGTTCTCTCAATGTTTACCCGGCCCCTACATTAGTAAACGCCCGCCAACATTGATTACGGATCCGTCGATCTGGCGAGGGCGCCGAATCGGGAAACGTACACCCCGAAACACGAAGCCAGCAGCGTCCGACCTGGCGACGGAGCCCGCCGATGCTGCACAGTGCGGCCAAAAGGTTAAAAAGGCAGGGAGGATTGAACAATGAGCTGTTTCTCGTCTGGGTCGCTGGCTGCGGCCTGGCGGCCTCGACGGCGACGTCGACGACGACCTGGGAATTCCCTTGTTGATCGTCCACGTCCGAGGTTGGGCGCTGCGACTCCCCAGGGCATTTCTCAAGCGTGCGGTCGCATGATGGGAGCGGGACCAGTCGTGAACCCACGCGCACGTATCCGTGCTTTCGTTTCCATGACGACCCTGAAGACCTCGGAACACCCCCGCAGGCCTCTGAAGAGCCTCCCCCGCGCCAGCCACCACGGCGAGGCCACGGCCGCCCACGGAGGAGGAGGAGTCGAAAGCCCTTGCGAATTCGAGTGCGACAGCGGGCGACACGGAGTCGTGAGCCTTTGTGAATTCGAGTTCGGCCCCGCACCGACACGGGGCGGCTGCCCGGTCCGCCACGGACCATACGGTGCCCCCTTCGCCGAAGGCCTCGGGGGGCGGGGAAGCAAGCTGGGGAGGAGAGCCGAGTGCCACATGGCACATGGCGGGACCACACTCGCTGCAGGACGCACTCCCTTCATGGCGGCACCACATTCGGGCGATGCTTAATGGGGGGACAATGCAAAGTGGGGATGAAGAACAGGTGCCCCGTTTGTACACCTTCACGGCCCCTATGGGGCACCTCCAAAGCCCCTTTCTCGAGCGGCGAACATATCCGTACCCGCGCTCTCGCGGTCTGGATTGCGGGGCGCGGTCCCGCGGATACTTAAGCGGAGAAACGAATGAATTCCGCGCAGGACATCCGGCAACAAAAACGATCCGTATCCTCGGGGTCGCGGACCGCGGGCCCCGCCTGCGAAGCCATGAGTACGGATACTCGCCCCACGACCCTTGCCTGCAACACCCAAAACGAAACGCCAGAGACTCCGACGCCATCGCAGGATTCCGGAACAAGGCAAGGTCGGAGGAGGGCAAGCAGAGACAACAACGACACTCCCGTCTGGCCCAAAACCGCTCAGAGACGGTCCTTGGGCCCGTCCCGGGGCCCATCCCTGTCCGCTTTTCGAGGCGGATCCAGCCGTGACCACGAGAAGCCTCCGGGAGGCCAACGAAAAGGCAACAAGGCCGCCCCAGAGCAAACGCTTCGACGTCCTGATTGCTGTCCAAGCGGACTCTCCCGGAGGCCCAGACCCTGTCCCCGAGACCCGATGACGTTCATCCCCAATATCTTGCTGGGCCGCCCAGGGGCCCGGCGAAGGCCCCTCCAGGTGCTGAGAATGGTTCAGAACCTCCCGCCGCGATTGCTTCGCAGCGCGAGGGGGCTCGGGGCTTCGAGGGGTTCCGAGAACGGCCCGCCCCGCGAGGAGGCGAGGGGGACCCGGGGCTTCGAGGAGCTCCGAGAGCGGCCCGCCCCGCGCTCGCGGCAAGGCGCGGGGCCTGCTCCGCAGGGCGGGCGGCGGAGGCGGCCACCTCGAGGAGGGTGCAGAACAGCGAACGGCGAAGGCAGAGGGCGAACGACAGGGGAAGGGGGAGGAGGGAAAGGAGGAAGAGGTGCAGGAAAAAAAAGAGGAAAAGCGGAAGGAGAAGGAGGAGGAGGAGGAGGAGGAGGAAGAGGACGAGGACGGAAAGGGGCGGAGGAAGAGGAAAATGAGGAGGAGGAGGAGGAGCAAGAGAAGGATGAGGAGGAAGTAGCGGTACCGCTCCTCTGAATCCAAGGGCCGGATGGAATTGGGAGAAGTTAGGGAAACCCCCCTCACATCAAGCACTCGGCACTCCACCACTAGAGGGCGCCAGCGACGGTGCCCGTCGGGCTACGTCGGCGCACGGCCAAATTCTTGAGGCTGCTGCGCACTCAAGAAACAACCAACCTTTGCCCCTCGAGTTCAAGGTAGCCCGCGGGTCTCGGGCCAGTGAAGACACGGGCCTCTTCTCTCGAAGAGCTTAACATCTAGAGAACCGCTGCCTCCAGCACGGGATCGTTGATGGCTACCATCAGCCCGCGCACTTCAGAATCGAACACGTTTTCCATGCGAATAACGACTGATCAGGAGCTGGGACTGGTGACTGCCTGCAACAAAGTTATCTAGAAACTTGCGAAGCACTGCCCGCTGCTCTGGCGCATCACGTCGCGGCAATGTGGCTACCAGTGATCATGAAGCTGTCAGGCGCGCTCAGACCGTGCCCCTTCTGGCCCCTGACACGGGGGATGTGCTCATTCTCGAATGCGGACTTCATGACTTGGTCGCCGGGATCGGCAACCTTGATCGTGAACTGCGTGGTGCACGCCGCCTCAAGAAGGCGGGTCCTCTGGGAGATGATGACGCCTACCTTGAAGGCCGGGTCGGTTTTCTTCTCCGTGCTGCCATCTTCAACGGCCGTGCGCTTGCGAACCTGAACACCTGGGTCAGCAGGGTTCGTACCCACCTGGCCAAAAACCGAAAACACATGTGATTGGGCACATGTGACTGGGACATGCTTACCGTGCGGGAATATCTTTTTAGACAAATATAAGAAAACTCCAACGGTACGAGTTCAAGCAAATGCCACTGAGCCTCGGAATATCTACATACAGACGCCCTGCACATCAGACACTCGTAACGGGCGGGGGGGGGGAGGACCAGACTACGCAGAAAATGCTCGCTAATGGTTCTTGTAATAGCAGACATATTTCCACACAGTAAACACGCGTTAGAAGCAGTAGCCACACGAGCAAGATCTCTAAAACCATGTGGAAGCTGAGAGTTGACTTAATGAAGAAGGAGCTGTCGCCAAGTGGGGGATACAGCAGTACAGGTACCTCCCCCTCTCTCCCAGACTGAGACCACAGACAAAGCCAAGTGCAGGAGGGGGCGTAGGCGGGGGAGGAGAGGGAGGAGAGGCGCCCAGGGAGACGGAGGGAAGCATCTGTTAACTTAGGCATTCAGTGGCGAGAACACGAGGATCCGTGGAGAGCAAGACATGTCGCACGCCGTCGTCGCAGAGGATGGCCGGAGGTCGCGCGCGCACATGCTCAACGCGCTGCAGGCACTCGCCAGCACGATAAAAAAGGTCAACAATATCAGCTTGAAACTGCCCCCACCAGGTCCGAACAGGCCCCACTCGATACCCCACCCCGCCCAAGCTTCTGAACTCCGCGCCCCCCCGATTAACTCTCTCCAAACAGCGCCCCACGGGTTTGCCAGTTGCGGAGAGGCCGTCCCGCTATGTCTTGCATCCACTTCAGTCTCCGCGCGCGAAGCGCAAGCGAAACAGGCGCGAACCTCAACTGAGAAAAAACCCTTCGTATCACTCATGGTACAATACTGGGCCTCCTCTTCCTCCCGATGCGCACCGCTAGCCTTGCCCCTCAACAATCTGCGCGACATGGCGGCCCGCGCGCCCCCCAGCTCACACTCGCTCTCGCCGCGCAAAACGCGAGCGACAAGGCCAGACATCAGCGCTCCCTCAACCACAGGACGAAACACAATACTCTTCCAACGCTCGTTGAAGCAATGCTGCCAGAATCCCTGGAACAAAAAATCGGACATCCCGCTGGGCTGCCGCCGCGTAAAGAAACGGTCCAGGGCGCCTGCGAGCGCGCGCAACTATGCCAGACATCTCCTCTCCGCCCCTCAGTCTCCAGATGCCCTTCCCTCCACGCACCTCCCTCCAAACTGGCGACGACGTGCGGCAGCGGCACCTCTACCTCCAAGGTGCACTAAACATTCCTGAGTGCTGAAGTTGGCCTGAACGTTGACGATGCCGAGTCTGTCCTTGAAATGTTCTGCGTTGGTTTTGTTTAGCCTGGCCGCGCCTTCAAGCGGGCGCGCGAAACGAGTCCTAGCCAGAACGTCAGCGAACGCAGTCAGGGACACGTCGACTGGCTGGTGCGACCTAAAACAGAGGCGGACACGATCGTGCACGTCATCCGCCAAACAGTGCTTCAACTAGGGAACATAAGCGCGACGCTTAGCCCAGGGCGCTCGGTGCACGCGACCCCATCAACAGACCAATGATGCGGAGCCAGGGACCAACGGCGCGCGATAGAGCCCCCACACAGAGTACCATATCCGATCCCCATCTCTAAAACACCGTCGACGCACTCCAGGCTGACGCGACCTTGCACCCATCTCTCTGCAAAGAGCGCAGTGGCGAACTTGTCCGCGCGCAGGCGGGCAAGGATCATGAACGTCTCGTGCGCTGCACTGTGGAACGCGTTCGTCGCGTCGTGAAAGTCCCCGTTGAAACGCAAACCCGCTTCTCCTAGTCATTATTGCACCAGGCTCTGAACTAGGATAGCTCTTTCCCTCCGCCAATGCTCAAGGCATCCGCGCGCGCGCAATGCCTGGAGGCTTCGCGCGATGGCATAGGGTTAGCCTTCCAAAGATACTTGTAGAACGCCTTCCCGAACGGATCTAAACTATGAACCAGACGAAGCCCTGCCCAGTCAGCTCCCCCGCTGGCCTGACCGAGCGTAAACGCCTGACTGCAGTGCCAAATCAGCGGCGCTTCTGCATGGTATCTCACAGCTACTTAAAGTGCGAACAGTCAGTGCCGAATCGCCAGCAAGTCCCAGCTCTCTGACTCCGCGCCGAGACCTGCTCTCGCGCGTGGCTCGAGCTCCTCAGGCCAGAACAACATGCGCCATGCGCCAGCCAGCATTGACCATGACGGGAGTGCGCGGCGCGACTTAGCGCGTCTAAAGAGCCCCGCGATCTGTCCGCGCACCTCTTTCGCGGCTGCAGCGGCATCTTGCAAGTCGCCCTCTCGCGGCTCGCGAGTGAGACGTTCACCTAGCGCTGCGTCGTACTTGGGGGCGCCGGCCGAAAATCCCCCGCCCCCCCCCCCCAGGCCTCGGCAGGAAGTCAGGCCAAGTCTCGCAGTCTAAATGCATGCTGGGGGTCGTGCGCAGGCCCGGCCTGGGCCCCCGCGACTCCCCACTCAGCTTGCGAATAAATTCCCAAGAGGCCGCAAATGACCACTCGTCCCAGGAATCTTCGAGCTCAGACGCCCGCAGCCCGAGATGCCGGTTTCTGTCGCGTCGCGCGAAATACCTCACAACGCGGCCGGAACGCCTCCACAGGGCCCCATGCTTAGCATACTCGCACATATCGGCCAAACACTCCCCATATTGCTTGCTAACAAGCACAACCGAGCGCGCCACAGAAGGTGAGAGGGCGAAGATCAAGCAAGACAGAGGACGAAACAGGTGGGAAGGCACAGGGAAGAAAAGAAAGGGACGAGAAAGCAAAGCCCTCAATTGCAGCATGCGCTCGATGCGCAGCCGCCAAGCATCTCTCGTGTCTTTCGGCCTCGCAGCTCGATTCGGCTTCGCAAGAAAAAGCAGCCTGGGCTACTGGCATCGCAGCGCGGTGGAACTCCAAACGCATCGAGTCCGCACCCTGCCTCGTCAGCGTCTCCGCGTCGAACGCCACCTGTCCGACGGCGCGATTGACCTCAGTTAAGAAGGCGTGCCTATCTTCTCCAAACGCAACTGCCCGACACAGTTTGGTGTGAACCCACCCATCACGATCCTGATTCGCTGGGAAGGAGGGCCCAATCTGTAGAACTGCCACAACATGATAATGAGCTCCACGAGTCCTCGTATCGATGAGCTGAAGCGCCTCTCCAGCCCGTTCCCAAGCTCTGCATGCAGTAGCGCAAGCTCCCACATCTTTCGTACCGCAAATGTAATTAGCCCTGGCAGCTGAAATTCCATCCCAATGGTAGCATGCCAGGTTGCATTCAAAAAGTGCTCACCGCGCGCAGGTGGTGTTCTTCCAGCGTCTCCCTGAAGTAGTCTCCGTTGGTACTGTCCTAGTCGACAGTGTGTCCCCAGCACCACACCCAACTCACTGCCAACCCTAGCGCTGGCGCCCAACAGCACGACGGGCACCGCACGCGCAGGAAACTCGTGGAGAACCCCCCTTCAGCGCGTCCCAGAACTCCTTACGGAACTTGACAGCAGTAGCACGACCTCTGCCCCCTGGTGGTTCCACAGGGGCATGTGCCACTATGATGGCAACGTCCGAACGCTCTGACTTCATCCGAAAAGCGCCGATGCGACCCGCAAGATCACCAAGAAACGCCCATATGCGTCTGACGTGTTTGGGCGGAAATAAAACGTACCACTCGCGAGCAGCGCTATTCCCGTAGGGCTACCCGCACTCCCTCCGCCCCATTGGAATCGAAGAAATCGGCCAAGGCGATCCTGAGCACAAGGAGTATCCGTAGCCACCTGTGTACCTGCTATGCCACAGTACCGCAATTCTTGAACTGGCGCGCTGCATCTGCCAAAGGCCTGCTTGGCGCATAGAAAGTGGGCTCCATGCGCAGCAGCGTACCTGCATGGCCGCCCAAGGCTGACATCTTGGAGGGTGTCGTGGAAGTTCAGGAGCATCCCGGGGGGCCCTGGTTGCCCCGCGAAAAAAAGTTTGCGTCTCGGGGGCTAGGGTGGAGGAGGAGGAGGAGGAGGAGGACCAGGAGGTGAAAGGGTAGCGGGGGGGAGAGGAGGGAGGTAAGAGTGAGCGATAAGACGATGTTTGTTGCCAGGGGGCTCCAGCTGCATGGGTGAGCCCAGTTCGATGACTGGGAGACAGCCAAGCCACCACTCACTCGAGGGGGAGCCAGGTTCGGTTTTGAAAGCTTTGTTTAACTCCCGCGAGCAAGTCTATGTCAGCTGGCATGCTAAATTGCATGAGCATTCGCATTCGCAGTCGCACTCTCATCGGGACATGGTCCTTGTCTCCTTGGGCCAGAGCGTGGAGGTCGTAACCTCTCTATGCGCACACGTGCTGGGGAAAGCAAAGGCCAGACAACACTGGTGAACTTCCCTGCTGGAATTGGTTTCGGCGCCTGTGTCGGTTGGCGTCGTGTTGGCAGGTGTCTTGGTCGTGTTGTTCGGGTGCTGGGCTCCCGTCGATAAGATGAAATCGGACGCCATGCTCATCCAGGTGGTTGTGTCGGGGGCTACATGGGTCCACGTAATATCGTTCATGGTGTCACTCAAACCGTCGTTCGTGCGCGTGGCCGTAATCCGCTGTCGGATGTAGTCGTGCAATTCGTCCTCCCACCGTTTCGGTTGTTCGATGACTGGGAGACAGCCAGGCCACCACTCACTCGAGGGGGAGCCAGGTTCGGTTTTGAAAGCTTTGTTTAACTCCCGCGAGCAAGTCTATGTCAGCTGGCATGCTAAATTGCATGAGCATTCGCATTCGCAGTCGCACTCTCATCGGGACATGGTCCTTGTCTCCTTGGGCCAGAGCGTGGAGGTCGTAACCTCTCTATGCGCACACGTGCTGGGGAAAGCAAAGGCCAGACAACACTGGTGAACTTCCCTGCTGGAATTGGTTTCGGCGCCTGTGTCGGTTGGCGTCGTGTTGGCAGGTGTCTTGGTCGTGTTGTTCGGGTGCTGGGCTCCCGTCGATAAGATGAAGTCGGACTCCATGCTCATCCAGGTGGTTGTGTCGGAGGCTACATGGGTCCACGTAATATCGTTCATGGTGTCACTCAAACCGTCGTTCGTGCGCGTGGCCGTAATCCGCTGTCGGATGTAGTCGTGCAATTCGTCCTCCCACCGTTACGGTTGTCGACCTTGTTGGCCCTATCCTCGGTGTCCCGCAGCAAGACCAGGATGCCAGTGAGCAACTTGTTGAGTTCATCGGGTGGCGCTGTGACGGGCTATTGTGTGGGCCTGTCTCCACACAAGTCGTCGCTGTTTTGTGACTCATGGCTCCATGTCGTGTAGGTATATCAAGTAATTAATTCGCTCTGTGTGTTGCGCGGCGGATGAAGTCGAGCCATGGCTCGGTAAGGTCGTTAGCTGCAAGGTTGGTTAGATCGGCTGAATAACCATATTCGAAGCCAAAAGCACAGGCAATCTGATCATGTCTCCGCACGGGATAAGACACGTCAGGAACGTCCCGGACGCATGCGCCACCGCGTGGCGGGTCCAGCTGGCATGCCTCTGGCTAGTAACTTTTGATGTGGCTCCCCAGTCTTTCGACTCTCCGCCAGAGGCCTCGCTCCGATGAGGCAAACCAATATTTTGACCAGTTTCACGGAGCGCAAATGCCATCCTGCCAGCGGCAAGTTGCGTGTGTCTGCTGCGCGATGCGACGATCGGAGCCGTGGCCAGCGAAAGCAAGCGAGCCGCTGGCAAACTGCAGCCAGCAAATGGCAAGCTGCAGGCGCTTGCTGCGCGATGCGAAGATCGGCGCCGTCGCCAAGGCAAACTACAGCCTGCGAGTGGCGGGCAGCTTGCGCGACCCAAGAGGCGGCGGCAGAGCAGATCGCGTGCGCAGTGCCAGCGAGACACCCCACGGCAGGAGGTCACCACGCTCGTCCAGAAATTGCCCCGCATCTCAACAAGCCGTGGGCGTCGCTGGACACGTCTGCGGGGGTGGGGGGACGGAACGGGGAGACTTTTCTTGTGGCAGCGAGGTGAGCGGACCACGACGCGTTTGGGAACCTCCTGTGCCGAGGCCGAATGTGCTCTGGACAGGCCCGGGAAAGGCAGAGGGCGGCTGCGGAGGAGGGCAGCAAGGGAGAGGCACGCTCAGAACACGCACCGCCGCGCAGAAGACGGGGGCGGCCTCGGACTCTCTCGGGGAGTCGCGCGCCAAGGGGCCGCACGGGACCGAAGTCACGGAAGAGGGGGGGATTTTCTTCCGCCGGCGCAGCGACACCGACGCCCCGAAACGCTGCATGGGGCACGTACAAGCGAGTTTCCCCCCTCCCTGTGGGGCAGGCCCAGGATTGTCGAAGGATGCCATGCAACTATGTCGCAATTCGGGTTGGAACTTGTCACATTTGGGCGCGTTTCCGGCGGAAGCCTGGAAAGCAGCAGTGCGCAAGTATACTGTCTAGCGCACGCTCGTGCCATTTGCCATGTGCCTGGCGTCACCACAGCGAGAGCTAGACTAGGATGCAAAATTTTCGGCGTAGCGAGGGGGTGGCTGCGCTGAGGAAAGCGAGCGCATGGAACAGCACCCCTGAGAGGGCAAGATAGGGGGGTGGTGAACACGCGTGCACACAATCAGTCTGGCGGCCCAGGCCGAGCCTCCAGCCACGTGCGGGCGGGGTGCGCGCGCAACGCGGGCGCAGACGTAGCAGAAGCACAATAATTATGAAAAACCAGCACAACTGATTATTAAGAGAAGAAGAAAAGGGTAAGAAGAAGAAGACGAAATAGAAGACACACAACAATAAGAATACTGATATCAATACTAACACGGGTCATAACAGAATATTCGAAGATCCAATAACTGCATATACATAAACTGTCGGCGGTCCGCGCGGATGTCCTGGGTCATCGGCGCTGGACGCTCCTCCCCTTGCGCGCGGAGCACGGCCATGGGGTCCGGCATGGAACCTCCAAAATTTGTGCCTATGCCGACTTGTCCCCGTCGAGGACCACTTGGGGTCCCGAAGCGGTGCGGTCACAGACCGTGCGGTGACCTCGAAATCTCCAAACGCCTCAAGGCACGGTCTGTCACCGCAGGGCTCTGGGACCCTGGAGGTCCCGATCGCCCCAGACATCCTCTGAAAACGACCCAAGCCCCAAATCCGTGCGGTCGCCCCGTTTCCCCACTGAGTCACCACACAGCGTTCGGCGGCGCGCCGAAAGGATTAAAGGGGGCAAGGCTTCCCAGAAGCAAGCGGGGCTTGTCAGAAGCCCTCTGGCCTTCTGAAACGCTCCTGATGGTTTTGGCGAAAGCTCAAAGACAGCCCTTCAGAAGGCTGGAAGCCATCTGAGCCGTCCGAGAATGCCCGCCCCATGGCTGCTCCGCCGAGATGTGGTGTCCGCACCGCTTGCCCAAAAAAACAAATACCCCGAGAGATCCGAAGAGGCCCCCAAGAGGCATCCAAAAGGCCCCCAAGAAGCTCCCAGGAGGCCCCACAACGACTTTGATGCACGTGCTGTGGACATGCACCCCGCGAGAACGAGAGAAGTTCACGTCTGGAGGTGGCTATATATGGTCCAGGGTTTGGCCCCCCCCCCCAATGCTGATGCCATTGGCCCCCCCCCCCCCGCGCGATGGTCCCCCCCGCCCCCCCCTGAGGGCGTGGCGTGGTGCTGCGCTGCGGTTCCCCCCCCCCTGTGGATGTGGTGTGGTGCTGTGGTAGTTCAGAGGTGGGCGTGGCGTGGTGTTGCACTGCGGTGCCCCCCTCCCCCCCCCCTGTGGATGTGGTGTGGTGCTGCGGTGGTTGAGAGGTCGTCGTCGTCGTCGTCGTCGTCGTCGTCGTCGTCGTCGTCGTCGTCCTCGTCGTCCTCGTCGTCGTCATCGTCGTCGTCGTAATCGTCGTCGTCATCGTCGTCGTCGTCATAGTCGTCGTCGCCGTCGTCATCGTCGTCATCGTCGTCGTCGCCGCCGCCGCCGGCGTCGTCGCCGCCGCAGCCGTCGTTGTCGTCGTCGTGGTCGTCGTCGTCGTGGTCGTCGTCGTCGTCGTCGTCGCCGTCGTCGCCGTCGTGGCCGTCGTCGCAGCCGTCGTCGTCGTCGTCGTCGTCGTCGTCGTCGCCGTCGTCGTCGTCGTCGTCGTCGTCGTCGTCTCTGGGACCATACCATCTGGGGGGGGGGGGGCCCGAGGAATCCTGGGACCAGGGGGGGGGGGGCCCGTGGGCCCTCGACCCTGGATCATATATCCGCGGGCCCCCTTGTGGGGCCACCAGGCTGTAGGGCGAAGGTTCGCAGTTTCCTGTGCCAGTTGCAGCTTCCAGTTTCCACTGTTACAGTTCTGCTTCTTGCTGCTTACTGCTCCTTGTTACAATTTTGCTTCTTGCTGCTTACTGTCCCTTGTTGATGGACCGCGCGACGGGGGGAGGCCCAAAACGGGCATTTTTCACAACGCCCTGAGCGTGTTGTCTGACTTGCTGGGGTGGCTAAAAATTTACACCCCTCACGCAGATCGGTGGGGTCAGGGTCCAAAAACATATGATTTGCCACATTTCTGAAATCCGGTGGCACCTCTCACGCAGATCGGCGGGGTCAGAGTCCAAAAACATATGGGGGTTGCAACATTTCTGAAATTTGCTGGCTCCCCTCAAGCCGATCGGCGGGGTCAGAGTGCAACTATCCGGGCGAATGACCCACCCATATGAATTTGTGGGTACCGCAATTGTGAATATCTTCTTCGGTGAAGCTCACTATGGGACCACGAAGCGCTGCGTTGGGCGGGGGGGGACGCATGCGGGCGGTAGCACTGGGGCCGTCGGTGAAGCTCCCTATGAGGCCACGAAACGCTGCACTGGGTGGGCGAAACAAAAAATGCGTGTGGGACGCACGCGGGCGGTCCCAATGGGGGTTTCGGTGGAGTTCCCTATGGGGCCACGAAGCGCTGTACTGGGCGGGTGAAAATGCCAAATTGTGTGTGTGTGTGTGTGTGTGTGTGTGTGTGTGTGTGTGTGTGTGTGTGTGTGTGTGTGTGTGTGTGTGTGTGTGTGTGTGTGTGTGTGTGTGTGTGTGTGTGTGTGTGTGTGTGTGTGTGTGTGGGGGGGGGGGCGGACGCCTGCGGGCGGTCCCAGTGGAGCCTTCGGTGGAGCTCACTATGGGGCCACGAGGCGTTGTTAGGGGTGGGTGGCAATGCCAAAATGCGTGTGGGGGGCGCACGCGGGCGGCCCCACTGGGGGCTTCGGTGGGGCTCCCTATGAAGCCACGAAGCGTTGTACTGGGTCGGTGAAAATGCCAAATTGGGTGTGGGGACGCATGCGGGCGGTCCCACTGGGGGTTTCGGTGGAGCTCCCTATGGGGCCACGAAGCGCTGTGCTGGGCGGGCGAAAATGCCAAATTGGGCATGGTGGGCGCATGCGGGCGGTCCCACTGGGGGCTTCGGTGGAGCTCCCTATGGGGCCACGGAGCGCTGTACTGGGTGGGTGACAGTGCCAAATCGGGTGCGGGGGACGCATGCGGACGGTCCCACTTCGCCGGGGCTCCCTATCGGGCCACGAAGCGCTGTGCTGGGTGGGTGACAGTGCCAAGTTGGGTGAGGCGGACGCATGTGGGCGGTCCCACTGGGGGGTTCGGTGGAGCTCTCTATGGGGTCACGAAGCGCTGTGCCGGGTATGTGAAAATACCACATTGGATGTGGGGGGCGCGTGTGGGCGGTACCACTGAGGGCTTCGGTGGGGCTCCCTCGTGGGCAACGAAACGCTGTACTGGGTGAGCGGAAATGCCAAATTGGATGTGGGGGGCGCATGTGGGCGGTACCACTGGTGGCTTCGGTCTGCACGGGGTGGGTGAAAATGCACAATTGGATGTGGGGGACGCATGTGGGCGGTACCACTGGGGGCTTCGGTGGAGCTCCCTATGGTCGGAAGCGGCCAAGAGGGGGGGGTCCAAGAGGGGGGGGTGCAAATCATGACCGGCGGCACGTGCACGACCCAGCGGGGGGGCCAGGGACGTAATGAAACAAGAAGAGGCGCCACGAGATCTGGGGAGATATCATGGCCCACGCCATGATATCCACCCCCCCCTAGTCATCCCCCCCCCTCTTTTCCGCCCCCGACATGGGGTCACGAAGCGTTGTTCAGGGTGGGTGGCAATGCCAAAATGGGCGTGGGGACGCATGCGGGCGGTCCCACTGGGGGTTTGGGTGGAGCTCCTATGGGGCCACGAAACGCTGTACTGGGTGGGTGAAATTGCCAAATTGAGCGTGGGGGACGCATGCGGGCGGTCCCACTGGGGGCTTCGGTGGTGCTCCCTAGTGGGCCACGAAACGCTATACTGGGTGGGTGAAAATCCCAAATTAGGTGTAGGGGGGCGCGTGTGGGCGGTACCACTGGGGGCTTCGGTGGAGCTCCCTATGGCCACGACACGTGTTAGCGATGTGCCGAATGGGTCTGGGGGACGCATGCGGGCGGTGGAGAGGAGGAGGGGGAAGATGAGGAGAACAGGAAAGGAACGCGGGGACCGTCTCTTCAAAACGAGGACCCAACACCACAGGATGGTTGGGAAAAACATATGGGAGTTGCGTCATTTCTGACATTCGGTGGCACCCCTCACGCAGATCGGCGGGGTCAGGGTGCAAAAACAAATGGATGTGCTACCTTTCTAACATTCGGTGGCACCCTTCACGCAGATCGGCGGGGTCAGGGTCCGAAAACAAATGGGATGTGCCACATTTCTGACATTCGGTGGCACCCCTCACGCAGATCGGCAGCCTCAGGGTCCCAAAACATATGGGATGTGCCACGTTTCTAACATTCGGTGGCACCCCTCACGCAGGTTGGCGGGGTCAGGGTCGAAAAACACTAGGGATTTGCAACATTTCTGAAATTCGGTGGCACCCGTGACGCATATCCGTAGGGTCAGGGTCGAACAACCAACAGGTCCCGACACTGCTTCACGGCGGCGCCCAGACCTCATGGTTTAGCTTTTGCATCTCCCATTATCCGAGACAGCGAGCTGGCGGCATGAGGCGAAGCCCTTACGTATATATATATATATACATATGTGTATATATACTATATATATACATATATATATATATGTATGTATCCCACGTGTCCGTTCACACATATAGCGTGTATAAATCCCAATGGTTGTGTTGTTTCATCACTACTATGTAAGACTCACGCACCTCGACAGCCGAAGCAACCCAAGGCCCGCCAGAGGAAAGCTCGAAAGACGGGCCCCCCGGCGAGCGGGCGGGAGCCCCTCGCGCCGCGGGCGAACGGCGACGGAGGCCGCCCACACGGTTACAGCGCCACCAGAAGGGAACGCCGATGGCAGGAACGAAGGAGCTTTCCTGGCCACGGCGAGCCCCTGCCACGAACAGGCCCCCCCGACCTGCACCGAAGGCGAGGCCCCAGAACCGACGCCCCTCCGGCTGGCCAAAAGTGGTCCTCCCCGAGGCGGCCCCCTCCTCTGGCGCGGAGCTGCCCAAGTGGGGGGCCCGTGCTCCGGCGGCGCCCGGGCCCAACTTGACACCAGGACGGCGACGCCGCCGACGACGAGGACAACGGCAAAGGCAACGGCGACGGCAACGAGCGGCATGAAGCCCACGGGTCCTGGAAGAAGCGGGTCCTGAAGCCTGGTGGCCATCCTCAAGACCAGCTCTTCACCCTGAGTGGTCTTCTGCCAAGCCTATCTCCCGTGGAGGGCGCGGGGAGCTTGCAAAGCGGGGAGATGTCTCAGGACCTGCTTCTCTCTGTGCCAGTTTGCGTCAAGGCGAGGCGGCGCCCGAAGCCGAACTGTATCTACCCATGACGGCGGCGGCGCGGACGGCGCCGACGAAGACGACGACGCCCTCTTGAGGCCCTCGGGAGCCAACGACGGGCCAAAAGCGAGCCGTGGTCCTGACGACGACGGCGCCGCCGCCGACGACGCCGCCGCCGCCGCCGACGACGGCGGCGGGGCCCCTGGCAACGACGGCGATGGCGGCGGACGCGGCGGCAGCGGCCGCGAGATGGGCGGGCGCTCGGCAGGCGGCGGCGGCGGCGGCGCGAGAGAGGGGCGGCGGCAGGCGGCGGTCACCGCGAGAGGGGCGGGCGCTCCGCAGCCGCGAGGGGGCCTCCGTGGCCCGCGGGGGCGGGGCGGCCGCGGCCAGGGCCTCCTGTCGCCGCCAGGGAGCGGCGTGGGCTGCGCCGCCGCCGCCGAGGCCGACGCCGTCGTGGTCGTGGTGGTGGTCGTGGTCGTGGTCGTAATCGTGGTGGTGGTCATGGTCGTCGTCGTCGTCGTCGTCGTCGTCGTCGTCTCCGTACCCCTCGGGAGCTCCCCGCTCTCCTCGCACTAAATATCCGGCCCTCGTCCTGGTCCTGCTCTCTCATTTCCGTGCCTCTCCAAATCCTCCATCGTCTATATCCTCCCTCGTCTATATCCTCCATCGTCTATATCCTCCATCCCCTCTTCTTCTTTTTCTTCCTCCTCCTCCTCCTCTTGCTCGTGCTCCTGCTCCTGCTCCTCATCCTCACATGTACGGGCTCCTGGTAGGGCCACCTCAAGCTGTTCCTAAAAGTGAGTTAACTGCTTTGGAGCTCGCGATCCGTTACACCATCGGCCCCGTCGTCTACGTCGCTGATAATGTGGAGGTGGTGGAGGGGTTGTGGGCTCAAAAGTACATTGATAATACTGGGGAGATGGCTCAGCTCTGGAGGTCTACAAAGCACGGTATTGAATACTCAGCAGCGTCCTCATCATGAAATCATCGTCCTCTGGGTTTCCTCGCACCCCAGAGCGATCGATATCATCCAGCGTCGGTTTCCATTCCCCTTCGTGATCGGGAATATTGTTGCAGACAAGCTCTCAGGCCACTGTGGTTCAGAGGTTCGGCTGCCGCACGCTGTCAGGTCGAAGGTGCTTGAGGTCGAAAGCAATGCCAGTCTGGTTCGGAAGATATTGATGAGGGACAACCTTGATGTCATGGCAGTGACGAATAAGAAGCCTGAGAGTTCTTCTTCATCCCTGTCTGCTGCTGCTGCTTCTCCTCGCCCTTCTCTCCCTCCCAGGCTACCGCCGCCGTCTTCCGCTGCCGTCGCCTTGTTCTGTTCGTCCCATCAAGCGGACGGGGCAGGCAGGAGGTGCACCAGATGCTTCACGAGAGCCACCAAGGCGACCAGGACGGCCTGGCTCGCATCCCCGTGCTGGCCGCTGGAGGCCGTCGGCGGGGGCTCTTCAAGGCGGCCTCAGGGTCAGGGGCTGTGCACGTGGGGAGAATATTCGCTCATCGATCCCACCGCATGTGTTTCCATGGGTATTGGTTCTGTAGGGTGTGCTCTCGGTTCGGATCGGTTCTGGCTCGTGACCTTGGACAGGCTGTTCCACCGCCAACCTCACGCCCAAGAGGCGGGATAATTTCGATCGTTTAACCAAAGGCTTGAGGCCCAAGGACCAAGGAGTAGCCGCGTGTTGTGAAGATTCGTCTGTTCCGATTCCGATACCGATTCCTCCTCCTCCTCCTCCTCCACCTCCTCCTCTCCCTCCGGGATGGCAGGGGGCACGGGGCGGGAGATGATGGGGAGACGGGGCAAGGAGGCGGAGAAGAAGGGAGAGCGAGGGACGGAAGACCACGTCCTCCTCCTTCTGCTCGTCATCGTCCCTCCTCCTCCGCAGCGGGGGCCCGACTCCCGCACGCCTCGCTTCTCCGCACCTGGCAGGGGGTGGGGGGGGGAGGGGGCGCGAGGAGGCAATGCTGCCAGGGGCGGGGTAGTATGCAGCCATATTGCTGCCAGGAACAGGACGAGGTGGAGGAGGAGGAGGAAGAGGAGGGGCAGGGGGAAGAGGAGGAGAGGATGAGGATGAGGATGAGGAGGAGGGGGGGGAGGAGGAAGAGGAGGGCAGGGGGAGGAGGAGGAGGAGGAGGAGGAGGAGGAGGAGGGAGGAGGAGGAGGAGGAGGAGGAGGAGGAGGAGGAAGAGGAGGAGGCGGAAGAGGAGGAGCACAGGGGGGAAGAGGAGGAGGAGGAGAAGGAGACAGAGGAGGTGGATGAGGAGGACGAGGAGGGGCGCACGAAGAAGGAGGAGCAGGATGACGATCAAAGTGGTTTGTGTGTGCGCGTGTTTGTGTGTGTGTGTCCTGTGTGTGCATGTGTGTTTGCTGTGTGTGTATGTGTGTGTATGTGTGTGTGTGTCTGTGTGTGTCTGTGTGTGTGAGTGCGTGCGTGCGTGCGTGCGCGCGCGTGCGTTGGTGTGTGTGTGTCAATGTGTGTCAGTGTGTGTGTGTGTGAATGTGTGTGTGTGTGTGTGTGCGTGCGTGCGTGCGTGCGTGCGTGCGTGCGTGCAGGCGCGCGTGTGCGCGCGCGCCCCATCCCGTCCCTCCGCATG
Source organism: Prorocentrum cordatum (assembly GCA_963575745.1). Classification (NCBI taxonomy): domain Eukaryota; class Dinophyceae; order Prorocentrales; family Prorocentraceae; genus Prorocentrum; species Prorocentrum cordatum. The sequence continues at coordinate 101,873 of CAUYUJ010020740.1, read as the reverse complement.
CCCCTCGCTGAGAAAGGTACCACGATCGTTGCGCCACTGATGCCGAGCTAGCTTCTCCCCCCTTCACCGCGAAACCTCGGACATCTGGTCCATGAGCAGCGACTCCTGGAACTCGCGGTCCTGCCAGATGAGGAGGACGACGACGAGGGAGAAGAGGAAGATGCGGACGAAGAGCAAGAGTGCGAGGCGGGGATGTATCTATCACCACCGCCTGGGAAATCGATCTTCGGGGACCTCGGCAGGCGGTGGATATCTGCATAGTTGCCCCCCCCGCCAAAGGCTAACAGATATCCTTGTCCACAACCCGCGGGACTCCTAGGGCGTCGGATCCCCAGGCGGCGGATATAGCTACATCCCCACCTCGCAGAGGCGGAGACGGAAGAAACGTAAGCACAGGCAGGAAGCGTAAGTAATTAGCAGGACGACGGGCTCAAGCAGCAGCAGCATTGAAATCAGCAGCAGCAGCAACGGTTGCGACAGCGACGGCAACAGGACGAAGGGTCAGGGCTGGAAAGTTGGTCGCCTGGAATGCTGACATCAGGAATGGCAGCGATGTCCACACCCCAAGCGACAGCGGCCGCTGTTGGACGGGCGCTTGGCCTGACCTGCTGACGACGAGCGCGACGATTCCGACGAGTCCTGCTGAAAATTGGCAGGGGCTGTTATCGGTGTTCGCTCCCGGCTTGTTCAGCCCCATGTCGGCTCTCTTGAAAGAGGAGGGGGTGGGCACCTGGACAAGGGAGAACAACGATGGGCAAGACAAGCAGGAGGGAGATCTAACGAACACGCGCACTGAAATTGACATTCACCGATGCGGTGCAAAGCTTCATCTCTTCCGCAACTGTAAAAACGGCTACTCATCGAAATGAGCGGACTAACCAACCATGCGCCCGCCCCCCCAGCATTGCCGACTCCACGCTGGCTTCGGGGACGGTGGACGGGAGGATGCATTGCAGCATCGTTAATGCATCGAGCGCCTCCTCCTCCTCCTCCTCCTCCTCCTCCTCCGCCTTCTCCTCCCTCCCCTCTCGAGTTCTGGCGCGGTGATCTGAAGGCCCCTTGAAGGGGACAACCACTTTTCTGACTATGCGCTCTGCAGAACTCGAGAAGCCAGTGCAATAATTATGTGAACAGCAGCAGAAGTAGCGCCAGGACAGAGGAAGCCAACGGCGAGGAGGGGAAGAAGACAAGACGACCCGAAACGAATTTACCCTCCCCTCGGCGCGGCCGTGCGCCTGCTCCTCCCGCAGCAGACGCTCCTCCGCGAGCTGGGCGGTGCGGGCGGCCGCCTCCACCTGACCGATCGGCGGCGCAGCGGCGGTCGTCGACCGCTTCTCGACGCTCACGTCCTCCTCCTCCTCCTCCTCCTCGTGCTTCCTGCTGCTCCTCCTCCTCCTCCTCCTCCTCCTCCTCCTCCTCCTCCTCCTCCTCCTAAATAACTCCTCGTGCCTCCCGCCTCGTGCCTCCCCCTCCTCCACCCCGGCCGCAACGGCCACCACGGCGGCTACGGCGGCGGCACCGCCGGCAACCGCGGCCGCGGCGGCGACGACGGTGGCGGCGGCCCGCAGCGGCGGGCGGCGGGGGCCAGGCCTCTCGTGCTTCGGCGGCCTCGCGGTGGTCCTGGGCGGCCGCGGCCGGCGACGCCGGCTGTCGGCACGACGCAGGAATGGTCCCAGGCGGCGGCGCGAAGTCCGGAGGAGCAAGAGGGGCAGGCCTTCTCAGGCGGCAGGGCTTCGGAGAAGGCTCCGAATGCTCCTCGGAATCCCTGGCGCCCACTGCGCATTCTGAAGCCCCGTCCCCGAGAAGGCCCGCCCGCGCTGCCTCGCCCTATGCGCGCGCCGCCGATGTGTCTTGCATGGCGCGTCCACTTCTCGAGGGAGAGGGCATAGGCGACACGTCATGATCGGGGCAATGCTGACCAGGGCCAGTCAGAATTTCCATGATCCTGCAAGATCCACCCCTCAGTTCCTCGTCCTCCGCCCTCTTCTCGTCCGGAGGACGGCGACGGCGACGGCGACGGCGACGACGAGGACGACGACGACGACGGCAACGACGACGAGGAGGAGGAGGACGACGACGACGGCAGCGACGACGACGACGACGACGATCAGGACGACGACTGGGGTAACAGAGGAAAACAATACACAATACCGATACTCCCTGGACTTCGACTCGAGGCGAATCCAGCCGTGGCGACAAGGGTAGGGCAGCGGCATCGGCATCTTTCGCTCCTCTGAACGACGACGAGCCAGAAGACGACGAAGCGGGGAAGACGACGACGACGACGAGGACGAGTCCTCGTCGCTAGGAAGAGAGCCGCGCCCCGCGGCCAGGCCGAGGCCGGCGGCGCGACGGCAAGGGGGGGAGAAGGTGTCTCCTCGGCGGCCGCCACGATCCCCGCGACGGCCTCGGGAACGGCAGCCGCGACGACGGCTTCGACGACGACGGCCGCGACGACGACGACGACGAGGATGGCAGACGATCAGGAGGATCGCAGATGACGACGAGGGTGGCAGCAGATGACGGCGCGTGACGGCGAAGACGCGAAAGGGGCGGGGGGAGGATGAGGACGGGGAGGGGGGAAGGACCGGGCGGGAGGACGGCGGAACTGGAAATTGTGGGGTGGTGCCGGAGAGAGAGAGAGGGGGGGGGGGGGCGGGAGGGATGAGGACGAGCGGGATGGGGATGACAACGGAACGCATGCGGTTGGCCGAAAGAGGGTCTGGGGCGGGCCCTGGCGCGTGTCCACGACGTATAACCGCGAGCCGCGGACCGAGAAGAGGAGGCATCGCCCCAACGGCCAAGCAGGATACGCTCGCGGTGGAGCCGCTGCTGGAGGAGCCCCTCACCAGCAAGGCGCTGGCGAGCCCTCTGCCCAAGCGGCTCCCACGCTGGCCACCAGAGCCTCTTCCCAGAAGGGCCAGGTTACGGTCGCCTTCCTCCTCGGCGAGCTCAGCCCGGAGGCCACGCGCGCGAACCTGGGCGCCCGGCTGCTGGCCCAGCGCAAGCGCAACGGCACCATCCGACCGATCGCCTGCGGCTCTGTGCTCGGCCGCCTCGCTGCGCGGGCCGCTTGCGATGTCTACATGGACGACACACAAGGAGCAGTCAGCCTCTATCAGACCGCCGTCGGGCGCGCGGCGGGTGCGCGCTCGCGCGCAAGTGTCCTACAGCAGTCTTAGAGGCTTGCCCACGCGGGGTCGTTCTGGCGATCGACTGCCTCAGCGCCTTCAACAACATCCCTCGCAAACAGGTGCTGGACCGCGTGCGCCAGCGGGCCCCTCGGCTGGAGCACCCACCACTGGATCACGGGTATCACCCGGCACGACTAGTGGGAGGACCCAACTGACAGCGCCCACCGCATTCGAGCCAGCAGCGGCGTGGACCAAGGGTGCCCGCTCCCACCAGCGCATTTCGCAATCGGTACTGCGGACGCGCTCGACGAGCTCTACGTGTGCATCCAAGCCCTCTCGCCCTGCAGCAGAGTGTCAGCTACCTCGAAGGCTGCCAGAGCTTGCAGACGAAGCCATGCGGCTCGCAACGGACACCCTCACGAGGGAAGGCCTAGCGCCTAGCGGTCAATCAGAGCAAGACCCAGGCGTGCTCGGCGGGGGGACGCGACCACCTGACAGCCACCGCCCAGGCGCGCTGGGTGGACCACCTCACCTGCTTCGGAAACACGGCCCCCTGGCTCCAACAGGAGGGGGAACGGGTCAACGTCCGTGCCTACTTGGACGGGGCCACAGCCGTGGCCAATGCAACGGAGTTCGCCGCTGGTCTACACGAGCTGCGGCAGGCGGGCCTCCAGACCGAGAGCACCTTCACTTTGCTGCAGACCTTCGCCCGCGGATGCGTCACGCAACACGTCCGCACCAAGCTGCAGTGGACTGGACGGAGCTGCTGGACGCGTGCTGTTCGGCGGCTGCCTCGAACAGCTCCCTGGCGGACCCTTGGACCACCAGCGCCTCCAAGCCTCGCTTCGCCTCGCCGACGGCGGGTGTGCCCTCCCCTCGGCTATCCTGACGGCGCCCGCCGCCTACGCCGCAAAATGGGCCCTCGTGCTCCACGACATGATGGCCTGCCTCGGGGCCAACTCGCTGGAAGAGTTCTGGGCCCTTCTGCGCGCGACCGCAACAGACGCTCGACCAGACGTCCTCCAATCGCCCTTCGACTGGATTGGCTGCGCGGCAGAGTCACAACCCAGGCTACAGGCCCACTGGGGCACAGCTGCGTCCGCGGCCAACAGAGAGAAACGTGTGCGGCTGCGTGACGAGGACCGCCGCTTTCGCTTGCGAGAGAAAGGAAGCAAAAAAGCAAACAGCAGGGCCAGCCCGACGGGCACTTCAACAATAACCTGAGGCGGCGGCTTTGCATCCCAATATGCCCGTCGGGCTCCCGCTGTCAGCACCACCGCCAAGACGGCAGCACGACACTCTCGAGCCCCTCGACCCGCACAGATGGCACGCAATCAAGCAAGAGGTGGGCAGATCGCGAACAACCGCCACAAGAGACGCCGCGACTGGCACTCCGCGAAGCACAAAGAAGTCACAGGCGTCGCGAAGCCCACGGAGCGAGCAGGCCGCCCCCGCCTTGGATCGCCGCAGCGCCTGCACAGGGGTGCTCCAGCAAGCCGTCCTCGACCTCTCCACTAGCGACCTGGCCACCGGCCGCCAGATCTTGGTCGACTGGTGCATCACCTGCGCACACTCAACCTGCGCTTCACGCAAGGGTGCCCCATCCCACGGGGGCGAGCTGCTCCCGATCGTCTTCGAAACGGGGTGGCGGCCCAGCGACGCAGCAGCCAGCTTCGCTCGCAGCAACGGGGCGACCTTGAACGACGGCGAACGCTCCGAGCTGCTTGGCGGCCTCTGGCGGCAAATCAGCGGAACCCTCCGAGGGGGCAATGCTGACATGCTCCTGAGCGCGCTCGGGCGCTAGGCCAGCAGCGGTAACAGCGACCACGCCTACGACGACAACCAACACGACGACCATCGCGGCCACCTGCGACAGGACACGACCACCTTCAAGACCACCTTGACCGCGCGCCCACTACCGCGACCTACAATACGACTTCCACGACCACCACCAGGACAACCACCGTCATGACTACTACGACAGGACACGGTCACAACAGCCACGACCACCACAACGACCGCCACCACGACGACGCAACGTCCGCCCCCCCACCGCCTCCTGGCCCCACTTCCCTCCTTCCCTCCTGCCCTGTCGGCCGCCTCTGCTTGCGGCTATCGCTCACTCACCTCGTTTTTCTTCTAGTTTCACTGTAATCGGCCAAATCTGGACATCGCGGGAAACGCATGGAGGCAGCGCTGGCTTCCGCAGGGCCGACTCTGCAGCAGGTAGGCGTCAGCAGAGATTGGAGCTCGAATGGGTAATCCCACCAGCCCTTTCGGCGTGAGTGGTTTAGAGCCCCCTGTGTCCAACCCCCTTTTTCCCCTTCGGGGAGGAGTTTATCACTATTCCAAATGAATATACGCCCCCTCTCCCAGGCGACCGGGGGCCAATCAGGCACCATGCCGACACCATGCCCACCCGCGCCCCACCATCCCTGTCAAAAAACGATACGAACCGCACTCTGCCTCCAAATTTGGAGCATGCGCGGCCAACCCGACGAGGTCCCCCCTACCACCCCTGTCAAAAACCCATGCAAAGTACAATCTGGGGCAAAGTATTGAGTCATGAGGACAAGGACGGCGGGGGTGTCAGCAGTGCTACCATCCCTGACAAAAACAATACAACATGCACCTCGCGGCTGAATCTGGACCCTGCGCGGCCATTCCGCGATCACTGTCTCGTGGTTTTTGACAGGGACGGCGGGGGTGGTGGCGCGTGGCCTGCTGTGCGCAAACCCAGCAGACACACTGATGGGCATCGGTACGACGCGGATGGCCGGGGCCGTCATGTTTCCCGATGTGTGCTGTCACGTACGCAGGCGCACCTGACGCACTCTGCACGAGCCCCGAACGCGGCGCACCTGGCGCGGCTGGAGTAGGCGGCACGCCTGGCGTACTCGGAGCACGTGGCGCATCTGGCGCATCAGGCGTGCCTGGCACGCTCGGGCCCCAGGGGTGCCTGGCGCGCGTGGCGCCCCTGGCACACGTGGCGCCCCTGGCACGCGTGGGGCACCTCGCCCAAACGTCGCGCACCTGGGGCCGGCTTTGGTTCCCAGTAGCTGTCCATCCAAAGACGACCGCTGAACATGCTCAGGCTCGGGTGCTACATATGTGTAGGGAGGGCGGATGGGAGTGAGCTAGGCGGCTTGCGGGCGAGTGGGTGTCTTGACCCCTCCCCCTGCCCCCTCCCCCTGGGCCAGGATGGGGGGGGGGGCGGGTCGTTGGAGCGTCTGTTTTGGCATAAGGTGGCGCCAAGGCAGCTCAAGAGAGCTCAAGGAGACCTCCAAGATCGCTCAAGATAGCCCTCGATGACTCAAGATAGCCTTAACAAGCCTACACGAGGCTCCAAGACCGCCCCAAGACGGCCTCAAATGGCCACGGAGCCTCCCAAGGACGCTCCCGAGAGGCCAACATCTTTCAACAACCTAAGGCAAATCAACGTGGTTTGCCTTCTCGCCTTTTCGCTTTCAATGGGCCCTTGAAGCGTCAAGATTGCTTTAAGATGGCCCCAGAGAGCCCCAAGATAGGCCGCAGAGAGGCCCAATGTGGGCCCAAGAGCGCCCAATAGCGCCCCAAGAGGGCCCCGACAGGCGACGCTTCGGAGTCCAGGGGGGGGGGCGTAAATGACGCCGCGCTCCTTTTTTGGGCCGTGGCTCCCCCAAAAAATTGTCCCAAGAGACCTCCCAGACCCCCCCGAAGAGCTCTAGGAGGGCCCAAAGCCCCCCGAAAGAGCCCCAAGGGTGCCCCAAGAGGCACCACGGGGACCCCAACAGGGCCCAGAGACCTCCAGAAGATCGCCAAGAAGGCATTTGGATAGCCCCAAGATGCCTCCAAGAGGCTCTCAGAGAGAAGGGCCCAGAAAGGCCATTGATGGTTAACTCGTCGTTGTCGTCGTCGTAGTCGTCGTTGTCGTCGTTGTCGTTGTCGTCGTCGTGGATGTCGTTGTTGTGGTCATCGCCGTCGTCGCCGCTATCTCCCTCTCGTCTCCTGCCGCCTTCTTTTCTTCCTCCTCCTACTCCTCCTCTGCCCCGTCCTACTCCCACTCCCCCCACAAGGAGGAGCTAAAGGGGATCAGGCGGGGTCGTCGTAGTCGTTGTCGTCGTCGTTTTCGTCGTCGTCGTCGTCGTCGTCGTCGTCGTCGTCGTCGTCGCGGTCGTCGTCGTCGTCGTCGTCGTCGTCGTCGTCGTGGTCGTCGTTGTCGTCGTCGTGGTTGTCGTTGTTGTGGTCATCGCCGTCGTCGTCGACGTCCCCTCTATCTCCCTCTCGCCTCCCACCGCCTTCTCTTCTTCCTCCTCCTCTGCCCCGTCCTACTCCCACTCCTCCCAACAACAACCTTGGAAATTGCTCATCCTTGCAATGCAGGTTGCCAATGGGCACTGGGTGAGCTGGGTGCCAGGTGAGTTAGGCACTGGGTGAGTTAGGGTGTGTGTGTGTGTGTTCTGCACGGGGTGAATTAGGCAACGGATGAGGTCGGCGCTGGGTGAGTTTGGCACCGAGTGAGTTAGGCATCGGGTGAATTAGGCTCGGGGTGAGTTAGGCACCATGTGAGTTAGGCACCACGTGAGTTAGGCATCAAATGAGTGAGGCACCAGATGAATTGGGCTTCGGGCGAAGTCGGCACCGGGTGAGTTAGGCGCTGGGTGAGTTTGGCCCAGTTGAGATAGGCTAGGCACCAGGTGAGTTAGGCACGGGGTCAGTTCGGCGCTGGGTGAGTCAGGGGCAAGGTTCGCTGAGCGCAAGGTGAGTTAGTCCGCGTGAACTAGAGAACGGGTGACATAGACAAGGTGAATTTAAGATCGGGTGACATAGCCTGGGCGAGATAAAGATCACGTGAGCTAGACCGGACGAATTAAGGATCGGGTGAGCTACACCGGGTAAGTAAACGATCGGGTGAGTTAGGCGCGGGTGAATTAAGACCCGGAGAAGCTAAGGTACCTGGTGAGTTAGGCATCGGATGAACTAGCTCGGTTCGGAAGACCTCCAGCAACCGACGACCCCCCCTCCCCCAAAAAACACCCCGTGGGAGGAGGCCCGACATGTAACCTCCCCCTGCTCCACTCCCCCCGCCCTCTTCACGCTTTGGCAGCGGGCGGTGGCGGAGGTGGCTGGACTTCACGTTGATTGCTCCACCAGCCCCTTCTTCGCCAGAACGACATTATTCCTACAGCCAGCGTGCTCCCAGAAGGAACGCTGAATTGGGAACGAAAAAGTTTCTCCAGCCACGGCGAGCCTCGAACACGAACAAGTTCCCCGACATGGATGTGAGGAGCGGCCCGGAAACCAGAGACCCTCCTGAGGCCAAAGTGGTCCTGGTCTCAGTGTCTTGACTGTATGCAGCACGAGTGCGTTCAAGCCCCGCGGCGAGTAGACCGCGCCCAGCCCACCTCCCCCCTGGGTAGGGGCACGCACCCCAAAAAACCTGCGGGCGCTCCCCGCCTGGTCGGCGTTCAGCGCCTCGCCCTCCACGTCCGGAGAGACCTCGGGACGGCGCTGGCGGCGAAGACGGTGGCGGCGGCGAGGGCGGTGGTGCGGGCGAGACGACGGCGGCGAGGGCTGCGGCGAGGGGTTGCGGCGGCGATTTCACCGCCGCGACGAAGACGACGAAGGGCCAGAAATTCTCCAACCCGTCGTTGTCGTCGTCGTCGTCGTCTTCGCCCGGCGCACTGCGCCCCGACTCCGTCACTGTCCTCACCGTTGCGGTCGTCGTCGCCGCCGCCGCCTGTCGTCCTGATCGCCGCCGCCGCCGCGGGGTCGTTGCCGTTGACGCCGTCTGTCGTCGCCGCGGGCGGCGTCACCGTCGCCGTCCTCGTCGTCCTGTAACGCTGCAACTCTTCTGCGGAAGAGGAGGAAGAGCGAGAGAGGGCTGAGGAGGAGGAGGAGGAGGAGGAGAGAAGGGGAGGAGGGAGGGAGCCCCTCCCTTCCCCAACCCCTCCGCTCCTCATCCCCTTCGCCCTCCGAGATCGCAAGACGTCCAATCAAGAAAAACGCACATTGTCTCCTTACCATCTTTCCGTTGTCCTATCCTCTCCTCGCCTCTCTTCTTCTACTCTTCCTCTTTGTCAACTCTGCCCATCCCTCTCCCCCGCCCTTCTCTAGTACTCTCACTCCCGTCCCCTTTCTCTGCATCCCACCGCCCCCTCTCATGCTTCCCTCCGTCTTCCCCCTACCTTCCCACGCCTCCTCCTCCTCCTCCTCCTCCTCCTCCTCCTCCTCCTCCTCCTCCTCCTCCTCCTCCTCCTCCTCCTCCTCCTCCTCCTCCCTCCTCCTCCTCCTCCTCCTCCCTTCTCCTCCTCCTCCTCCTCCTCCCCCCCCCCCCCGCGCCCCCCCTCCCTTCTACTCTTTCCCCTCACCTTTTTCGCTCTCCTTCCATCCCTCCTCCCCTCGCCCCCGTCGCCCTCGCCACCCTCGTCGCCCACCTCTCCCTCTCAATATCCCCCTCATTCCCTCCCTCGCTTGCCTCCCTCCCTCCCTCCCTCCCTCTCTCTCTCTCTCTATCTCGTTATCTCTCGATCCTTCGCAAACTGTGTATGTATGGATACGCATGTGCATACGTTACAGAAGTGTCGCTCTATTTCTCGCTCTCTCTCTCTTGCGCTCTCTCTCTCTCTCTCTCTCTTTCTCTTGCTTTCTATCTCTCTCAACCTACATGTGGGTGGGGTATCTGTACATGTGTTCCCGTCGCCCTCGCCGCCCGCGTCGCCATCTTCTCTTGTGTATTATGTGTGTTATGTATGTGTTTGTAGTTATCTCTCTCTCTCAGTATCCCCCCTCTTTATCTCTCTCGGTCTCTCTGATGTTCCTGTCTCTCTGGATGCATGTTTATATGTGCGTGCTATGCAACTTTCCTCTAAGCTTGGTACTCGCAAGACACAGACTGTGCACCTGAAGCAGACTGCTCCAAGCTCGGCAGAGGGACGGCCCACGACCTCGCCACAGCGGTTGCGGGCTGCCCTTTCGGCTATGACGTAGGATGGGCCGCTGCGTTGCGCGGCTCGGCGAAGCTCTGTCGGCTTGGTCGAGTCGTGCTACCGTGGCCGGCGGCAGCCGCTGGCCATGCCAAGGAAGGAACCCAATCCCAGCATACAGGGTGGCTCCAGTCTCAATTCTCTGACCCTCCTCATCGACGGGGGAGGGGCCACAGCAGCCTTGAAGACTGGCTGCGCGAACGTGCCGAGCGGCCACTCCAAGCAGGCGCTGGCGGGGCGCGGCGGCCGCGGGCGCCAGCAGGCGCGCAGGGAGGCGACGAGGAGGCAGCGTAGAGCAGGCGAGCTGCCACTCTCCTCCTCTTCCTCGTCCTCCTCTTCCTTTTCCTCCTCCACGTTTCCTCCTCCTCCTCCTCCTCCTCCTCCTCCTCCTCCGCCTTCCTCCGTCTTCCTTTTCCTTCTCCTCCTCCCTCCTCCTCCGTCCTCCATCCGCACTCTTCCCTCCGCCCTGTTCATCTCCCTCCCGTTTCGTCCCACCCTCCCCCTCCTCCCCCTCTCTTCCTCCTTGGGATGGAGCTTTCACTTCTCACCCCCCCCGTAGCAGTCTCCTCGGCAAAGAACTGTCGTGGACCTCGAAATTGTTTTTTCGGCGGTATCCCATGTTATCCGGCGGGTGGAGAAGAAGTGCCTGCCGATAACCGAACCCTTCCGCGTTGGGCAACTCCACGTATGCCCGCGCGCGCACCATGACTGCGTACCCCATTCGGACCTGCGCAACGGACACTGTGAGATTATCCGGGGGAGCTAACAACAGTCCCCTCCGATCCGACAAGATCCCACTGTTCCCGCATCCTCTAATTCTCTTTCTTTCCCCTTCACCCCGAGGGAATAGCACGTTAGCCCGCGTGGACCACAAGCTGTATGTTCTAGCATACTACGCAGTGCACTCTACGTGGTGCAATATCTATCTAATGCAACGTATGTGGTGCAATGTATGTGGCTAATTCGTTCGAGTCGGCATAGCGTACTTGGCGGAACTAGGAAGGGTCAACTCCACTGCTCGCGCAATCAACACACCCACCCACCCGCAACTTGGTTCTCAAAACCAATGCGGCGCGATTGGAGTGACTGCTTGGCTCTAGGTGGCGCATCGCTGCGGCCGCGCTAGCGCGCACGAACTCTGTCGTAGAGCGGCCAGCAATTCCGGCGAGACCGACGCAGCCGCGGTGGCGCTGACAGCTGGGGGCTTCCCAGCGCGTCTCGCAGGCCGCGCTGACGCGCGGGCACTTCGGTGCGAGTCGGTGGCTCGGGCGGGCGCGGTCTCATGGTGACGTCGACAAGGGCGGACGCGGTGATGATAGTAGCGATGAGGGTGACGATGCTGACAATGACGACGGCAAGGCCAATAACGGCGCCCATGCTGGTCACGCCGATGACGGCGATGTAGTCCGCGCGTCGCTCAGGAAAGCAATTTGGAACAATTTCGACATGCGCGCGGGGTCGACGGACCCGAGTGGTCCGCATGTTGTTATCTGAATGGGGTCGTGCCCTTCCCCAGCCATCGCGCAAGGGCGTTCGAATTGAATCGACTTGCGCGCGCGAGAGGCCTGCTTGGTCGCACTTGATGGGCATATTGCAACAACAGGCTTCGAAAACAGGATTCGCATGATCGCACCCATACACACGTCTGTACATTCATATAGGTAGATACATACATACAAACATATATACATACATGCACACGCACATACATACATACATACATACATACATACATACATACATACATACATACATACATGCATACATACATACATACATACATACATACATACATGCATACATACATACATACATACATACATACATACATACATACATACATTACATACATACATACGTACGTACGTACATACATACATACATACATACATACATAAATACATACATACATACATACATACATACATACATACATACATACACACACATACATACATACATACATACATACATACATACATACATACATACATACATACATACATACATACATACATAAATACATACATACATATATACGTACATACATACACACACAGACATACATACATGCATGCATGCATGCATGCATGCATACATACATACATACATACATACATACTAGAACCACGCGCGCTTCGCGCGCGCTCAGGTTCTAGCCGCGCCTAAGGAACTCGCATCGCGAGTTGCCGATGAGGCATGAATAGGCGCTTCTGGAGCTTCTTTGGGGGCAGTAATGGGACCTGCGGCAATCAAGTTTGGAGACCCCAGCGACGTGTAGGGGAGTCGTGAGGGTTTCTTCTACGCATCTTGCGCTTCTCTCGATCCGCCCTGGGACCGGAGGAGGAACTGAGCAAAGAAGAGGGGTGCCCGAGTCTGGCTCCATGGTACACGCCACCAGGGCCGAGCCAGGGTGCATTGAAGGCCGCCCTGCCCTCCTCGCCACGCATCTGGGGCCAAACCACTATGCAACGAAGGCCCCCTCCAGGTCGCACCGGTAGGGCATGAAGTTTGATGACGTTGGCTTCTCGAAGGCACGGTTAAAAAGCTTACTGGCCACTGCCAGCCGTCTTTGGGCCGTCTTGGAACCTCTCGGAAGCATGCTGTATATATGGTTTTCGGGGCATGTTGGGCCGTTCGGGAGCCATATTGGGGGCCTCCTGGGCCATATTGGAAATCTCTTTGGGCCGTACTGGGATCGTCTTGATACCATGTTGGGCAATGTTTTATAGCCAACGGATCACACGCTTCTGTCGGTTGGTTCCATCACGTGGCTCTGGCCTCTTACCTGAAGCCTGGTAGCTGCCGTAGCAGCCACGCAGCCTTGAACTGCCACCAATGATTCGGCGGCAGCTGCTGCTCCTGCACTGCGTCCATCAGCACATGTCCAGATGCGACGTTGCGAAGCCACCAACATATCTCCTCCAAGAACTGTTTGCCTCTCTGTGGAGTCCGATTCGCCCCTCACACGAATTGTCCCGGAAAGAGCTCCACCTGTGGAGCCCATGGGCAACTTCGCATGGCGTCCCCCCGCCCATTTCGGCACATGCCTCACACGGGTGGTGCCCCACAGGGAGATGCACCTGCTGCGTCAGTGGGCGTGTTCCCGCGGGTGCTTCCAGATTATTCGGCACACCCTTCACGCGGACCGTGACCACAACAAGGAGTTCAGCGCGCCTGCGCACGCCCCCTATCCGCATTGCCCCGCGGCGCGCAGTATATGAATAGAGGGCCGCGCCCTGCGCTACGCGTGACTGCAGAAGGTTGCGCCCTTCCCCGGGCTATTTGTTTGCTTATCGAAGACGCCTATGGCGAATCGCCGCCGCCCACTGCCTTTTTGGAAGCGCCTATGTGGCCAACCGTTGAGGCCAGACCTGCCAAGCTATCTGACCATGTGTTCCCCGAATCGGTTTGGAAAGCCTTCGGGGAACACGTGGGCATCTTGAAGGTCATCTTGGCCGTCTGGAGGACATGTTGACCCTTTCGGGCCTTCTTTGAGGACGTCTTGGAAGGCTCGTGGGCCCTCTTGGAGGCCATCTTGAGCGTCTTGGACGCCTCTTGGGCCGTCTTGGGGGCCTCTTGGGGCCGTCGTGGGCCTCTTGGGCGACGTTGGGGGCCTCTTGGGCCGTCGTTGGGGCACTTGGGCCGTCTCGGGCCGTCGGAAGGCAGAAAAAAAACAAATGCCACAATCCTTCAAAAACTCATGGGAAATCAATGAGTTTGGCATTTTCGGCCCTTCCTGGAGGCCCTTTTGGAGGCCTCCTGGGCCGGCTTGGGCCATCTTAGGGCCATCTTCAGCCGTTTTGGTGGGCTCCTGGCCCGTCCGACGCCGTCGGAAGCCGTTTGGGGGGCCTCTCTGGGCCGACTTGGGGCCCTCTTGCAATGCTCCAGGGCCGTCTTGGAGGCCATCTTGGGCGTCTTAAAAACCTCCTGGGCCGTCTTGGGGGCCCCTTGGGGCTGTCTTGGGGGTCTCTTGGGCCGTCTTGGGGGCCATCTTGGAGGCCTCTTGGGCGATCTGTGGGTGATCTTTGGGGGCTCTTGGGCCGTCTCGGGCCACAATCCTTCAAAAACCTAATGGAAAACTTGTGTTTTTGGCTTTTGTTCTGGCCTTCCTGGAGGCCCTCTTGGAGGCCTCTTGGGCCAACTTCGAGCCAGCGTCGGCCATCGTGGTGGGCTCCTGGCCCGTCTGACGCCGTCGGGAGCCGTGTGGGGGGCCTCTCCGAACCGAATTGTGGTCCTCTTGGGGTGCTCCAGGGCCGTCTTGGAGGCCATCTTGGGCGTCTTGAAGGTCTCTTGCGCCGTCTTGGGGCCCTCTTGGGGCCGTCTTGGAGGCCTCTTGGACCGTCATGGGGTCATCATGGAGCCCTCTTGGGCGATTTTGGGGCGACCTTGGGGGCCTCTTGGGCCATCTTGAGCCGTCGGAATACCGAGAAGAAGCGAATGCCCAAATCCTTCAAAAACCAATGGAAAATCAGTGATTGTGACCTTTTCGGGCCCTCCTGGAGGACCTCTTGGAGGCCTTTTGGGCCGTCTTGGAAGTCTGTGGGGGCCTCTTGGGCCGTCTTGGAGGCCGTCTGGGACCATCTTGGGCGAACTTGGGGGCCATCCTGGGCCATCTTGGCCGTCTTGGAGGCCATCTTGGGCCAACTTGAGGCAACAAATGCATCGACAGATGCGTTTTGAGATCCTTCCCGGGGCCCTGGCGGGACGCGCCGGAGACCCAGGGGGAGCTCTTTGGAAAAGAACCAAAACCAAAACCGAAATCATTTAGCACGCCAGGCACCCCTGTGGCAAGCCATCAGGGGGCGGCGGATCTAAGGCGCCTACGGCGAATCACCGCCGCCCTCTGCCTTTTTGGAAGCGCCGATGTGGCCGAACGTTGAGGCCAGACCTGCCAAGCCATCGGACCATGTGTTCCCCGAATCGGTTTGGAGAGCCTTCGGGAACACGTGGGCATCTTGAAAGTCATCTTGGCCGCCTGGAGGCCATTTTGACCCTTTCGGGCCTTCTTGTAGGACGTCTTGGAAGGCTCGTGGGCCGTCTTGGAGGCCATCTTGAGCGTCTTGGACGCCTCTTGGGCCGTCTTGGGGGCCTCTTGGGGCCGTCTTGGGGGTCTCTTGGGCCGTCTTGGGGGCCATCTTGAGCGTCTTGGTCTTGGGCCCTCTTGGGGGCCTCGGGGGGCGTCGTGGGCCTCTTGGGCGATCTTTGGGTGCACTTGGGCCGTCGCGGGCCGTCGGAAGGCAGAACAGAAAACAACTGCCACAATCCTTCAAAAACTCATGGAAAATCAATGGTTTTGACCTTTTCGGCCCTTCCTGGAGGCCCGTTTGGAAGCCTCTTGGGCCGTCTTGGGCCATCTTAGGGCCATCTTCTGTCGTTTTGGTGGGCTCCTGGCCCGTCCGACGCCGTCGGAAGCGGTTTGGGGGGCCTCTCTGGGCCGACTTGGGGTCTTCTTGGAATGCTCCAGGGCAGTCTTAGAGGCTATCTTGGGCGTCTTAAAAGCCTCCTGGGCCGTATTGGGCCTTCGGATGGCCGAAAAGGAACACATGCCAAAAACTTTAAAACACGTATGACAAACAATATGGTTTGCCTTCCTGGAGGCCCTCTTGGAGGCCGTCTTGGGCCATCTTGGGCCAGCTTCGAGCGCCAACGTCGGGCTCCTGGCCCGTCTGACGCCGTCGGAAGCCGTGTGGGGGGCCTCTCGGGGCCGACTTGGGGACCTCTTGGGGTGCTCCAGGGCCGTGTTAGAGGCCATCTTGGGCGTCCTGGAGGCCGCTTGGATAGTCTTTGTACTCTCATGGGGCCCTCTTGGGGGCCTCTTGGGCAGTCCTGAGGCCATCTTGGATGCCTCTTGGGCGCTGTGGGGGCGATCTTTGGGGCCTCTTGGGACGGCTGGGTCGTCGGAAAACCGAAAAGCAACAAATACGAAAATCCTTCAACAACCTACGGAAAATCAATGAGTTTGGCCTCTTCGAGTCCTCCTGGAGGACCTCTCGGATGCCTCCTGGGCCGTCTTGGAGGCCTCTTGGGCACCTCTTGGGCCGTCTTGGGCCGTCTTCGAGGTTTCTTGGGCGGACTTTGAGGCATCTCCTCCTCTCTTGGGCGGACTTGGAGGCCATATTGAACCATCTTGGAAGCCATCTTGGCTGTCTTGGAGGCCATCTTGGCCGTCTTGGAGGCCTCTTGGGGCCCTCTCGGGGCCGTCTTGGGGGCCTCTTGGGCCGTCATGGGGCCATCTTGGAGACCTCGTGGGCGATCTTTGGGCGATCTTGGGGGCCTCTTGGGCCGTCTTGAGCCGTCGGAATGCCGAGAAGAAGCAAATCCCAAAATCCTTCCAAAACCTATGGAACATCAATGATTTTGACCTCTGCGGGCCTTCCTGGAGGACCTCTTGGAGGCCTCTTGGGGGTCTCGTGGGCCGTCTTGGGCCATCTTCAAGCTATCTTAGGCCGTCTAGGGTACAGCTTGGGCCGTCTTGGAGGCATCTTGGGGCCATCTGAGCTGTCTTGGAGGCCATCTTGGCTGTCTTGGAGGCACCTTGGTCGTCTTGGAGGCCATCTTGGGGCCGTCTGGGGCAAGAAAAGCGTGGGCAACCGGGTCTTCCGGGTGGCCTGCGGGACGGGCCGAAGCCCCAGGGGGAGCTCTTTTAGAAAAAAACACAAAAGCCATATCGTCCGGCACGCCAGGCACCCCTTTGATACATCAAAAGGGGGCGGCGACTCGAAGACGCCTACGGCGAATCACCGCCGCCCTCTGCCTTTTTGGAAGCGCCGATGTGGCCGAACGTTGAGGCCAGACCTGCCAAGCCATCGGACCATGTGTTCCCCGAATCGGTTTGGAAAGCCTTCGGGGAACACGTGGGCATCTTGAAGGTCATCTTGGAGGCCTCTTGGGCGATCTTTCGGCGATCTTTGGGGGCTCTTGGGCCGTCTCGGGCCGTCGGAAGGCCGAAAAGAAGGAAATGTCAAAATCCGTCGAAAACCTTGGGACAATTAAGGTTTTTGGCCTTTTCTGGCCTTCCTGGAGGCCCTCTTGGGGGCCTCTTGGGCCGTCTTGGGCCAGCTTCGAGCCAACTTCGGCCATCTTGGTGGGTTCCTGGCACGTCTGACGCCGTCGGGAGCCGTCTTGGGGGCGTTTCTGGGCCAACGGGGAACCCTCTTGGGGCGCTTCGGGGCTGTCTTGGAGGCCATCTTGGGCGTCTTGGAGGCCATCTTGGGCGTGTTGGAGGCCTCTTGGGCCGTCTTGGGGCGTCCCGGGACCCTGGCGGGACGGGCCGAAACCCACTGGCACAGTTCTTTTGGAAAAAAAACAAAACCCAAACCGAGAGATCCAGCACGCCAGGCACCTCTGCGATGAATCGACAGGGGGCGGCGGATCTACGGGTCGTCGGCTCATACTGCCACCGTGCCTGGGTTGTGGGTCAGAGGCTTCTGGGATACCTGTTTGGGGTCTCTAGCCTCTAGGGAGCCTCTTGGGAGCTGTTTGGGGCCTCTCGGGGCCTTTGGGCCTCTTGGGGGCCTGCTTGCGGTCTGGGGGGTCGACTTGGGGCGGGGGGCTAGGAATGTGAGGTGGAGTTCCCCCCCTGTGGCCCATCTCAGGCCGTCAGGGGCGCCTCTTGGACCGTCTTGGGGCTCTCTTGGGCCGCCTTTGGGCTCTCTTGGGGACTCTTGGACCGTCTTGGGCCATGGGGCGATCTTTGGGGCCTCTTGGGCCGTCTTGGACGCTGTTATACGCTGCCAAAACCAAAGAAACGAATATGCTGAACATGTACAGTTTCTGGAGAGAATGGGGCAATTTTGGGCATCTGGGGCGCTCTTGTGAGCATGTTTGAACCTTCTTGGGGCGTTTTGGGGGCCTCCTGGGGGCTCCTCGGCCATCTTGAGGTCATCTTGGGTCGTCTTGGCCGCTATTGCGCCGCTCTTGTCGCTGAATCGTGCTCCCTGGAACTCTTGTGGTCGGGCCGGGGGGGGCCCAGGAGGCCCGGGGGGGGTCCCAAAGAAGGGGGGGGGGGGGGGAAATCCGGGAGGGTGTCCCAGGACCTGGGCCCAGGCCCCCGGTACTCCGGTTCCCTCCGTCTCGCTTCTCTCCTCCTCCTCCTCCTCATTGTTCGTCCTAATTATCTTCATCATCCTCGCCCTCCCCACCCTCGTCCTCATCCCCAACCTCCTCATATTCCACATCCTCTTGATCTTCCGCCTCTCCTCATCCGCATCTGCATTTTCATCCTCATCGTCCTCATCTCCTCATCCTTGTCATCCTCATCTCCCTCCTCATCTCCCTCCTCGTCCTCCTCATCTCCCTGGCACGCATCATCATCCAGCGCTTGGGGAGGTGAACGAGCATAGGTGTTTCGTCCTCCGCCTCGTTCTCACTCACCCTCCTCCACGTCCTCCCCGTTTTCCACGTCCTGCGGTGGGTTCCAAAGTTGACTTCAGACGGTTTGCCATGGCCAGCCTCCTTCTTGCAACACTCCTTCTGGGAAGGAGCAAAGAGCAGGAGGAGCGAGGAAGAGGTGGAGGATAAAAAGGCATGGGGATGGAGGCATCATGTTTTTAGATGCCCTGGAGAGCACCACCGTTGCAGAAAAGATTCAGCAAACGAACGGCACCCGTTCCTGATTGATTCCGCCACTGCTCCGTACCCCTCCCTACCTTTCCCCTCCTCCTCAAACCGTTGTGGCTCAAGGTTTGACTGGTTCCGCAACGCAAAACCAAACAATGTACAGCGTGCGGCGCCTTCGGCGCAAGGAAACGCTGTGTATGAGTGGTGCTTGGTTGTTTGTTTGGAAAGCACGGTGACACACGTTTTTTTTGTTGGGCGGGAGGGGGGAGGTGGGTTTGGAAGGCTCAGAAAGGAGTGCTGGGAGGGAAGCCGCGGCGAACAGTGGAGCGCCCATAACTAGAGCAACTCAGAAAACATACGCAATGCCTCCTTCAAAAACATGCTGAAACATTACATGAAAGCGTACACAACGCTTCCTTGCACCGACGGCGCCAAACACTGTGCGTGGTTGGCTGTTGGGCCTGGGGGGCGCAGAGCATGGTGCTGGGAGGGAGGCCCGTGCGAGCAATGCTGCCTGCAAAATCCCCAAGAACAACAGAAAACAGAGCAACAACACTAGACATTGTTCCCTTGCTTCCCAGACAAACAAACACAACAACCAAACATGCACAGCGCTTCCGTGTATCAACGACGCCAAACGCTTCCTATTTTTGGTGTTGTGCTGCCGCAAACAAGGATGAAGGGGAGGAGACCTGTGGTGCTGGACTCGGGAAAGGGGGCTGAGGAGGAGGAAGAGGAGGAACGGGGGAGAAAGAGGAGGAAGATGAGGAATGTGAGGAGGAGGGCGCCGACGAGCAAACACTCCGGAAAGGTTTGTAGTGTTGGTGGTTTTGGGCAGCTGGGAGGGGGGTGGCCACACATAGATTCCTCTTCGAATATTCTTGCAGCGGAAAGCCATGGGTGACCACCTCTACATAAATTTGGCCCTGGGCGCCCCCATCGGGAAGAAATTTGAATGCTCGGTTGCGGGAGCCCCTTCGGGGCACCCCAAACTGCCAAAGTTGGCCCAAGCTCGTTGCCTGGACGGTCCTGCGGAGCACCAACACGGCACAAAACTGCCCCAGAACACCCACTCACGAGACCCCGAAGATGGCCCCCAAGAGGGCCCCAGACGCCAAAAATCATATCATTGATTGTCCTTGGGTGTTCGATCAATGTGAACGTTCTTGCTTTGTCGAGCTTCCGACCGCGCAAGAACGCCCAAGAGGCACCAAAGATCGCCCGAAGGCTGCCCAAGTGCGTCTCAAGAGGGCCCCAAAACTGCCCAAGAGGCCCCCAAAACGGCCGAAGAGGGCCCCAAGACAACCCAAGAAACCCCGCAACACGGCCCAATAGGGCCCCAAGATGGACAACCCGAACTGACATTTGGAGCCGTTTCCCACCGATATGGACCTAGAGACCGCCAATGTGCTCCCAAGACGCCCCCAGAGGCTCCCAAGAGGCCCTCAAGAGGGGAAGCCCCAAAAATGCTTGAATCATCTGATCTCGGGGGCCCCCAAGAGATCCAAAGAGGTCTCCCATAGAGGCCACTGCAAGTCACTCACGTTCCACAGGTCCCAAATGTCTCGCAGGTTTCAAAAGCCACACATGTCCCGCACGTCCCACATGCACAACAGATCCCACAGGTCTCGCAGGTCCCCCTGGTCCCACAAGTCCCACAAACCCCACAGTGGCAGGTCCCCCACGTCCAACAGGTACCACTGGCCCCAGAGGTCAGACAAATGTCTAAGGAGCCGCAAGTCCCATAAGTCCTACAGGTACCTCAGGTCCCACAGGTCTCACAAGTATCGGAGATTTCGCAAGTCTTACTAGTCTCACAGGTTCCACTGGTCCCTCAGCCCCCACAAGCCCAGTGGGTTTACAAGTGTGTTGTCGGGTGGACCCACACAGGTGATGGGCGTGTTTTCCACCACCACCATCATAAGTTGGAGGGGGTGGGGTCCTCCTCCTCCTCCTCTTCCTCCTCTTCCTTCCCCCCTCCAACTTATGGTGGTGGTGGTGGAAAACAGGCTCATCAACAGGGCCATATATGCAAAATAATTTAACAATGCCATAAATCCGTCAAACATGCGTTTTCCGAAATACGAAAATTACGCAACAGGGTTCTGCCCTTTCAAGCCACCTATATTACCAAGCACAGAACCTTGTACGGAACCATCAGAATACGGAGGACGCGCGCGCATTTCGCATTGCGTGAACGTTTGAACTGGGCACGTATACGCACCAAAAGTAAGTTGCAGGAGTGATGCGCGCTTGCGCTGGACATTCCCGTGGTCGTTACAACGCCGTTGCCCGAAAGTTTTGGCAACGCCCGCTGTTCTCGCTGACGTCATGTCTTTGTCCTGCGTTGTAATGAACGAGAGACCGTCTGCGCCGAATCGTAGACGACAGTGCAATGGCTCACGCACTAGCGCCGCTGCCAAGGGTGCATGGTGGACCGCACGCCCCGCGCAAGCCGCGGCGCGCTAGCCAACCGTGGATCCGCACGCTTGCCTCCAAAAGCATCGCTGATTGGATCTTTGGGGGGGGTCGCAGTGGGCGTCAGTTGCCGCAGAAGCAAGGCCGCCGCAGCTCGCGACAAGCCCAAGGTACACAAAATTGCTCAGCGCACGGATGCTCAAGCAGTAAGCAATCCCCGTTCGCGGTTTCTGTCGCGGGGCCATGCGCGCGAATGACAATTGGTCCTCGGCGCTCCCATTCTAAGCCACCCCCCGCGCCATTTCGAACAGGCCAGGATCAACGCGGGCACGCGCCACTTTGCTGTTTGACCCCCAGCCCGACGCTGAAACGCAATGTCACGACAGCGCGACTGATGCGACAACTCCCACAGGAGCACGCGAATCCCCGAAAGCGCGTCCAACCTCGCGCAGGCCGAACCGGTCGCACCTAGCTGCGCCAAACCTGGACAGGCCCTGCGAGGCAGGGCCCCGAGAGGGCCCCAAGAGACCCAGAGAGGGGCCTCCTGCGGTCAAGATGGCGGCCCTCGTCCTTGACAGCAGGGAAGCCCCTTTGAGGAGCCCTCCCAAGACCCTCCAGGAGCTCTGGGAGGAGCCTTTGGGGGCCAGACGCGCCTTATAGGGCCCCGAGGGGAGCTAGCTCTTCGGAGCTCTCTTGGCCTCATGGGGCCCTCCAGTGGCCTCCGCGACGGGGTGCGAGGGCACGGGGGAACCCTGGTGGGCCCCGAAAGCGCCCCCGAGTCACGCAATGCGCGCGGGGCAGACTTGGGCCCCCGCGGGGGCCCCTTCCGGCCGGCGCCCATGGGATCTGCTCGCGGCAATATTAGACAAGTCTTGGGGCTCCTCGGGCCCTCCAAGGCTCTGAATGCGGCGCCGGCGAATGCGGGCGCGCGCGTTTTGCAAAACAGCCCGGATGTAATTTTCCCCAGCTGCCAAACCGCTGCGTTTTCAAAACTCCTATATTACAACTTTTGAAGCAACGATCGGTTTTGCAAAACACCTATATTACAACTTTTGCAAACTGCCAAACCTACGGAATACCACGCACAAATCAATAACGTACTATTATCACTGTGTTGCGAAATGCAGAAACTAGTTTATCTCTCTCTCTCTCTCTATATATATGTATGTGAAAAATGAACTTTATAAAACGCGATTCCGAGATCCCGAAATACAACAATAATGCCAACAAGAAACCAAAACATACAATTAAATTAAGGGCGTCTCCGGGCACGCCTGATTGTGCTCGGCGCGCGCCCGCTCCTCTTCGTTGTCGGCCCTCATCGGGGCGCCGATCGCGCCTGGTCCCTGCCAAATGATCGCGGGGCCCTTCAGGACAACCGTGCCTACCGCCGCCCACAAAGACAACGCTCACTCATCCGCGCCACGCCGCCCCCCCACCCACCCCGCACGTCGCCCCCCCCCCCACCCCCCCCGAGACGGCCTGAGAGGAGCCGGAAAATCACTTCTAGATCCGCGCAACACTAGCTCGAAACAAAGCCAACGGGCCTCATCCTCCCTGGGCCCTGCAGGGCCCCTCTCGGGGCCTTCCCCAAGCCCCGCAAGAATTCCAAACAAGCCCCTGGACGGCTCAAGAGGCCCCCAAAAAAGGCCCGAAAAGGACCAAAGATTGCGCCCAGAGGCCCGCAAAAAGAGGCACACTCGTGCACATACTTTGCGCCTCTTTGGGGGGCCCTCTTGGAGCGCTCTTGGAGCCTTCTTGGAATCTTCCTGGGCCTCTTGGGCCCTTTTTCTTGGGGCTCCGCCGAAGCCCCCCCGAAGCCCCGAATGAGCCCCCAGAGAGTTCAACGAGGCTCCAAGAGGCCCAAGGAGCGGCCCAAGAGGGCCCAAGGAGGAGAACCCCCCCAGTGGCACCCAAGAGGGCCCTCTAGGTGCCACAATCGGGAGCCCTTCTTTGGACTCTCCTGGGCCCTTCTTGGGTCCTTCTGGGACGCCTCCCGGGCCCCCCGCGACACGCCCAAGCCCCGAGAAGGCGCAAACGCAGCCAAGGTCTCTGAACCCAGAGGGAACCCTATCGGGCCGTCTGGGGGCCCATTCCAAATTTCTGGAGGGCTTCGGGAAGGCCCCCGAGAGGAGAGGGCCCCGGGAGGATGGATCCCTTTGGCGGGTGGCCTCTCGAGCTTCCCTTCTGGCCCTTCTGGAGCTCTTTGGCAGGGGCCCCCGCGAGGAGGGCCGGCGTCGACGCGTTTCCGGGGCCAACCTGGACCTGCCCTGCAAGCCAATCGGCGGCGGCGCAACATCCGTATACAAACAAAAGTGCATTGGAGCGGCATGCCAAATAGCTCTCGGCTCGCGAAAGATAAGTGGCACGCCCCTCCAATGCGAGAGACACACCAACTAATGTATACAACAATTGTGCGCACAACACATATACTTGTCTGCGCATAGTGTTGGCAATTTTCGTGTACTCATGAAAACTATGCTTTTGGTATTTTCCGCAGTCGAATATGTTTGCAAAAGGGCCTCCTGTCTGGGCCAACCGACGACACAAGTTTACAGGTCTTGCAAGACCAACAAATGCCACAGTCTCGCATGTCCCAAAGTCGCACAGGTCCCACAAATGTCGCACGTCTCGCGGGCTCCACAGGCACAACAAGTCTCACGGGTCCTACAAGTCCCGCGCGTTCCATAAGTCCCCAAAAAATCGCAAGTATCGCAAATACCATACATATCACAACTCCCACAAATCCCACGGGTCCTACTACAGGTGTCGAATGTCCCGCAATTCCCACAAGTGGCGCATGTCCTATGGGTCCCACAGGTGCCGCAAGTCCGGTAAACCCGCAGGTCCCACAAGTCCACCAGGTCCCATGGGTCACCTGCGCTGCTATTCGAAAGCTCTGCATGGGTAATCATGCTGTCCGTGTTGCCAGAACTCCTTTCCCGATCCAACCGTTCAGCGTTTCGTGTTCTCCGACAGGAGGAGGCAGGGGAGGAGGAGGAGGAGGAGGAGGATGAGAAGCTGTAGCAGAACTTGCAGGAGTTCCCAGGTCCAGTTCCAGCTCTAGATCCAGATCAAGCCCCAGATCCAGCTCGAGCCCAACTCCAGCCCCGGCCTCATGAAACATGAGCCCCAAGGAGCTGTTCGTTCCTGTTGAAGCCGATGAGCCCCGTATGCCGTTGAAACTCCATGAGACGTGTGACCATATGATCCTCATGAACAATACAAACCTCGCGCGCCCTAGACCCTTCGGGAGACCTTCCAGGACCCGTGGCGCCCGCAGCGCACCTCGCT
>CAUYUJ010020740.1:0-72500 GCA_963575745.1 Prorocentrum cordatum | reverse complement strand
GAGCTCTGGGGTTACTTTTGGAACTTGGACGGGGATCTCGGATCCTGAGAAAGCACGAAAAAGGCGAATAACGCCATTGCTACATCGAGGGGGGCAGTATGGGTCCTGTCCCCAGGGGATCCATGTTGAATATCGACGCCGGTGGATCGGCGATAGGCCACGGATCAAGATCCAAACGTGCCTGGGGGGGGCGGGCTATCGGGCGCCCATCGGCGATGCATGGGCGAAGGTGGAGAGATCGGCCAGCGCAAAAAAAAAAAAAACGCAACCACATGCGCATGAACTTCCGAAGGTCTGCGCGGCGGGTTCCTGGGGATCGGTTCTGCCCCCCCCCTCCCTGGCACACGGATCGCGCCAGAGGCTGCGCCGGGGGCGCCGCCCAGGAGCGGGGGGCCCTGCGCCGACCCGCGAAATCCGCGCGGACCTCCAGAAACGCATGTTGATGCTCTATGTTGGTGTTCCCTCTTCCTCGGGAAGAAGAATCAAAAAAACGGAAGACTCAGGTTGGGGAGACTCGGTTTGGCCTGGCAGGGCCATCGTGAGCACGACGGGACCCAATCTGAAACTCGACGCGAACTCCCGCTGCAAACATCCCACGAAAACCGGACCGTCAAAATACAGGACGCGCTCGTCAAAAAACGTCGGCAAACCCGAGGTCCGGCTTGGATTCCAACGTGGGTCTCTTATTATAGAAACACAAACGTTGAAACGCAGATTCTGCTTATTTGTGCATATGCGGCTCGGCATAGCGGGCCGGCATCAACGCGACGCCGAAGAGAGTCGTGGACTCGAGCCTTTGGCCTGCAAGCGCGCCGCGCACGACTACCCATACCATGAAATTATGCCACCAATCAATGTATGTTGGATGGTTGCGCGGATACGCATAACATTGTTCAGCTAAGCGCTAGCTGGCGCCCGCCTCATCCTCATGCCCCATCCATCGGCCCAACCGTCTCTGGCCCGCCCGACCACCCCCACTCCTCATCATGCCCCTCATCCACACTGCAAACCCCCCATATGCCAATTCATGTCGTTCCTCGTCGTCCTCCTCCTCCGGATGAGTTGCACCATCGTCCACATGCCTGCACTCCTCCCATCATCTACGCCCTACTGCAGATCATCCCCCAACTTCTGACCCCCCCCGCCCCGCCTCCCTCGTCCTCGTGATGCTGACACCGACGATGCAATTCTTTTTGGGCCCATTTCCTTCCCCCTCGTCCTGTCCCTTTCATCCTCGGCCACTTCGCCACACGTCCTATCGAACTCTTTCCCTCCCATAGCCCACCATCCCCCTCCCCGCGCCATTGCACTCCCAGACCACGGCCACTCCTGGACCAGCCGGAAAATCCGGAACCTCCCACCCAGCGAGCGGCGCGCAACATATGCACAGTTTGAGACACGAACTGTGCATTTCGACCGCGGATGACGCCCCCCCCCTGGACCAACCAAAAGAAAAACGTGAAATTCCCGCCCAGTCAACACCACCCGCCAGGAGCACATTCCAAATACACAAATGGGAACAATACACACAGATCAACCACGATCTGTGCAAACAGTGGACCCACACACGAAAAATACATAGTTGAATACACCAATTGCGTACACAGATCACACCTTGATATGTGCTTTTTCGTCCGCAAAGGTAAACGCTCGCCACGTCGAAGGCACCAAGACTTTCCCAACCCAGAACCGAAAGCGACATGCCCACCGCGGGGGAATGCAAATACACACTTCCCCGGCTCAGGGCGCCCTCGAGGGAGCTGCAAATAAACGCTTCCCCGATCCAGGGCGGCCACGGTGAAATGCGGCACCGAAACGGCCCCCAACGGCCCGAATACGTCCCAAAAAGGCCCCGAACGACACCAAACAAGGCCGCGCAGCAATCCGAAAACAAGAAAGGTGTCACATGTCATGGACGTTGTAACTCTCAAAGCTCCACGCGTCGCCATACAGGCCGCTGTCCTGGCAAATGGGCGGACCTTGCCGCAGGCACCTATACATTTGCACGTTAGCGGTGCGACTGTGTTCGGCGGCCGCGCCGCCCGCGTTTGGAGTGAACCCCGAACACTCGCATTGGCAATCCCTTCTGTTTGGTTGCGCCTCTGTGCTCGGGTATCGAAAGGGCGGTATATGACGAACGACCAACACACACCCATACCCATAGGGGGGTCGTTGGGAAGAAGACTGGCTATGGGTATGGGTGCGGGTTGTCGGACACTGGGGAACGCTCCCGTTCGAGCGGGAACCCCCATCCCGCAACACGCACCCATAGCCCTCTCCGACCCCTCTATGGGTATGGGTGTGTGTTGTTGGTTCGTCAGTATACCGCTGATAGGGGCACGCGGCACCAGGGACTTCACTTCCTTTCTTCGAGCAAGGAGAGGAGACGAGGTTGGACAACGGACGGTGGAGCCGAGGGCAATGAGGAACGAAGAATGATGGGGAAGGTGGAAGCGGGGCGCTCTCCCGCCCGAGCCGCGGACGCTTTCGACAGCATCCGGGGGGGGGGAAGAGAGGAAGGGGACGGAGCAAGGGCGAGGACGACGACGGGAAGCAAACTGTCCTCGGTCCGCATATAGCCATCTGTTGCGATTCGAGTGCGCGCGCTGTCTTCGAGGCACTTCAAGCCCGACCCATACTGAATTCACTAACTCCTCCAAACTGTGTAGACAGTCTGTCCTCTGTACCCCCTCCTATACAACTGCCTCACAACACAGGGGCAGTGGATTTAAAGTTCCGGCGCACGCGAGTCGTAAGTTTTAGGCGGCGCGCCAGGGGGGAAAGTGAGCAGGGGCGGGTCTTTTCAAAGGGCTCGGAAATTTCCTGGCCTTCTGAAAATCTTTCTGAGCCTTCCCCGAATATGCAAAAAAAATCTCATGAGGCGCGAGAGTCTCGGAGAAGTCCCGCCACCTTCTGAGAAGGTCTTTTCCTCCTCGTTTCGCCTCATCGCTCGCCGCCGACGCTTCCCCGAGAGGAGGGAGGGGGGGCCCGCTCCGCCGGATCGTGCGCACCACCGGGCCGTTCTGCAGCACTTCCCTGCCCGGGGCGCCGTGCGCTCCCGCTCTGCCGGCCCGTCCGGGTGCGGGAGCCGAGAGAGGTCGCCGCGCGCGCGCGCCGCGCGCGTTCCGCTCGAGTTCGCGCGCGCGGGGTGCGCCGCGGCCCTCGCCCGATGCCGCTTTCCTGCGCGGCCGAGCTCGACGGGAACGGCCACCAGGCGCCGCCCTGGCCCTACTCGATCCTCGAAACCCGAGGGCCTCCGGGTGTCTTCGGCCTCCTAGTTCGAACCTCTGGAGGTTTCCCGTGGCCCCGTGCTCCTCCCCTGCTGCCACAGCGGCCTCGAGATCGACAGCGCGGCAGCACGTGCAAGTCCAGACCACCACTCCACAACCTCACCTCACCCCTCCACCCAATGCCTGCAATGTTTTTTTTGCTACTCGTCCTGGTCCTACTCCTGGAACTGTACTGCACTGCGCACACAGAAGCACATGGGAGGCCCAACGCGTTCATGACATGCGTCCGCTCGTACTCGTGCCAACTACACAAAATCGTGCTCTGCCTCTGTGTCGTCGGGCCCGACGTAGCGCCACTCGTCGCGGCTGGCCCGTGGCGCAACCTCTCCGATACGCGGCGGTGGTTGCCGCTGCAACCAGGGGGCCCGTGGACACACGAGCACTGCTGCCTGCACACTCTCACCTCCCCTCCGCCGAAGGGGACCTATCCCTGCGGGGACTTCAGAGGACCACCCGCCGCGGGGGGAAAGGCCCCAACCCCCTACCCAAATCCGACGACGGGCCCACAAGGACTCCAAGACGACCGAACGAAACTCAAAGACGGCCAGACGAATCCCAGAGGGTCACGAAAGGTTCCAAAGAGAGCCGCAGGAGGGCCACGGGAGGCCTCAGGAGGTCCTCGAGAGCGCCCCAAGAGAGCCCCAAGACAGCCCAAACCCTCCAAGACGGCCCAAGAGGGTCCAGGACGGCCGGGGAAAGCCCCAAGACGGCCGAAAGAAAACAGCCCCAACAGGACCCCAAGGAAGTCCTGGAAATGCACCAGTAAGTGATCTTCGTCAGGCCAATTTGTTGGCTTTTAATATGTCGTACCAAAGGCATCACACCAGCAGGGCTCCAAGACACTAGCCAACGACCTCGCGCTCTCACAGAAGAGCCCGCGCTTTCCGTCCCAATGCCAAGCAAGTGACGGAACGAGCAAGGTACTAGCGATGTACGTTGAGTTGGGGCGAAGCCTTCCAGGGAGGGGTCCGGGGGAGGGGCTGTGGGGGTGAGAATGGGGGCAATGGCCGCGGGGGGGCCGATTCCCCCGGCCCCATAAGGAACCATAGCCATTGCCAAGCGGGTGCAATGGTGTCGGATGCTACTTGCACGCGCCAAAACGTGCAGGAATTGTCGCACGGGCCGCTCCACTCCCACGGGCAATTCCTCATTCGCACCGGCAGCTGCAGCTGCTGTCGCACGGGCAGATCGGATGATCCCTTCGGGATCTTGTTTCTTGTGTTCAGTTTCTAGTGGAAGTGGAGAAAAAACACGGATACGTACTAGACACAAAACATGAAATATCCGTCCGCCCCTGGGGCACGGAAGGCGGCCCTCCCGAAGGTCGTAAGGATGCCCTCCCGACCAACCCCCAAAGTGTATAATGGAAACAGTAAACAACCTTTCGCGTGCAACCGCGTCGCTGATCTCCGCCCCACAAGGCTGAATTTTCACGAAAGGACGGCGTTAAAACAGTTAAAGGAACTTCGGGGCACTGCCTCGGGTTCAGACGGCCGCTGGCGGAAGCAAAACTTTACGCGAGGCGAACGCGGACCGCCAGCGGACAGCTTGCCGAGGCCCACGCAAGCATGCACGCACACACCACGAGATGACGGGATTAAAACTGAATGCGAAGACTGCTGGGCATTATCTCGGCTCTTGACCCGAACTCTCACCAACACCAAACAGGGACGGCCGACAAATCGAAGAGAGAGAGAGAGAGAGAGAAAGAGAGGAATAGAGACAACAAACGACTAAACTTTGAAAATTGTTTGATTCACGTGCCCCCCTCCCCTGTTTGAGAGGCAGCCAACTGTGACTCAAGCTTGGCCCATCGTCTCTCATTGGCGCCTGGGCGGCAGCGCGGCTTGCCGCGTCGCTGCTTCTTTTGGGAAGCTGCTGCCTTCTTCTGCAGTCGGGAGCTCCTCCTCGGGAGAAACTGCCTGGGGCAAGGGGCGTTTGGGCGTTGAGCGCGTCCCAGCAAGAGAAGCTTGTATACTATGCACAATCATGGCTCCCTCCAGCCCGGGGATCAATTCCTCCCCATTGGCCGCCTCGAAGTCGGCCACGGCGGCCCCAGTCTCGTTCGCTGCGCTTTTTGGTGACCATTCTGCCTATGGCGGTGGCGATGGAGACCGCGCCATGTCCTCCTCCGTTGGGATATGTGGATCTGCGCCCCAAGAGCTGATGACCTCTCGGATGGTCGGGGAATCGCAGGCGGAAGAGCGCCCCCCCCCTGCCAAAGAGTCCGCGCTCGGCTTGATGACCGTCTGGAGGTGCACCGTGTCCAGCGCAGTGGCCCGCTCGGAAGAGAACCCTCCCGACGATTCTGGCCTATGTTTGATGAGCTCCTCGTCAGCTGGCCCCTCCTCCAAGCGCGCCCCCATGAGCGCCGGCTGAGGGCCATCACCGGCCTCGCCCCATGAGTTCTGCGGCCCTGGATCGCTTAAGGCCCGCGGCGTCGGAACCTGGGTCGGCTGAGCCGATGCCATCCATGGCCCTGTACTGCACGTCGATGCTGGGTGCCACCGCCAATTTGGCGAGGGCGTCGGCGGCCATGCCGGCAGCAGGGCAATGCACCATGTTCGTCATTTTCTTCAAATGCTCCTCGCGGTGTCTGTGGCCCCGCACCGCGAAGTATCTGGCCCGCCAGTTGAACCCCCACTTCGCGATCATCAATGATGCCCTGTTATCGATGAGGACGGTGACCACCTCAAGCTCCGTCGTCCGCAAGTGGCCGACGAGCGCGCGCAATCCCTCCACGATTGGCCATTCGAGCGGCGCTGAAATCAACCCACCTTCCGCTGTTGACAGCGCCGAAACGGTCAACCGCCAGGAGCGCCAGCTGATGATGCTGCCACCCCACAACACCACGAGGCCGCTCTGCAAGTGGGTGTCTTCGCCCGCGAAGCCAGCGTCCGTCCAGACGTCGAGGCCCCTCTCGTCGCCGCTCGCGTGGTCAGGATGCCCTTGGACGTCGCCCCTCGCGGGTGCCTCATAACCAAACGCGCCAACACTAGACTCCACGCCGCGAATCTTGACGACGACAAAGCGAAAACAAAAAAAACGACCGGTAACTGGACAAGTCCGGCCGCGCCAGGGTCGCCAGCGTTGAACTCGCCGCTGTAGGCCTGAAGATCCCAAACACGTCGGCGGAAGGCTCGTCCATGGTATCTGGCACTGGACCCACTGTGATGCACTTGATCGGGCTGCAATCATCCATCCCGTACTTGGCCAGCAAGCTCAAGGTGTAGCGCTCCTGGTACATGTTGATGTCACCGCTCCTTCTCTGTCTTAGCACACTGCCGAAGAACGTGGGTGAGCGGTGTAGACTCGACCAGGACCGCTTCCTCGGCAAGCTTCCGCAACGATCCTGGTGCCTTTGCAAACGAGGCACGCGTCGGATTCATGTTGGTGATGTAGAGCAGGTAGCCCACGCGCACGACCAAAAACCCTCGCGCGTTTCTCGGCGGGCCCGTCTGGCCCTTGAGGTACCACAGCTGCGAATCCACCGTGCGCTGCCCCAAGTGGCATCTCGATCCGCTGGCCGCGTCGGGATCAGCCCATCGAGGTTGTCGTAGTCGCGCGCCCCGTTTCCCTGCCCAGAGGTTCGGTGCCTCGCGTAAACCATGCGCCGCCTTGTCCAAGGTCCAATTGACGCCCGCCTCCGCCAGTCCCCAGCGCGCGAACTGAACCAGGGGGGCAACCGCGACGCGCTTGTCCTGCGGCCTGGGCGCGTTCAGCAAGGCACCTCTGACGGCTTGCTTGCTCGCGCCCCGGCCGCGCGTCGCTCCGAGCTTCAGCGCGGCGAGCAACGATGACGGCTCTGCCCGGGCAGTCCAGGACTGCAACTTCGGGTCTGGCTCTGCGCACGTGCCGCGCGAGCAGGCTCGGCAACTGCGCTTGTCGTCGCTATTGGACCGCGCGCGCGCCGTCGGCAGCGGCCGCCCGCGCACGCGAAGCTCGTCCGGATTCGTCTCGCGGAAGGCCCCACGCCGAGGAAGTTGCCGGTCAGCTCCGCCTGCGCCGCGGGCGTCCAGTTCATCTGTTCGGCCCCGACGCTATTCGCGACCTGCTGTGCCGGCGCGATCTTCTGCTCTGGGTCTGCGTTGATCAGCTGCTGCGTCGCCTTCTTGTTCAGCGTGTCGACGCGGCACTCAGACGCAGGCTTGACCGCGGCCGCGACGTCGCAGACGCGGAAGACCACTCGTGCCACTGGTGGCGCCTGCGCTTCTCTACATCGGTCTTGGGCGACTCCCGCAACGCTGGTAGATTCTCCTCCAGTTCCTCGTCGCTGTCCGCCCGCGCCTGGCCCCCCTGCTTCGCGTCGCCCTCGACCTCCACGTCGTCGCCCATCGACGCCTCGTGGCCGCCCACCGCCCAGTCGTCGTCCGTCTCGAGCTCCGTGTCTATCTCGAACGCGGCTTCCGACGGCAAGTCGGTCTCGCCGACCTCTGAGATCCCCTGCGGTTCCCCCAGGTGGCCGCGTCCGACGTCGCCTTGCACGCGCCCGGGTGCACCATGGACTTGGCGGTGGCCTTCGAAGCGATGGGCGGCTCGTCCTCGTGAGCCGCAATGCCTACTGGCTCTGGCTGCTGGGGCTGCGGTTCTGGGGGCTCGTATGCGGAAGCGATCTGTGGGATAGCGTCAGCTGCCTATGGTGGCGGAAGAGCGCGTGGGCAAACCCCCCAGACTTAGGCGCGGTGCCCAAGTTTGCGGCGCTTGTAGCGAATCGCCACGCGCGCCGAGCAACGCGCGGTTTCCCGCGTGGCCGCGCCGCCAAGGGGCAACGACGGAGTTCCAGCTGGTTGCGTCGTACAGCGCGGGCTCTGGGAGAGCCAGCGGGGCGGTTGGTGGGTCCCAGTTCTGAATATTGAACTTGGCCTTCTGGAGGTCCTCCTGCTGCATTCTCTGCGGCTGCAAGTTGGAGCGCGCCTTCACCGTGCCCTATTGGTAAATCCACATGGCTTTGGGGGCCAGCCCCATGGGCCGAACACGGTCACCGGCTCTTCGGTGGTGGGTCTCTTACCACCATGACCCGCGCCCCAAATGGAATCTGCGGATAGTCCTCGAGGCCAGCGCCCGCGAGACAGAGTCGAGCAGCTGCCAAGGCGGCCACTTCCCACCAGTTCGCGTGCAGCCGCGCCCCACTGAGAAGGTACCTCGCTCGACGCTCAAAGGTCCCAACAGCGACCTCGGATCGGCTGTCGCGTTGGCGTTCGGGTCGTAGCCCTGCGTCGTGGTTTTGCTGGTGCCGTGAAACGCGCAGTACTCGTGCAACTCCTGGTTGACGAATTCAGTCCCCCGGTCGCTGTGCAGCCAGAAGACGAGCCCTCTCGGAAGGCTGGCGTGGTCATCGTTCACCTTGGCCAAAAAGCGCCAGCATGCCCTCGCCGATTCGGCTTTGGATCTGAGCAGCACTGCGCAAAGCAACGGTGGTTTCCGGGGAATCGGCCACGGGTGGCCTTCGGTAGGTGGATCTGGCTCTGGCGGCTTTTTGTCCTGCTTGGGGGTCTGCGTGGACGCCCCCCTCGAAGTGGCGGCGTCGTCAGGGCGGACCGTGGGCGCGAGGAAGTAAGTGAAAGAATCCTTGTTGATCGAGCCCCCTGGTCGCCGAGTCCACGTCGCAGACGCCCAGCAACTCGTTCGTCTGTCGTTGGTGCTGCCGTCGTCGCTGCGTAGCTCCCTGCCACGCGGCGTTGTCCTTCGAATTCTTCTCGTGCTGCCACGGCTTGTCGTCGAGCCCGCCTTTGACAAATCCACCGGTTCCTCGGGGCCCTCCGGCGCACCTTCAGCCAAAGCTGGGCAGGCGAGAAGCCAGAAGGGAAACATCCATGATGCAAAAAACTGCCTCCGGATGGATCTCCGGTGAAGTGCTGCTGCAAGACGTCAACCATCGTCCCGAGTTTTTCGGTCATGGCCGCCATCGCCGTCAAAGTCTTACGGGCAAGGTTCGTAGCCGTCGTCGTCGGTGGTATAAGCGAAGGGGTCCGACTGCCGCCAAAGCCATGCACTCCCTCGCCCCGAGGACTGGGTGTTGGTTCAGCCATGTGGTCATGATGAGGTCCCGCTGCGTTTCTAGTCCCTGGGTACCCGCGATCGTCTACAGCTCGTTGAAGGCGCTCGCAATGTCATCGTCCCTCGACAGACCAGCTTCAAATGAGGGAGTGTAGTTATATCCCCCCTTCAGCTGCAGTCGAGCCCCCTGAGCACGCCTTCGGGGTGCGCCTGCGCGCGCCTGGCCCTGCAGGTGCAGGTGCGGATGGCCCACTGGGCACCTGATCTCGAGATCTGGCATTTTGCGTGAGCCCTGAATGTCAGAACGCTTACAGATGAACTGGCCCTCCAGCTGTCCGCCCACAGCGCACTGGTCCAGCGCACTGGTCCCTGCGAAAGTCTTGCAGCATGATAGAAACTTGGGTTCACTCCAGGAGCTGCACGTGTGCTGGCGCCCCAACAGCATCGGAGATACGTGACAGTAGAGTGATGTGGCACGTGTGGGTGGGTAGTCTTAAGCCTTGAGGCTGAGGAGGAATGTCAGGGGGAATTGGCTCAGGCGGGAAACATCGAGCTGGAATCCGTTGAACACTGGCGATGGACTGTCGACAGGCCCCCGATAGCGAATCCGCACGTTCCTCGGCAGGGCGGGGCTATCGGGCCCGCATCGGCGGTCAATGGGCGATTGGTCGTCGATGCATCTCATCCCCCCCAACCTCGTGGATTTCACATCATGATTTGGCCCTCTGGCGGCCGTTCGGGACGATTCTGGCGTCCTCGGAACGCTCTCGACGAGGCGCAGCTGATGGAAACCGCCCTGGACCTCGAAAGCCCTGGAGCACACAGGAGAGTATCAGAAAACGTCCGACGCATGCCCCCCCAAGAGAGGCCGACGCCGCCACTGACGCGCGGCGCCCTCCGGGCGACCTGCAGAGCCTCTCGGTGGCAGGGGACTCCTCCTGCTGGCGGCGGCAAGCGGCGGACGGAAATGAACGCGAGGGGGGGCGGGGGAGGGGGGGGGAGAGGAGAGGAGGGGGAGGGAGAAGGGAGGAGGGAGAAGGCATGGAACGAGGAGAAAGGGAAGGAAGGACAGGAGGGAGGGGGGCTGGAGAAGGGAGGAGTGTGAGGAGGACGAGGAGGACCACGATGACGACGACGGCCGACGACGAGAGGGGGATTTGTTTGCCAGGGGGCTCTGGCTGCAGTGCTCTTGACCAGGCGGAGTGAGGGACTCCGCAACCCAAAAAGAAAGAGTTGAATGGCTTCTATGTCAGCAGGCGCAGCGAGACCCTGCTGACATGCCTAGGCAGAGAGCCCCACGAGCGCGGCGGATCGGGAAAGGGGCGCATCCCGAAAGCCGCCGAGAAGCAAGGCGGTGTGGGAGGTGAGCTTATCCCACTATCCGCCGACGTTCCTGGCAGAACCCACGGGGTGGAGGAGGAGGAGGAGGGGAGGAGAGGGAAGAAGGACAAGGGAGGACGATGAGAAAAAGAGAGAGAGAGAGAGAAAGAGAGAGAGACCACGACGACGACGACGACGACGACAGAGAACGACGACGACGACCACTACCACGACGACGACGAACGACGACGACGACGACGAAAAACGACGACGACGACCACGACGACGACGACGACGACGGAAAACGACGACGACGACAACGACGACGACAAGACGACGACGACTACGACGACGACGACGGCCACGACGACGGCTACCGGCGGGGCCCCCGACGGCCCCTGGAGGTCGGAGGCCCCAGCGGGCACCAAAAAGAGCCAGGAGCCCACAGAAATCGCCGGCCCTTGGCATCATCGACCCCTTGGGTGCTCGACCCCGGGACGGCGACGGCGAGCCCAGACCTCCGACGATGTCCTCGAACACACTCGAACGTCTTCCGCAGACTTCGGCTTCCGAGGCCTGTGTCGAACCCGCGGGGCCATCAACAATGGGGCAGGCTGAAGAACGGGCCCCGGGGCCAGGGGTCGGGACCTCTGGGGTTGAGCGTTGGAAAGACGTATCGTCAGATGTCTGGAAGAACGGCTTCGGCGGCGCATATCTTTTCCTGCACGTCCTGCATGCGCCGGCTTCGCCTGCCCACCTTGACACGCCGACCTGCCAAGCGCAGTCCACCAACTGCAACGTCTGGTGGCACTAACGCTCGGGCGCGCCCCGTTTGGCTCTCGCTGTAGTCAAGAGCAATTATGTTCGCGCTTCACGAACCGCGAAACGCGAACAACTTCGCGCCCTCGCGTCGCCCACCCAAGGAGGAGAGGAGGCTAAAGAACTCGAGGACGAGGAATCGCGAATCGCGAGCAACTTCGCGCCCTCGCGGCGGCCCGCGTGAGAAGAGGAGACTGAGGAACAAGAGGACGAGGAATCGCGAATCGCGAACAACTTCGCGCCTTCTCGGCGGCCCGCGTGCACTGACGCCACTCGGCCGCAAGGAAACATGTCTGCGAGGACGGCGACGGCGGCCGCGGGGTCCTGGTGCAGCCAGAGCAGCAGGAGCCGCCCCTCGTCCAAGGCGGCCTGGGGCAGCGTCGCCGGCGGCTCCCCACTTCCCCTCGTCCTCCATCGTCGTCGTCGTCGTCGTTTTCCGTCGTCGTCGTCCTTTTCTGTCGTCGTCATTTTCCGTCGTCGTTTACTGTCGTCGTCGTGTTCCGCCGTCGTCGTCGTCGTCGTAGTCGTCGTCGTCGTCATCGGGCGCTCCCCGGGTGTCTCCAAGGGGTTGAACAAGAGGGGGGCTGTGTGAAAAATCGAATGAATGGTTGCAAAGGGATTGGCGCACAGCCGGCGCCTTACCTGTCTGAACCACTGGCCCCAAAAAGCCGTCTCAACCTCTGGCTTGAGCAGATCCGGCTACTAGCCGCAAGGCAGCGATATGAACCAGCGAGAACAATAAAAAGGCTGTATGGTGGACGCGAACCAATTCCGAATGCCAGGACGCGAACACCAATACAAACCATCCCTGAGTTCGTGGAGTCTTGCCGCGCGCCGGGAACAGTACCGCCCAAAGGCGGCGCCCCCATAGACGCACGCATGCAAGAGCGGATTCGAGCAAATGAAGCGGACGCGCGGCCATCCCAATCGTTCTACAAGGGCGGCCCGCCTCCCCCTCATGCAGACATCACCATACCAACGTTATCGAGCCTCCTCCTGCTCCTCCTGCTCCTCCTGCTCCTCCTGCTCCTCCTGCTCCTCCTCCTCCTCCGCCTCCTCCTCCTCCTCCTCCTCCTCCTCCTCCTCCTCCTCCTCCTCCTCCTCCCCCCCATGCCTTCCTTTGCCGATCCTTATGTCCATGCCTCCCCCCGTTTCCTGTCTCTCCACCCCCTCCTCGTTTTCTCTCGACCGCTCCCCCGAGTGTTACCTTGGACGCAGGTCGTCTTGCCCGAACGACTGTTGGGTGGGACGAGCGAGACCGCGCCAGGAAGATCGCCAACCTGCGTCGGCCCAGAGCAATCGAACCGGACCGAGCGCTTATCCACCAGACGGGACGCCAGGAGCGAAAAGGACGAGGTGGAAAAGGGCAACTGGGCGGCCCAGGCGGGGAGCATGCGGGAAGGAGGAGCTTGCGGGGAGACGGACAAAAGGGGATCTGACCACGCGGGGACAGCCGGGAGGATCCTCCATAAGTCCATAAGGGGCGTTGTGGCGACTGGACCGGTAGTGGACCTCCAGACGCGTGGGAATACCACGCCCAAGTATCTGACGGCTCCCCAACGCATTGATGAGGACGGTACCCCAGGGCATTCGGACGCTAGCAAAACTGTTCTGACGGCGTGCTCCCCTGCCAAATTTCTGCCCCGTGGCACGACTTCCCTGGGCACCGGCTCTGGATGGACTTTCCTGGGCACTGGTTCTGGATGGGCCGGTGGGAGTGCGCGACGAGTCTGGAAGACACCGCGCGACGAGCGCACAGGGAGGGCACAGCAGGAGGACGACGATGGTAGCGAGCAGGAGGCACGGACGGCGGAAACAACGAGGAAAGGGAGGAATGAGACGAGGAGGGCGGGCGGGAATGTGGACGAGGTTGGACAGGAGCAGCGGGAGAGGGCGTGCCAGTGAAATGCGGCGGGCGCTCAGACTGAGCGCGGACGCCCAAGCAAACACACAGGGACCACGCCACACACCAAAACAACACGGCGCACCAAACCGACACCATGCAAAACAACTGCACCACGCAGCAAAACGACACAACGCAACAAAACGACACCACGCAAGAACAGCTCCGACCAACCACTTCTGGGGGAGCACGGGTCTTGGGGGAACTAGGGGCTCCCTCTTAGATAATATTGATGTTGTATGTGCTTTCGAGCAAATGCGCCTGAGACTTCGCATTGTTATGACGCTGTGGGGTAGCAATGGCGGCCTTGAACTCAGCCCGAAAATAGGCGCGAGACTGTTGGCTGGACAAGACCAGAAACCCCATTCGATCTGGCACAGGACTATCCGTGGCAAGCTAACGCCGCAAGCACAATAGCAACGACAAACAAACGAGAGCGCGAGACCCATAACGCCCGGTGTCAAGAAAACGGCACAACATGCATCCTGCACCCCTGGCTGAGACGACCGAGCGTTTCCACGAGAACGGCGCGCAGGCATTGGGGGCAGTAGGGACTGAAACAACGCAATCGCCTACCATATGGCAACTTCATGTAACGCGCGACGATAAACATCGCCGGATCGGAAACCTGGGAAGTAGATGCCTACAGACCCGCGCCTCGCAACAACGATCAAAACAAACCAGGTCCACCGGGCGCCACCCCGACAGCACTTGAACTACATGTGATACGATTTCAATCGAAATGCGGGGGCCCTCGAAAAATCAAAGGGCGGGGATGGCCGCCGGCAGCCAGCCGTCGGCGCGAGACCATTGCAATGAACCGGAAAGACTGCGCGAAGCGCTACGGATCCTCCCTTCCGATCCTGACCGCGCGGGAAACGACGACAAGGATAATGCAGAGCAAGGAGAAGAGGGATAAGGGAACGGACGTCGGAGCAGGTGGCGAGAAGGATGCTCGAGGCAACAGAGGGCGGGGGCCGAAGGAGGCAAAAGAAATGAAGAGGAACGGACGGACAAAGAAGAGGAGGTACGGGCATGCCGGACACGCCCTCGTGGGGCCGCAGGGTGCGCTGGTCCTCCGCAGCGAAAACAAACGAAAATGGGGGAGCCAGGGGGGGCGCTCATCCGCACCCTTTCTTGCCCGTCAAAGTGGCTTGTGGCCCCCCCCAATGGGCCTCCAAAATGAGAGTTCCTGTCCTCCACTAAGGGAACACTACTAGGTAAGCCTTCACGACCGCTAGAGGAACACTACTAAGTAAGCTTTTTCCGTCCCCCAGATGAACACTCATAGGCACTTCTGGGTACGTCAGAAGGCCCAGGAAAAAGGTTTCGCCTCTGCGGCCCTGTCGCGAAGCCTGGGGACAGCATCGCTCAAAAAGAACGCTACTAGGTAAGGCTACCGCGGCGGTGCTTGCAACACGCCTGCACGGATATTGTTGCAGTCCTCTGGAGCCCGCGCCAGCCCCCGAATTGCCGCCCCCTCCCTTGGCGGCACCCTGTCCTGCAGGGGCCTGGAAGCCCCGACGCCGCTGACCGGGCCGTGTCCTATACCAACGCCTGCCGTCTGATGGCAACGGGCCGGGGCGTCCCCATTTCCCCATGCCGTTTGACGGCCAACTCGACACCACCTTCTGGCCGTCATCCACGGAGACCCCTGGCCGACGGGAGACCCGATGGTGGAGAACCAGACCAGGGGATCACCCACCGTTTCGACACCAGCGACCGCACCAATTTCCTACGCCCACAGCGCGTTCAACGCTGTCCCTGAGCGCGCCAGCAACCCTTCGAGCACGCCTCCACGCAACACGGAGGCACCGATTCATCAGGTATTGCCTTGGCCAATGCGCAAGTCACCGATCGGGAATGCGCGCGCGCGAACTTCGCGGGCATGGAATGAGCGAGAACGATTTCCCGATGATCTGTCAAATTCCGTGTTAAAACTCCCGCGGAACGCGGTTCTAACTCCGCGGCTGCGGGACCTGACGGACCTAGCGGCGGCGCTCCGCTACCAGGCGCTACGAAACGGGGCGGCTTTGCGCGGACTAGCGCGCATGGCGAACTGATATTGCGATGCCGATGGAACATAAATTCGGGTGATCGCCCGCGCCTTTCGGAATCGCGAGCGAACTGCCGTCTGACACTGGCACTCGCGCGCCGATGATATGTAATCGCACCTGCGCTGCGGGCGCGCTCATTTGGCGCGGTGTGCGCAACGCAGCTGCGCAGGCAATGTCTGTTACTTTGTGGGGGCCGCGTCCAACAACACGCGTGCTGACCCTATTCAAAAAGTCCCCCTTGCTGCGCACGCAACGCCCGGCGATATGGCCGACGCGCTGGTCGCGCTCATCGCGAGAGCGTGGGCACCAAGAAAACAAATCTTGGATCTGATGGGTACCCCAGGGAGGTAAGGACCACAGCTCCCCCAGTGACCGCTTGTCTGTGACCACAGACAGCACCACGACACCACGCAATCAAAACAACAACTCCGCACAACCACGACAAGACCAAGAAACACCTAACAGCATGACGATCCCGTGCAACACGCTACGAACAAACCCTACACATTGTTAACACAATGGCACCACGCCAGACAACGAAACCACTTAAGACAGGTCAACCACGCTGCCGCACCGGCCTGGACAAACCTAATAACATCCGCCACAAAAGCTGGGAAATGTCGCAAAGAAACCGGCAACCAACGGCCACGTGCCAATGCGCGTGGGAGGTTTACTACCGTGTCCACGCCCGTCCCTGCATCCAAAGCGCCTCCGTCCAATCCTTCCACTCCTTCCCATTATTCGTCTTCCTCCTCTGCTTGCAGGTATGGATCAGCAACCTGGCATGGCAAAACAATCAATCACTATGCCATATTACGGCTGTATTCATGTGTTATCCCTTTGATGTGTTTTGACCCCCCCCCCTAATGGGCCCCCCCCTCTACTTCTCCCTTCTCCCCCTTCCCTCCGCGACCGCGGGTGCGGCAGCGCGCGCGGGGGGGTTCAACACGTGGAGCCCCTTGGCTCCGACTAGGCATGCTACTGCAACCGGACTTGGCGTCGCCAGGGAATGGCAGAGGTCGAGCCGCTGAAGGCCCAACCGATGCAGCCCCAAATGGCTCTCACTAGACTTGCTCCACCTGGACTCCGAGCGTCGCCCGAGAGCAGGAGGTAAGGCTCCGAACTGGAGCTTGGGCGTCCAAAAGCGGTGCGGTGACACACCGTGCGGTGACTCGGTGACCCCGAACCCTCCGTGACCTCACCGCACGGTCCGCACGGCGTCGGGAACCTGGCACGGCTTTGGGACCCTGGAGGCTCCAATCGCCCGATGCATCCTCGGAGAACGAGCCGTGCGGCCACGGAGAACGAGCCGTGAGGTCAGGACTCACTCCATGTCTGGACGCCCTTCAGGCGACACTCCTCCGCGGTGGGTGCGTACGCGTTCGCCCCCGATGGGCCGAAAAGCCATGCGCCGCACTACTCCTGGGTCGAGGACCGACGCCGCCTCGGCGAACGCCAAACGCGGCACGCTGCACACAAGCCCTCCGCGAAACCCCGTTTGGGGGCCCCCGGCTGAAGCGTGGGGCTCCGAGAGCGGCGGGCGGTGCCCGCAGGGGCCGCGTGTATTCAGCACCCGCCACGTGCGTGCGCGCCGCCTCGTGGCCCCATTCGGCTCTGTGCGGCCGAGGAATGCCCGATGCTTCTCGGTGGAACTCTGGGGCGAGGGGGGAGGGGAGGAAGGGAAAGGCAGGGGGGAGGGAGGGCAGGGCGAGGAGAGGCAGGAGAGGGCCTCCCTCCCCCTCATCCTCCTGCTCCTCCCGTTCCTCCTCCTCCTCCTTCCTCCTCCTGCGCGAAGAGTAGTGGACGATGAGTGCACGCGCCCACCGCCGCCGTGGCGCGGTGCAAACCCCACGCCACGCGACCCTCTGGAGCTAGAGGCCGCCGCACTCCTGACGGGGCACGAAAAAACAAAACGTCGAGAAGAAGAAGCGAGAGAAGAGACGCCGGGCTCACCGTGGACTGAAGGCACATGGCGACAGTTTTTTCGGGGCTCACTCGCAAGGGACCGATCTTAAAAGTCGGATCGAGAAGGGCAAGTACCCCAGGCGGGAATAAGTCCCGAAGGCCTGACAGCAAGCCCTCGATGCGCGAGACACCTTGGCAAATGGTCCCGATCCGCCCCGTTGGGGGATA
This sequence comes from Prorocentrum cordatum, assembly GCA_963575745.1. Lineage (NCBI taxonomy): Eukaryota > Dinophyceae > Prorocentrales > Prorocentraceae > Prorocentrum > Prorocentrum cordatum. The sequence continues at coordinate 54,981 of CAUYUJ010020740.1, read as the reverse complement.
GGTTAACGGGCTATCGTGGTCGTGGATGTGTCTTGGCACTGGTCCCGCCAGTGCTAGGGCTCCGCCGTGCAGGGGTCGTTTTGGCCCCCCCGCCCCCCACCACCCCATCTCGCACGACCTCCTGTGCTTGGTCAGAGTCCACCATGTAATCTCTCTTCCTCCACTCTCCACGCTCATGCTCATTCTCCCCCCCCCCCCGCCGTCACCAAATCCACTCTCCTCTCCAGATCCCCTCCATCTCTCTTGCTTAAAAATAACTCCTCCCTGTCGCACCCTGAGGCGCGGCGGTAGGGCAGGCTTGGCGCTTCCCCTGAGACGTCCTCACCCCTTGGGATCCTTAAGCTGAACATTTCTAAGAGCTTCGCGGATGGAGGGCGGGCCGTTTTAAAAATGTGGCTCTCGTCGTAACGCCACGCGCACTCGTGTTTAACACTTGCAGGACTTTCACGGGTAGAGGGGGCGCCGTTTCCAAAACGCTGCTCTCGTCTTAGCGCGCGCACTCATCTGAAAAACAACGAGAATGTGGCGGATGGAGGGCGGACCGTTTTCATAATGTGGCCCTCGCCTCAGCATCGCGCACATTGGCCTAAACACCTGCAAGCGGTTAGCGCATGGAGGTTGGGCCATTTTCAGGATGTGGCGATCGCCTGAGCGTAGCGCACACTCGTTTTAACAAGCTGCAAGAGCTTCACGGATAGAGGGCGGTTCGTGTTCAAGCTGTGGCTCTGGCCTCAGCGCCGCGCACACTCGTGCATAAGGGCCTACAACAGTTTCGAGGGTTCCCATGGTCAACGTCACAGAAATGGAAAATTGGCATGTAGTCGGATTGCCAAGGCACAACAATTACGTTGATTCGCAGTGTTGAAATCCCAAGAATGGTGTTCTGGCACGAACCAAGATCGCTAAGACGCAACAGTAACCGCGATTCGCGGCGTTGAGATCCCAGGACTGTGGTTCTTGCACAGTCCAAGACTTTCTAACGGTTGTCTTCTAGCGGGCACTTCCCTCAGTGAAGTAATCCTTGTAGGAGCCTGTGAAGAGAGACTTTGGAGAGAGAGAGAGTGTATTGCGATATCGTCGATGAGTCTTGGGTTTGAACTGGTCCTACTCCTCCTCCTCCTCCTCCGTCCTTTCCATCCTCCTCCTCCAGAGGGAGTTGGGCGGAGGGAGGAGGGAGGGAGGGAGGAGGGAGGGAGGGAGGGAACGAGAGGGAGGGACGAAACGCTCTATGGTGAACCTCTGTTGGCTGAGGGTGCAACTGAGATGGCAGACCAAACGCACCGAGGGAGGGATGAACCGCTGTGTGGGCGAACCTCTATTGGCTTGGGGGCCCGCTGGGATGGCGGAGCAAGCGCCCAGTGACGGGCACCACCGCCCCCTCGGGCCTGCGGGCCACCATCAACGTCGGCGTCAGGCCAGGGAGCGTTGTCCCGGTTGCGGGGGTGCCGAAGTTCGTTCGATGCTCGTTCCTGGGACCTACCTGGCACCACTCCCTCTTTTCATGCGTCGATGTTGCGTCGAAAGTCAATCAACTTGAGTCGAATATGAGTCGGGCAAAAATCGACATACAATCCAACGACATTCGAACTAGAATCGAATAGATGTATTAGAGTTGGCCCCAGGAAAGTCCCCTGAACGAACAATCAACGGAAATCACTACCAAGATACTCTTGTCGTCCGGACGCGTGCTGCAGACGCGCGCGGAGGCTTCTTTTCTCTCAGCGCGGCGGGTCTTGACGGAGAAAGCAGGCGTCCCTCCGGGAAACTCCACCTGCTCGCAACTCCTCCCGCCTCTTCCCGTTTCCTCCCGCCTCCTCCCAGTCGCCGATGTGCGACAACGGCTCCCATGTGTCTTCCACATTGTCCTACTTCTTAATTATCGAATTCGGTTCCTTTCTCGTCGTCGTTCTCGCTCTTGTAATACTACTCCGTATCGTTCTCCTCGACTTCCCGAAGACTCCTCATTCCTTTAATCTCCTCCTCCTTCTCCACAATTCCCCACTCCCTCCCTCCCTCCCTCACACTCCCTTCTGATCGTTCTCGTCCTCCCTCCTCCCGCTTCCTGCTTCCTCCTCATCGTCTCTCTCGTTCTTCCCTCTCCGTCTCTTCCTCGTACTCCTCCTGAACATCCCCGTAATTGCGTTTTCACCCGGGTCCTCGCTCGCGCAATTCGTCTTCCCCGATCTCCACGAGCTTCCGCTCACTCCTCTCTCCTCCCGGCGCCATCGTGCTGCTCCTCCTCGTCCGCCCTCCCCTCCTCTTTCTCCCCCTCTTCATCGCTTCTCCTCCTCCTCCTCCTCTTTCTCCTCCTCCTGCTCCTCCTCCTGCTCTCTACTTTCTCGTCCTCCTCCTCCTTCTCGACCATGCCTTTTCCTTGTAGGTAGCTCTCTTCCCTATCGTACTCCAAGGCCGGTCGAAAGGGCCTGTCGTTTCGCCTGAGACTTCCCCACCACGTATGACCCCGATGCTTAGAAATTGACAACAGCTTCACAGATGGAGGGCGGGTGGTTTTCAAAATGTGGATCTCGCCTCAGAGCCGCGGATATTCGTTGTAAAACTTGCAAGAGTTGCATGAATTGAGGGAGGGACGTTTTCAAAATGTGGCTCTCGCCCTAGCCCCGCACACATTCGTTTTCAAACTCTACGCAGTTTCACGGATTGAAGGTGGTTCCATTCCAATAGGTGACTCTCGCCTTAGCGAACTCTCATTCGATCTAAGACTTTGCAAGGGTTTACGGGTGGAGGGCAGGTGGTGTTCAAGATGTGGCTCTCGCGTTAGCGCTGCGCACATTCGTTTTACAAAGTTGCAAGAGTTTTATGGATTGAGGGCGGCTCCTTCCAAAATGTAGTTCTCGCCATATCGCGGCGCACATTCGTTTTAAACATTCGCAGGCGTTTCACTGATTCTCATGGCTAGCGCAACAAAAGTGGTGTTTTGGAACGACTCTGGATTGTTGGGGCGCGACATTTACGTTAATTTGCGGAGGTGAAATCCCAGGAACGGTGGTCTGGCACGATTCGGGGTCGCCAAGACGTAAAAATCGTGGCTCTGCTTTGCAGTCCTGAGAATGAGTGGTGCTTTAGCACGCTTCAAGATGTTCACATGGTTGTCCCCCAACGGGGCAATTCCTTGTGGAAACGACCTTTTTCTAGGGGCCTATGAAGAGGGTTCTTGGCGGGAGGCTATACTTCAACAGCGTTGATGGGTCTTGGGTTTACATTGGTCCTCCTCCTCCTCCTCCCTCTCCTCCTCCTCCTCCTCCTCCTCCTCCTCCTCCTCCTCCTCCTGAGGGATCGGCCAGAGGAGCTCACCGCGCCTTGAAGCCAGACCGTAGCCACCTTGTCAAGGACACCCAGGATGGCGATTATATTGTTGGCAATGTCCCTGAACGTTTGGAGTTTCAGGCTCGTGTGTGGTCGGGATACTGGCAACAACACTCCGCCGACTCTGCTCGCAAGTGTCTTGCCAATTTGCGGTCGTTGGCTCGTGAAAGCCCGCCTCTAGATCCCATCACGCTTGATATGTTGGACGCGGCGTTGAAATCAATGCCTGACGGCCGAGGGCGCGGCCCTGACCTGATTCCCCCTCGGTTGATCAAGGAGGCCAGTGTAGAAGCCAAGATGCAGTTCGTTGCGCTGCTCACGGATATCGAGTGCTCGGCCACCCTGCCTTTGTCCCAGGCTTTCTGTCTCATTGCGCTTCTGGATAAGCCTGACGGAGGCTTCCGCCCCATCGCCTTAATGGGCTTTGCCTATGTCGTCTTGGTACGCATACGGCACCGGTACATTTCTAAGTGGGATTCTGCCCACCACGGGGCGTGGGATAAGTCCGTGGGTGGCGGGGCTGATGAGGCGGGGTGGTTGGATGAGTTGGAAAGTGGATTGGCCATCCTTCGAGGGTTCATGGTCGGAGGGGGTCTTCTCAACCTCACTAAATTTTACGACCAACTCGAGATGGCAGCGTTGGCCGAAGCTGCCAGGGATTTAGGATGTCCTGTGCGGCTCTTGGCGCTCGCCGTGGAAGCGTACCTAGGGCCAAGGCTTCTCACGCTGGACCAGGCTGTTCACAGAGGTGTCCTCCCGTCGGGAGATGTTTTGCCGGGCTGCGGACAGGCTGTCTCTCTCTCGCGCGCGTGTCTTCACAGTACCTGTGATGCCGCTTTTAATACCAGCGCAGCCCTTCATTTGAGGCAATGGGTTGATGACATCCCGTTTCGCATCTTCGGAACTGAGCAGTCGATCCTCGGCATTTTCCCTGTTGTTGTTCGCACGTTGGTGAGGGGCCTCCTGAAGGCCGAGTGCAAGCTCTCAGTTCCAAAGTGTGTTTTTCTGGCCTCGAATGCTTCGCTGCGGAATCAGCTTTCGCATGCAGCGGCAGGTACTGCATTAGCAGGCGTCGGGGCAGTTTTGCACGCTAGGGATCTAGGCCATGACACAACCTTCTTGAATCGTCGCGCGGCCAAGGTCCGGCAAGATAGGTTTCGCAAGGGTGCCCGGGCTGCCGGCAAGATAATGCGTTTCACTCGTGCCGACAAGCGTTCGCCGAAGTTATATTTTACGAATGCCTACCCCAAGGCGATGTGGGCTGCTGAAGTGCACGGGATCAGCCCTTCTAGTCTCCGATTGCTGCGCCGAGGTCGCATGCCAGTAGTCTTGTGAGTGGTCCAGGCACGTGTGCGACCTCTGCTATCAGGCTGTCTTTCGGGGCGGGCCGTGACCCTGTCCAGGTCCACATTCGTCGCCTCGTAGCCACGTGGCTGGGCCGGCTCGCAAAACCCCCGAATCTTTTCTCTCGAGTTGAAGCTGCCTGGCAGATCTCGTTGAACAGAGCGAAGAAAGGCTGGAGTTGGGTGAGGGGCCCACTTTCAGCCTTGCAGGCGAGTTTGTTGCACATAGGATGGTCTTGCCCCGGCGCTCGCGAATTTATCAATCCGGAGGGAGATTCCTGGGTTCGGGTAGAAGATGTATCTTTCCCTGCCACTCCGTTATTGGAAGATTTAAGCGCCAGCATCGAGAGCATGCAGTGGCTGGAGGCCTCTAAGTTTTATCTCGGGAACGGTGCTGAGCGAGGAGTCTCTTGGCAGCACGTGGGAGAGCTCGCTAGGAAACTCACGAAAGACGGTGAGGCAGGTCTGGCAGCAATGGTCAGAACCATTGCGGCCAGAGGCATGTGGACAGAATCGCGCAAATTCGAATGTGGCATTGTTCCCGATAGCGTTTGCCAGCGATGTTTTCGATCCGATGAGAGCCCTCAGCACAGGGCTTGGGAATGTATGTGTAATGCCAGTCATGACAGCGCCCGGGTGACTGACACTGAGCATCTGCGGCATGGGGCCCTTGCAGATTTCGAGGTGGCCCAAATTTTCTGGGGAAGAGGGCTCATTCCTAGTGATTGGTTGGATCTTCCTCCCTCTCCTTCCCCTCGCCTTCTGGAGTACCTCGGGTGCGAGCCCTCGACCCCATTCCCTGGCGGAACCTATGGCTCTGATGCTGCAGGCGGACAGTGGTCGCAGTACCCGCTTCTCCGCAGAGGCTCTTTTAGTTTTGCTCGCCTGGAGGTTGATGAGGACGGAGTGCCTTCCTGGAGCCATGGAGTTACAGGTGTCTGTGACAGCTCCCGCCAGAGTGTTCCCAGAGCAGAGCTCACTGCTCTCGTGGAGATTGTACGCCATGTCAGGTGGTCTGAATCGCTCGTGATTGTATGTGGCCATATAAATCATGTCAAGGCCTATGATAAGGGCAGGAACCACTGCCTTCACCTTGCCAATGCTGACCTGTGGTGGGAGTTCTGGGTGTTGGCTACTAAGAGGTCTGTTCCCCTTGAGCTAGTGCATGTGCCGTCACATTTAGCAGAGAATTCGGACAAGTTTGAACGGTTTTGGAGAAGCACTGACCCGTATCATGTCTATATCAATCGCGTAGCGGACGAGCTCGCCGCCAGTAAAGCAGATGCGCATCAGGTACCCGCGCACCAGTGCCAAGCTTTGCTGGCGCTTGAGCTTAAGGCCAAACAGGTCTTGCTCCGGATTGCCACTCTCACTTTGGAGATCGCGAGTAAGCCGAAGAACAAGGAGCGCGTGGTCGTGAAAGCAAAGGTTCCGAGGCTGCTCGCCCTCCGCCAGAAGCGAGTAGATTTTGTGAGCCGATCGCAGCACCATTTTGAATTGCACGCGCCTGGTCTCTGGCGCTGTTCTGAATGCGGACTCCATGCCAAAGAAAAGACTCGGGGGGTTCGGGACCGTGTCCTTTCGGCCTGCGCGGCCCTGGCTCCGAGGGCCCCTGTCCCGCCCCCCCGCCTGAGGTCTGCGCCTGGTCCCCTGGCCCCTATCGATGGTGCCCTTTGGATCAGGCTTGGCATGGACGATCCGCCTATGCTCGTAGCCCACCCTGCTTTCATTGCAGGGCAGCAACTGTCTTCTTCACATGAGCTGTGGCATAAAGGCAAATCTACATGTTGTGGCTTGTGTGGTGCGTGGGCCACGCAGCGACCGGTCAACCTGTTAGCTGGTTGCGTTGTGGCCCTGGATGGGCCGCACCGTATTTCCCCTAAGCAGCTACAAGCTTTGCAGCGAGTTCGCAAAGGATTGCCTCCGCAGAGCTCTCGTGTGTGGGATTCCGGGCAGGAGCCCGTCGTTCAGCTTTAGCGCACTGACGGCCGCACCACTTGCTTCCACCCCCCCTCGGGGTCTCTGGGAGCTGGCGGGGCCACCTGCCCAGAGGACTCTGTGTTGGTTCCCACCCCCAGGGTGCTCCAACCTCCTCTGGCCTTTACTTTTCTGTGCTGATGTCGTTGCTTCAGTGCACTCTTTAACTTCGGTGCTGGGCACCCTTCATCCTGCAGCCGTCCACGCATTCACCTGCAGTGCCGTCTGTAGCAGCATACAGTGAGTGGGGGTCCTCCTCCTCCTCCTCCTCCTCCTCCTCCTCCTCCTCCTCTTCCTCCCCCCCTTCTCCTCGTCCCCCTCCTCCTGCTCCTTCTCCTCCTCCTCGTCCTCCTCCCCTCCCTCCTCCACGCCGGCGCACATCCTGAAGTAGAAGGCAGTTGGCCCTGCGGGGGACAGGACTCAATAGGCCTCAAGCGCGAGGGCCGAACTAATCAGTCTGGCGGAAGCCGCCCAGACTGTGGCTCGAGCAGATGGCATCGGAAGATCTCACCGACCGCGGCGCTGAGATGCATGACCGATGCATGGGCAGGAGCAACCAAAATCGAATCGCGAAATCGGGCCGACTCGGAACGTGCGCCGGCTCGGTCGGACCGGGCCGCATCAACACGGAGTCGCCATCGAATCGGATCGGCCGCGCCAGAATGCACAACGGCGCCATGCAAGGCATCGGGCCGCATTGGCGGTCGGAGAATCGGAATCGAATCGCATCGGGCCAGAATCGGTATCGGATCTGATCGGTCAGATCGAAATGTACTCCGACGGTGTCGGTCGGGAGATCTCACCGCCCGCCTCGCTAAATGTACGCCGATGCCTCGGCGATGTCTGAACGGATAGAAAGGGCTCCAGGCGTCGGCGCCTCGGCGTGAACCTCCGACAACATCCCAGATCTTGAGGCCTCGAACTTTGCATTTCGGGTCGGCTCGGTCGGATCGAAACTTATTATGATGGCGTTGAAAGATTTCACCACCCGCCTCGCTGGATGCACCGCCTGTGCATCGGCGGCATCTGCAATACGCGGGCACTGGACTTAGGGGCAACGCTAGGGGGTGCGAGCGAGCGAGCGAGCCAGCGAGCGAGCGCGCGGTTCCGCCGGGAGCGGGGCCCTTGAGGGCCTGCGCGGGGGGCCGAGGCCGTCAGTGCTTGTAGTCCTTGTTTGCCAGCTCAGAGAGGGGACGCATCCACCCTCACTCGCCAATTGATCGCCGACAGAGGCCCGATAGCCAAACCAGCCCAAGGACGTGCGGATTCGCTATCGGAGCCCTGACATCGATCTATCGGTGGTTTCTGGTCGAGGTTTCCCCCCACCCCCTGAGCTGGTCGTCCACTAGATGTCCCCCCTCATGGACGTGTTCTCGAACCCCTCAGCCTCAGGGACCGATATTTCACCCCGAATGGTGCTTGGCCGTCCTGTGGCCCTAAACAGAGTCGGAGAGACCAAACGCTGTACCAATGCCACGCCCGCCCGACGACCCCATCGGCGCGTTTCTCTTGGAGCTCCAGGCTTTGGCACATCATGCGAGCAAGCAACTCTGACAGATCATGCACGCGTCATTGATAACTGTTCATTCCTCCCGAACAACGAACAGGGCGCACCACGGCGGACAAAAAACGCACATCTAGATTTAATCGAAACGTTGGAGATCTGGGGTCTGTTCGGGACTAAGTTGGGCGGCCTGGAGACTGGTGAAAGAAAAACTCCTGCTGCAGCCCAGGCTCGGACGCCTCTGTGGTGGCTCGAGCAAGAGCAAGGTGTGCGAGCGCCACATCTGCGGGGACCGCTCAGAAGAAACGAAGGGGCCCATCCCCTCCACACCCTCCTCCTCCTTGACCGCTGGCGTCCCGAAACGGTGCGGTGACAGACCGCATCATGACTTCCGATTCCCCAACGACCTCACCGCACGGTCCATCGATGGAAAGGGGTGAAGGACGAGGGGGGGGGCGAGGAAGAGGAGTGGAAAGGGGAGGAAGAGAAGGAACGGGAATTCGCTGAAGTCGTTGGTCATCACGCTGTGGTCGCGTGGGGGGGACCGGGAAAAGGAAGGGAAGATGAGAGAGGGAGGGGGGGGACAGGGAGGACCGGGAGGACTACAGATCCTCATCCTCAATCCTCGATCCTCCGCCGTTCATCCGCCCTCCCCCTTGTCTGTCCGCCCCCCCGCATCTCCCTTCGTCTCTTCATCCTCGTCCTTCCTAAACCATCATCATCCCTCTTCGGGGCGGGGGTAGGGCGCGGATGGGGGGGGTTCTGTGCTACCTTGCGGTTGGGTTGCCACCGAAACTCCTTTTCCTCATTCTCATAATTTTCCTCAATTTCCTCCTCCTCCTCCTTCTCCCCCTCCTTTTCCTCCTCGTCGTCCTCCTCCTCCTCGTCCTATTCCTTCTCATCCCCCCCCTTCCTCCCCTTCCTCCTTAGCCATTTCGGCTCAAGGTTCTGAGTTCCCGTGAGGACACAGTGGGCCGCTAGTCCGCGGCCAATTCCTGTCATTCGGCCTGTCGCCAGATAAGGGTCGGTGCACACAGCTGGTGTGCCGACGATTTCTCCATACGTGCACCGCTCAGTACACATGCCGACGAATGCCAAACATTGGAGCTATTGTGGGGGATGTACCGACTGGGTCTACAATCGCGGAAAATAGCTTCCTGTCTTACGGCAGGGCCTCCCCCTACGGGGTCGCGGAAACATGCGACAGCACTCTGGATTCCATCTCTCGCTCTTTTTCAGACGGCAACAAGAAGGCAAGCGTCGTGGTGACATCCACGGATGATTCTCAAGAAGAAATGGCCGCAAGGCCAGCGTGCAATTCAAAATCGCACCTCCAGAGAGCCACAACACCAAGTGTCCAGGTGTGCGGGGGAGGCGGGTGGGAGCTTTAAGCCAGAACGGTTTCGGCGAGACAGAGAGCGCAGGCGGAGCGGTCGTGCGCTCAGAAACTGTCGAGGCCATTCAGCCAGTCAGAGACAAATCATTCCTGTCTTACGGCAGGGCCTCCCTCTACGGGGTCGCGGAAACATGCGACAACACTCTGGATTCCATCTCTCGCTCTTTTTCAGACGGCAACAAGAAGGCAAGCGCCGTGGTGACATCCACGGATGATTCTCAAGAAGAAATGGCCGCAAGGCCAGCGTGCAATTCAAAATCGCACCTCCAGAGAGCCACAACACCAGGTGTCCAGTCCCACCCCCATAGAAAATGCCCTAGGGAGGGCGGGCGGGAAATAGAAGAACAACATTGTGGCGTCGAGCGCCAGCCGAGGCAAGATGGACGAAATCGGCGCCAATAGCAAGCAACGCGGTCAGGCACATACCCGACGAAGCATGTCTCGAGCTCGCGCCTCCGAGAACTTCTGAGCGTTGGCAAGCAGCCAGGCCGAGAGTTTCGAACGCTGCCGAAGCGCGCTGCCGTGCTTTTCATAGATCCTGACACTTTCACGGGCGCGCCAGCGCCCTCTAGCCTGAATACTTGAGATGGGCCTAACATCGTGCAGGGCGTCGTGCGAAGGCCCACAATGGCGAAGCTGATGGGGCACTGACAGAAGGTCTACCACTCCCGCGGTGACAGCCGCGGCCTTCAAAGCTTTTTCGCACTGCACGAGAGAGAGAGGGGGCGAAAAGAATAGGGAGGCCTTGCCGCCGCGCCCGGGCACGGAGTCGAGGCAGAATCTCGGGCACCAGGCGACGGAGGGGCAGATCAGCGCCTGCCTTCACTGCGCAATCGAAGTCGCGATTCTTTGCTGGCTTGTCTTCGTTCAACGGAGCAACAACGACAGTGATATCGGCGGAGGGTCCTGAGCATCGAGAGCCAAAGACATGTTCGGGCTTTATCGAGAGGAGCTCGCTGGGCCGAAAATACATGTCAAACTGGACCAAGGCGCCAAGCGCGACCAGAAGGTCAAGGCCCGCGCCGTTGTCAAGGACAGAGCAGACCAGCTGAACGGCCTCAAACGGGGGCGGATCACGCAAGAACAGCGGGATCTTGGTTGACCAACCAGCCAAGGCATCTTCTGCCTTCTGAAAGTTCGGCCGTGCAGCAGACCAACCTCGCTGCTTGCGCAGAACATGCAGGGCTCGGCGGCCGACGTACTGTGGTTCGCCTGCAAAGAACAGTTCCTCGAAGTAGAGATTCAAGGCCGAGTCGGCCTCAGGCGGTGAAGACAAAGGGAGACCACGCTCCTGCGCAAACGCCTCGAGGGCCTCAACTGCCTTACGATAGCTGGCGAGCGTCGCCGGACGCAAGCTGGCCAGCCGAAGGTAGTCTCCGGGGCCAGCCTCGCGATCGGCGGCCGCGGCGTCGCCGCGAGCGGCGGCGTCAGCGCGCCGCCGCCTCTGCGCCTTGGCCAGCGGCCTCGGCACTGGCGCCAAGCGCCCGTCGGTCTCCCTGGCGCGCCCAGCGGCTGCCCTGCCCGGAGAAGCTGCGGCCGCTGCCTCGTTCGATGCTCTCGGCGTCCAGGTCGACGGGCGAGCTGGTGAGGGCGCAGAAGCTGCATCAGCGCTGCCGCGGCTTCGGGTCGAGCGCGGAGGCCCACCCTGGCCGCCAGGGGAGCCGAAAGCGCTGTGGGCAGATCGGCGCCGAGACGGCTCGGGGCTCTCGGCAGCCTGCCGCGCTCGCCAGCGCGTGAGCCCTGCCCTGGAGCTCTGTCGCCGTGGCTCGGCCGAAGGCGCCGCCCGGCGCATGGGGGCCAGCCAGGGACACCAGCAACCGGCACCAGCTCGGCAGGTAGGCGCTCGCGAGGGTCGTCCGCCACACCCAGCCTCGAGTAGGATGTCGGACCTTTCCCTGAAGCTCAACGCGATGCCGACCGGCACAGCAGCAGCGAAGCCCCAAAGCCTCCAAGCCTGGCAAGCTGCCCGCGATCGCGCCCGGCTTCTTGAACGGAGCCCCGAACCTGCACGAGTCGAACAGCACCTTGGGGCACTTGAAGCGCCGGAGCTCCCGCTCGAGCGCAGGCCAGTGCCAGACGCGGCTCGCGGGCGGGTTCTTAAGGTCGCGAAGATCCCAAGCCGCCTGCACAGCCGTAGGACGCGGACGGTGAACGAGACCAGGACGCGATCCACAGGCAAGGGATCGCGATTGCCTCCCACGGGCACCCAACGCGTGCAGGGGAGGCCGAGGTGAATCCACCAAATCTCGCCACTTTTGAGCCAATGTAGCACCAGACGCTGAACTTTGGGACGTGTGAGGTCACAATGGGGGCTCATCTTGATGTCCACCGGGGGCAGAACTCGAAGGCCTCTTTCATGCAGGGCTCCAGTGAGGTTAGCAGTGCCAACAAAGATCTCCAAGAACGCCTTGCGACCACGGTCAGCCCGAGGAAGTTCAGGGGGCCCAACCCCAAGACGACGAGCATCCCCAAGACGATCACCCAGTCGCTGGCGAGCTCCATCGGGGTCCTCTCGAGGTCCCGCGGGTAGAACATGTAGATCACCAGGGCCTTCGCATGCACCTCCCTGAGCGTTACGGGTGCTGAGCGGGTCCTCCTGAGGCTTCTTTTGACTTTCGCAGCCTTGACAACGGGAGCACTCATGATGATGTGGACGGGAAGTGTCGGGGCGCCCCTCGGCCCAGCTGGCTGGCAACGCAACTGCAGAAGGTATTGGATGAGAAAAAGTGTGAGTGTACAGCGTCTGAGATGGCAAGACAATCTGACTAATCTGACTCTTTGTATTTTCAGGCCGCAGAGACACGGCCTCCCTCCCGTCGATCTGACAGACCTGCGCCCGCGAGGGCCGAACCACGGGCTCGCGACGGCTGCGCCGCGTGGGTGCCGAGAGGGCCCCGAGAGGGCCCCTCGCCCTCGGTAGCGCCCAGCTCGTAGCTCACCGCGATCTGCCGCCCTGCTGCCGTGGTCCGCGACGTTCTGGATGCCGGGGACATGCCTGGGGCGCCAGCGGATCTCGCAGCCCAGGCACACTGCGGCAGCACGGCGACACTGCGCCAGCAGCTCAAAACTGGTGGCCCTGCCCTTCTCGAAGGCGAGGACCGACGACATGTTATCACACAAGCTGAGGATCTCGGTGCCGTGGAACCGAACATCGCCTGCAGCGCGCCACAGGGGAGCGACGGCGGCCCGCGCCTCCAAGGCGTGGATCCGCCCTGGGCAGCGCCACGCACCTCGGCGCCGCTCCGCCCAGCGCGCTGGATCCAGCAGCGCCCCCGCCAAGGGCTCGGGCGGCACCCCGATCTCGAGCTCGACTCGGCGCCGCCGAGCGACGGCGCGTCTGAGCCTTGGCGGGGCCTCCAGAAGCAACGGCTCGGAGGCGTCGAGCAGCCCTAACACGCGCCCTTCATACACCTCCGTGTCGGGCGCGATCTCCACCTTCGAGGACACGAAGCGCCGGCGCTCCCGCCAGCGAGTGGTAGCCAAGATCTCCCACGGCTGCAGGCGGGCCTCGCATACGGCGTAGCCCTGCATCGAGCTATCGGTGGTGAAGGCGATGTCCGACGGCACCCTGCACATGTCGACCTCGCCCAGGAAGACCAGGCCGGCTGCGGTCGCCAGCTCGCCCAGCACGTCAGGGGGCACGCGCGCCATCTCGGCCAAGTCGCCGCTGGAGATGTGCGTGTAGCTGGCGCCCAGGACACTGAGGCCAGGCCGTAGCACCGAGAAGTAGTGCGCGATGTGGCCCACGATCCGCCGGAGCTGCCAGCGAGCCAGCCAGGGATGCCGGAGTACGTGGTGCAGCGCCAAGTAGAGCCGCCAGGCCCGCTTCGGCGCGTGCCGGAAGCGCCCCTCGCGTCCATCCAGCACCATCCCGAGGATGACGAGCCCAGGCTGGGCTCTCTCCAGCTCGTGCCAGCGCAAACCCCGCCTATCCAGCTCGGCCGTGAGCCTGTCCAGGCGGTCGTCGAGCGCCGGCGCACTGAGCGAGACCAGGTTCCCGTTGTCGACGCATGGGGCCCTGACGACCGAGCGCCCAACAAGAGTCGGGGCCTTGGCCTTGTCAAGACACCAGCCATCGCCAGGGAGCCCCGCCGCGTCCATCGCGTCGACCAGCACCTCGTGGCAGATCCAGAGCGCCCAGCTCCAGCCCATCGGCAGCGCAGCAAAGCACGGCCAGATGACCTCGTCGGGGGTGACCCCGACCCTGTGGCCAAGCTGGTCGTCGAAGATCGAGTCCACCCCCAGCTCGTCGGCGGTGACTTCGATATCGAAGCACATCCAGCTGCCCCAGGCGGGGTCGGCAAACTGGTAGAAGCCGTCCATGAGGTCCACCGAGCCCGCGCAGAGCGACTCGAAGCAGCCGTCGAAGTCGGCCAGGTCCTCCGGCGAGGCGTCAATGGCATCCAGCAAGTTGATCGAGCCCAGCGCCTCGCCCGAGGCGAGCACCGTCCGAGGCGGCAACTTGTGGAGCTGGTTCGGCTGGCGGGCGTCCACCACCATGCGGATGTCGCCGTTCTTCTTGGCCGCGAAGAATGCGCTGACGCAAGCCTTCCGCCTGCGGCGGCCGTCGACCAGCCCCCGCTCTGCCAGGCGCCGCAAGAAGTCCACGAGCCTTGGGCGGTTCCGAGGGTCACGGGGGTTAAGCAGCGGGTCCCAGTACGGCTCCACGATCTCCTCGTCGTCGGGGATGTTGGCTGCTGGCCGCACCACGTCAACATTGAAGTTGTCCAGGACCTCGGAGACGTGGCGAGGCGCCACTCCGCGAAGCTGGCGCGGCTGGTCGCTGACGGGACGTCGCAGCACGTTGAGCTTACCAGCATCATAATCACGGCGCGTAGAGCTCTCGCCCATGGCCGAGTACAGGTCCTTGCACTTGAGGAGCTCCTGAAGGGCTCCAGCAGAGTCCATGTCCTTCGGGCGGTCGCCGAAGCTGCGAACACGACGTCGGACTCGCTTGATGACCGACTCCAGCGCGGTAGTCGGCGTCTGCTTGCCGGGCGCCCGAGGCTCGAGGCGCCCTCCAGCCCGAGCGGCCGCCAACCCGTTGAGCGCTCCCATCGCCTCGAGAGAACGACGGTCGCGATCATCAGCACGAGCAGCACGCTGGGCCAGGTACCGAGGCAAAGCGGCACGTTCTCCACGACGGGCACGACGATGGAAGTCATCAGCCCGAGGCAGAGGAAACAAAACAGCGGACGAAGTCCTGCCCTCGGAGGAGACCCCCTCGGAGGGATGCCACCACTGGCGCACGTCGGCAGTCGCGACGCCAGGGGTAGGCGGCGGGAGGCCAGGCGGTGAGCCCAGCCACATCGGCGCCACCCCGGCGCCGTCAACCCTGATCCTTGGAGCCCGCCTTCGCCTTCGCCTTCTCCCTGGGCGTCGGCTTCTTCGGCGGCCTGTCGTCGTCGGCCCTCTCGAACCTCTTCGCATCCGACTGCTGCTCCTCGCGGAACAGCCTCTCCTGCTTCAAGATCACGCCCTGTGCCTTCTGCTCCTCGGCGACGAAGGCATCGAAGCGCGACGTCGCCGCGCCCCCACTCTCGTCCAGCGAACTGCTCAGCATCAAGCCAAGGCCCTCGAAGCTCGGGCGCCGGGGGCACCGCCTCACCGCGCGCTGGATCTGCAGCACTCTCCGCCCCAAGAGCTCGAAGGACGCCAGGTTGGACGTGTCGAGGAGGTCGAAGGTGACGCCGTGGTGCAGCACATTCAAGAGGCGCCGCATCTCCAAGGCCACCGCCGCGCTCCTCGAGACCCCGGACTCCGACACCCAGAAGCCCCAGTAGGAAGTGAGGGCGAGCCCGGTGGCGAGCACGGCGCTGAGCAGCTCGGGCAAGGCGCGGGGCCCACGGAAGGGCAAGTCGTCGATGTCGATCGCGCTCATCTTCGCCAGGGCTTCGGCGAGCATCGCGGGCTGGCCAGGGGCACGCCTCGACAGCGACGAGATCCTGGGGTCCCGCCCCGGGCCGCGGCGCTTCTCGGCGCGCCAGGCCTCCTCGTCGCGCTCCTGGACATTCTCCACCGAGACCCAGCCCTCCTCCTCGCTGAGCAGAGCGATGCCGACCGCATCCCTGAAGAGCAGCCTCTCGGGGTTCCCGGCGATATGGATGTCCAGCTTTTTCCCGAAGTCCGGCGACGCAGTGTCTGAGACGATCCAGCGCGGCAGCAGAGCGCCAGGCGCCGCCGTGGGCGTCGTCGCGCCCATCACCACCGCCAGAGCCCGCGCCTCGACTCGGAGCGCCTCGATGTCGTCCGGGTCGGTCGGCCCGAACGCGTACGCCTGCCCGCGCACCCTCTGCGGGAAGGCCGAGTCGCGCCAGAGAGCCACGACCAAGTGCCCGCTCAAGTCCAACACGAGCACCTCTCCGCCCGGGCTCGCCGCGACCCAGACGCCTGGACTGAGCTGCGCCAGCAACAGCCGATGGTGCCATCTGAAATTGTCGTCGTCGTCGAAGTTGACGCACACCTGCGACTCCGGCACGTCGAGAGTGCGAAGAGCCGCCATCCCGACTCAGTCGCTCAGGCGCGGACAGCGCGAAACCCGCGCAGCCCCGCCAGCGAGACCTGCAGCCCGTCGTCGTTCACGAGGGTGTCCTCGCCCTGAGCGGGACGAGGCGTCGCCAGGCCCCCGAGGAGCTCGGCGACCCAGCACGCCGCGCGGAGCACAGCGCGGCCGCCTCCGCCCAGCAGGAGGCCCACGGCCAGGGCAGCGCCCACGGCCCACCAGCCCGGCCCGCCGCCGCAGCTCAGGCTGCACGTCGGGCAGCTCGGGCACGTCCCGCAGCTGACCGCCGGCGGCGGAGGGCAGGACGGGCAGCTGCCGCAGGTGACGCGAGCCTCAGGGCACGCAGGGCACTGCGTCAGCCAGGCGGTCGCCACCGAGGCAGCCCAGGGCCCGGCCGCCAGCCGCGGGAGGCCCATCCGCTCCCGGGGCCCCACGATCGGAGCTTCAAGCCAGAATGGTTTCGGCGAGACAGGGAGCGCAGGCGGAGCGGTCGTGCGCTCAGAAACTGTCGAGGCCCTTCAATCACAGGAAAACCAGTCAGAGACAAATCAGCGAATGTGGGCACCAAGTCGCGTTATGGAAGCCGCGGCAACGAGACCGCGACCGAGGCGGCCAGACCTCGAATCTCCATTCCAAAGCAGAGATGCGAGCCCTCCCCCAATGGAATGATCTACCTGACAACGTGGCCCAACTGCTCCGAGCCTCCTTGGAGGCCAAGCCTCCCAAGCCGCCACAGCGCGACGCCTGGGATGCGGCACGGAATGCGGAGACCTTCTTGGGAAAAGATGCGGAGCAGGCTACGCAGAAGGCTGCAGCGGCCGCCCAGCGATGCCCACAGGAGGCAGAGAAGGGGGAAGCCAATCATGATGACAAATTGGCCGAGCAAGCCCACGCTTATTCGGAACCTCCAGGCGAAGAAGGAGACCGCTGTCCCCAGGTCCACGAACCAGGTCGCCCTCGAGCACAGCTTGCTCGAGCCGCACGAACCCAGAGGATCTGCACTCCGAGGAAGCCCTGACTCTCAAGCGCTACAAAGAAGAATTTGGAGACGTCAGACCCAAGCTCGAGCAGGCGGCCAAAGAAGACCGAGGACCTCATGGCCAAGGTCGCGGATTTCAACGCGGACGCGTGCATGGGGTTCGCCCCATATGAGCTGGCACCGCAAGACTGGCAACTTGATGGTGGTCCCCTCGATGCCGGGCCACGCGGCGCCACCTCCGGGCCTGTGCTCGAGCGATGCGTTGCCCCCCACTGCTTTCCTGAAAATGCTGGCTGGCCCTTGGACCGTGATTGGAGGTTGGGATGCGGCGCCCGAACACGTGGCATCCTCGGGCTACCCCGAAAAGCGGCGCGGCACCTTTGTTGTCACCTCAGTCTCCGCCACGTGCGACAAGGAACAGGATCGCCCATTGATTGCGCGGTGGCGAAGCAGGGCATTGAAGCTGCTGTCGCCCTTCGCGTTGCGCACGACGCCCCTTGGAGGGCGAATTGCGGCGTCGAGGCCACGGCGGGCTAGGCGGAAGCCGCGGCGCCAAGCTTCGAAACCTCCCCTGGCCTTTCCCTGCCCCCCCCTTCCCCCCCTTCCTCCTTAGCGATTTCGGCTCAAGGTTCTGAGTTCCCGTGAGGACATAGTGGACCGCTAGTCCGCGGCCAATTCCTGTCATTCGGCCTGTCGCCAGGTAAGGGTCGGTGCACACAGCTGGTGTGCCGACGCTTTCTCCATGCGCGCGCCGCTCAGTACACATGCCGACGAACGCCAAACCTTGGAGCTATTGTGGGGGATGTACCGACTGGGTCTACAATCGCGGAAAATATTGCGAATGTGGGCACCAAGTCGCGCTATGGAAGCCGCGGCAACGCGACCGCGACCGAGGCGGCCAGACCTCGAATCTCCATTCCAAAGCAAAGATGCGAGCCCTCCCCCAATGGAATGATCTACCTGACAACGTGGCCCAACTGCTCCGAGCCTCCTTGGAGGCCAAGCCTCCCAAGCCGCCACGGCGCGACGCCTGGGATGCGGCGCGGAATGCGGAGACCTTCTTGGGAAAAGATGCGGAGCAGGCTACGCAGAAGGCTGCAGCGGCCGCCCAGCGATGCCCACAGGAGGCAGAGAACGCGCAAGCCCATCATGATGACAAATTGGCCGAGCAAGCCCACGCTTATTCGGAACCTCCAGGCGAAGAAGGAGACCGCTGTCCCCAGGCCCACGAACCAGGTCGCCCTCGAGCACAGCTTGTCCGAGCCGCACGAACCCAGAGGATCCGCACTCCCAGGAAGCCCTGACTTTCAAGCGCTACAAAGAAGAATTTGGAGACGTCAGACCCAAGCTCGAGCAGGCGGCCAAAGAAGACCGAAGACCTCATGGCCAAGGTCGCGGATTTCAACGCGGACGCGTGCATGGGGTTCGCCCCATATGAGCTGGCACCGCAAGACTGGCAACTTGATGGTGGTCCCCTCGATGCTGGGCCACACGGCGCCACCTCCGGGCCTGTGCTCGAGCGATGCGTTGCCCCCCACTGCTTTCCTGAAAATGCTGGCTGGCCCTTGGATCGTGATTGGAGGTTAGGGCGCGGCGCCCGAACACATGGCATCCTCGGGCTACCCCGAAAAGCGGCGCGGCACCTTTGTTGTCCCCTCAGTCTCCGCCACGTGCGACAAGGAACAGGATCGCCCATTGATTGCGCGGTGGCGAAGCAGGGCATTGAAGCTGCTGTCGCCCTTCGCGTTGCGCACGACGCCCCTTGGAGGGCGAATTGCGGCGTCGAGGCCACGGCGGGCTAGGCGGAAGCCGCGGCGCCAAGCTTCGAAACCTCCCCTGGCCTTTCCCTGCCCATCGCGGCCGCGTGGGCAGGCATATCATGATTGCAGGACAAGCAAGCGCATGCTGCGGCGTTTGCAGCGACGGCGCGAAGCGCTTCGCGAGAAGCTACGACAGGCTTAAGACGACGATCAAGAGGGCGAGAGGGCGTTCAGCCCGACGCTGCACATGACGACAGCGCGCTGATCAGCTCTGATGCTGCTACTTTTTCTAGCACACTGGATCTCTGGTAGAACAGGTGGACGGCCGTCCTCGCGTCTCCTGGGGCGTCTTGCTCAGGTGGCGTACTGGGCCGACTGAATGCAGCGACTGCTTGGAAGAAGCGCGGGCGCATCCCAGAGCGGGCGTTGCCTCGGCCACTGCGGCAGCTGCGAACTGTCGACCGGGCGCGAATGCAGGCACCCCTAGTGTCAGCATGGCATCGCATATGGCGGGCACTTCGACTCACTCCTCGACGGGAGTGAACTACCGCGCCCTGAGAAATTGGAGACACCCCTAGGGGCTCTCGCGGCTGACTTGGAGCTCGCCGCGGGCCCCTCTAGGGGCGTCTGGCTGGACGGCGCGGGCAGCTCACTGCGTGAAGCAGGCGTTCCGCGACGACTTCCACGCCGAGAATTGGTCGCCCCCTTTGGCCGAGCATGATGGGGCACCAAGCAAAACCAATATGCTACGAAGACCTGTCAACTCCCACCGCGCGTGTTACACTTGCGCCAGCTGGTGCAAGCTCGAACAGTTCAGCCTGCTAATGCTACTTGGGCTACACGCTACGGGCGCGCTTCACTGGAGAATCGCGCGGCTCCTGTGGATGATGATGAGCAGTATCACGGACGGCCCCGCCCTCTGCAGTTTCGTTGGAGAAGCGCGGCGCAGCGCCTGGCAGAACGCGCCTGAAGAATAAAGCGGCTGAGTGGTTGGTCATCACCAACTCTCTCTCACGCAAATTGGTCGCCGTCGCGAGGCGCGTGAAGCATCGGGGCCTGATTCAATATACTCTTCGCCGACTTGAAGATCGGTCTCCGAATATTGAAAGCAAGCGTGGCACGCTCATGCCGCAGGCCGATGGGGGTGGCATTGCTGCTTGCTTTTGATGGCAGTCTCCACGCAATCCTGGACGTCTAGGCCAGCAGCTCGGGCCTCATATCGGCCTTGCAAGACATGCGCTGGACGGTCGCGAGAGATGCGGCGCGCTTCGCAAACTGGTCAAGCCGCGGCAGACTGATAAGCATGACAGACTTCCCCTGCGAACTGTGGCCCGGCCAAAAGAGACCGCGGCCTCCAAGGGCGCTCATTGGACTACTGCTTGGAAGCCCACCGATGCCGCGCAGAACGCGTGCCTGGCCAGCAACCAGACCCGCGCGCGAGCTCCGGCAGAAGACCTCGCAACGCCGGAGCCGGGCGCTCTTGCGCGCGCGCGCCGCAGGCCACGCAGCCCAGCGCGGCCAGAGGCGTCGGAGCGATTGGGCATCGAGATTCGTTGCGGCCCCCTCTCCAGGATGAAGGCCTGCAGCAGCACATTGAAGTGCCTGGCCGGGTGCGGCCCCCTCTTCAGGATGAAGCGCTGCAGCAGTGCAGCGAAGTGCCTGGCCGGGTGGAACATGGAGTTCTTTGGCCCCCGCATGTGCAAATCATTATCGCAGCGACGGCGCCAAAGAAGTCAGGATGCGACCAAGTGTGAGGGGTGCCCCCAAACATAGCGCGCACTTGGTCCAAACTTCGTGCCAACCCTTGCGATCGGTCGGGCCGGGGGCTCCACGAATTCTGGTGCACTGGGCATTTTGGGACAAATCGGCCACGGCGATGGGCCTCGCGGTGGTCGCCATGCCGATGGACCTGGACAAGTTGCATGGCCGCGTGCAACTGGGCAAATTGTCCATGGCGGGGATGAAGGCAATTTCCAGCCATTGTCCTGACAGCGGAGGTCCAGCTGTTTCTACGTCCAGGAGTCTCGCGAACGTGAGGGTGGACTGGCGACGTCCCTCACGCTTGGCAAGGCGTTGTGTCTGGTTCTCCGAGAGGCACTGCGATCGCTCGATTGATCTTGTCGCCGATCAAGACGCCTGCCCAGCGCAGAGCGAAAGGCGCTACCCCATGGAAGTTGGTGGATGGCACTGTCGCGCGCACCGCAGGCGCTGCTCGACGCGCCAGCGGGCGCGCCGCCGCGGCGGCAGAGGCGTTCATGAGTGGGTTGCGTGGCAGGGTTGCCTGTCTCTACTGAAAATGCCCCACGATGCAAAGGCTGCCCTGCGCGCCCCAGAGTTCTGACGCGGCTGCAGCGGCTGGGCGCCTCGATCTCCGCAGCCATCCGCGTCGCCGACCTGGGCGTCGACACTTGCGACGGCGCCGGCCGCGTTCGGCGCAAGGCTCGGCAGCGCGCAACCGCGGCTACGGCGAGATCACGGCGCAGTATGAAGATGCGCAACGCGGCCCAGCAGGCTCCCATCGCGCGCGGGACCTGGGCGACGGGCTCTTTGCCTCAGGGGGCCCGCTGAAATCTAGCGCGCTGCCTCGTCCGCAATGTGCTTTTGAAATGGAGATGCCAGGCAGCTACCGCCGAGGCTGGCAAAGCTGCGGGGCGTTGCTTGACCACTCTACGCGGCGCGCGCTTCGACGGAAATGGGCCTGGCGTTCAACAGCGGCAGCAGCGGCTCGAAGGATGCATTCGCTCCTGGCAGGGACATCATCACCGCCATTCAGATTGCTCATGCCAAGATGTGTGAAGGCTGGCCGTCGAACCTGCTGCCGGGGCTGCGATTGCTGCGCTGTCGGATGCCGGATGGGGCCCCGTGCAGGCCGACCCCTGGCGGCGTGTCCATGGCGACTACGCGGGCGAGTGGGGCCCCCCTGCAGATGGCGCCGCGCTCGGCTATCTTGACCGCGAGCCAATTCTCGATGACTTCACCGACGACCTGCAGGTTCGTCTCCGGAAGGGCGCCGCGCAGCACCCGCGCGGCGACGCCCTGTCCAAGGGCGCTGACTCGGTCGCTGTGCGCGCCGACGCAGATTCCTTGCGCGAGGCAATGCTTAATCGGGCGATGAATTCTTTGTGTCATCTCAAGCGGGCGCTGGCCTAAAGAGCGGCTTCACTAGTGCGGATGGATGGCCACTCTTTTTGCGCGATCGCTGCAACTCGGGACGCGCCGGGGACTTCGCCCATCGTGTCTGGCTTTGCGAGGCGAAGCAGTGCCCTGAGATCGAAGCTGCGTGCCAGTGAATCCCGCGTGCGTTTGTCGGCCTTGAGCAGGACCCATGCCTGTGGCTCCGCGGTCTCCCTTCTCTGGCCTCGACCACCCCCTCCTTCGAGACCTGGGGGGGGGGGGATGGGGACAATGAGATTATTGGGGCCACTTCGGACGGCGTGCCATCCTTGAAGCATCGCCGCGACCCCCGTGACCGCCCGTCTCCTTCACTTTGGGGATGGCTCCGGATGGGTCCAAGCTGTTGGCCCCAGGAGGCATGGACGCGGATGGGCTTTAGCGGCGATCGCCCCCGATGGACGTGGATGCTGGATTCCTGCGGCGGGTGCAGTGTGCCCTCTGGAAGGCCGACGGCAAACAGTGCCGCGTTCTGGACTCACCGCCATCACCCACGCACAGAATTGGGCCCGGGACCTCTCACCTGTGTCGCTGATCAGGCGGCCCTCGTCCAGGGATGGGGACAAGGACGGCGCCGCCGTCGTCCAGTTGCTAACTGTGAGTTGCGAGCGCGCGTGAGGCAAACCATGGAAGCGCAGCCCCATTCAGAGGTCTGCGTTGATTGGAAACCCCCACACTTGGACGAAACCCCTGATGTCATCACCAACCCCCTTTTGTGTTTGTGGCAATATTGTTGCGGACGCGTGGGCGTCCACAGGGGGTAGCAAGTGGTGGACTCGCGTGCTCCGCGCGCTCCCGCCCACTGATGAATGGGATGCCATCGCTGCTTTGGTCCGCAGACGTTGCCGAACCACCCTGAGATCCTTGGGTTCTCACAAGTCCCAGCAAGGTGAGAGGCCTGCGGTGGCTCGGTCCCCTGTCATGTCCAGTCGAGCTCGCGCCCTGTCTCAATCTCCTCATCGCTTCCAAAAGCCTCCGGAAATGGCGGTGTGATGTGTGTGTGTGCATGAATTGCTGATGAGTGCAGGCTTGACCAGGCGGCCAGGCTCAACTGCTCTGGACCTCCAGCGGTGCCGTCCATTTCTAACGCGGTCCGTCGGACGGGGGAGGCTGTCGTCGTCGAGGCGGGGGGTGGGCTCTCCGACCCCAGGTGGCCCACCATTCTCATGCCCTGTTGGAGCTCACTCGCTGGCATGCCTTGTTCTGCTCGAGGTGTGATAATCACTGAACGTTTCAATTTCGAGGCCTGGCTGAGCCTTGCCCGCCTGTTGTCCCACCCAAAAGGGGTACAACATGGCCGCATCGAACGCGTACTGCACCCTTTCTCCAACAGACCCCCCCAAGGTCATTATGGAGGCGGACCGTCGTAATGCGGCCCTTCGGGCCCAGCTTGTGGCCTCCGCTGCGCCCCCCCCCCCCTGGCCCCTCTGAACACCCACCTGCGGTGAGCCTGGAGGGGCCTTGGGCAAGCTAGGTGCGGTCGCGTCATGTATGGCGTCCTACCCCTCCCATCCATCCCTTACCATGGCGGGATGTCCTCTCTATTCGCACAGACGGATGTCCAAGCAGGGCGTAGCATTGTATGGCACAGCATGGTGTTGAATACCAACGCGAAGCCTGACATAGCGTGTGGGGAGGGGGCTTCCGCGGCCAAGAAAATCAACGAATCGACACCAAATGTGGAATCACTTCCGATGGTTGTTTCGGGTCGGGGGGGGCATTTTCCAAATTGTTGGGGCCGAGTTGGAAGGACCGAAAAGATGCAGTGGCACGGCGCTGTAAATAACGACGCCACCGCTGCAGCGGGAGCACGATTGGGAATGAGTCGAAGCGCGGAAATGGTGTCAACGCTGCAGCGGGATCACGATTCGGAACGAGCGGTAGCCCGAAAATGAGGCCAGCGCTTCAGCGAGAGCAGCACTTAGGGAAAAACAGCCCAAGCGAAAACGCGTTACCCGGGAATCCTGTGCAAACAACTGCGCAGAGGGGGGGGCTGAGTATTTCCTGGACGTCGCCAGGGGAGAGAGGAGAGTAGTATTCATATTGTTGAGGAGCCTGTCTTGGAGGAGCAGGCGGACGATAGAGGCGTGAGGGGCCATTCGCCGTCGGCGGGGGACGGAGTTGTGGAGGAGAGGGCGCGTGCGCCGCGTGCGGTGCGTGCTGGTCCCCGCGCGGCCGCTGCCGCCCACTCCACGATCTGGCCTCGGCTTCCTGTGGGGCGGGGGCGAGGTCGGCGGCCAGGGCCGGCCTGGGACCCGCCCCCCCCCCCCGCCTGCTGCTGCTGCTGCTGCTGATGGCGGTCGATGGTCTCCCTGAACCCGCCCCCCTCCTCGGGCTCCTCGGACTAGCCGTGCTGTGTTCCCCCCCTTTCATTCCCGGGGCGGCCTTGTCCTTGTGCATTTACCTTATTTGCTTCCTCCTCCCCCCTCCTTTATATCCTTCCTCAGTCCACCTCCTCGTCCTCCTCACTCTTCTCCTCCTCCTGAGCGGAAGAAGCCATGGGAAACGCCCGCGAGGCCGAGCTCACTCCTTGTCAGCCTCGTCCTCGCCGATCGAGCCGAACTGCTGCTGCGGCGTCACGGGCGCCGAGTGGGCCTGCTGGATGAGTCGCAGGGCCTCCCAGGGCTCACCTCGGCGACGGGCGGAAGAGCCCGCACTGGAGGGGCCCCAGATGGGGTCCGAGCGGACGGTGCCGGAGGATCGCGCCGCATCGCCAGCGCATCGCCAACGCATCGACACCTTCGGCGTGGAAGAACTCGGGCTCCACATCGAGCCGCGTCGCCGTTGCATCGGCGATGCGGCGCGACCCTCTGGACCCATCCGCCCATTCGGACCCCATCTGGGTGGCCTGCACCGAGAATGCGTCGAGACGACGACCTCCATGGCTTCTCCTCCAGGGACCCCAGAGGGGCACTGTGGAGAGGCGCAGCAGGGCAGGGGGGAACAATACGCGCGGCAGAACCTCGGTCAGCCCTCGGCACTATACAGTCCTCCGAATAAATGTGTGCTCTCAAGTCCGCGTGCCCCAGAGGTCTCGACCGCTTCATGCAGGACCAGTTTGTCGTTCTAGATCGTTGTTTAGCACCTAAATGACAAGCATCATTCTTTTCAGCGTGAATTCCTATCACTGACTTATTACACTGTTGACGTGCAAGCCATGTGGTCCAATCTTGCGACCCCAGCTATATGGTTCAAGCTTCGTGGTGGCAGCTCTTAGATGCAATCAAAGTAGTACGAGCTATGTGGTGTAAGCTACGCGATGCAAACTTTGTGGTGCAAGCCATGCTGTGCAAACTATGTGCAATAGACGTGGTATCATGAATTAGTGTCAGCTCACGAATTGTGAATCTTCTGCTCGCGCCGTCGCCCCACCGTTCCACCCGAGCTTGTCTAGCAAGACCCATGCGACCACGACTACGGTTGCAGATTGGCACTTGCTAGCACATCAGTGCGGCCGCGCTGGCGCGCAAACGCAGGTGCGCAGGGCGTCAAAACGGTCTGGCACAGCTGCTGCGACCGCGATGAGGCTTACCTATGGGAGCTTCCCAACGAGTTTCAAAGGCCGCACCGCTGGCACGAGAGAACTTCAGTGCTAGTCGGTTGCTCGGGCGGGTGCAGTATCAGATGACGTTGCCAACAGCGGCAACGATGATGACAGTAGCGATGGAGGTGGCGATGAGGAAAATGATGGCGGCAAGGCCAATGATGGCGCCTATGCTAGTGATAACGATTACAATGATGATGTCCATGTGTCGCTGATGAACGTGGTTGTGCTGATGATGGCGACAATGGCGGTGATTGACGATGACGATGGCGGCGGTGATGCGCTGGCACTGATGAGGGTGATGGTGAGGAAGTCCGCGCGAGCAGGAATTTAAGAAACATGGCAGTCTTCCCCTTGAAAAAAAAACGTGGCGTTTCGTATGTTTTTGAACAGCTATTTCTGGAAATGCGTCGATAACCAATGGACTTGAACAGATTTCGATACGCGCGCATGGCAGCGGGCGCGGCTGGCCCGCATGGTTCAATTCGCTACGGATTCGTGCAGGCGGCGCATGCTAGATCAACGAAGATGCACCGCATGTCGAAATGATCATGCGGTGCAAGATCATTTCAAATGCGCGCGGGAAGAACATCTGGAATAGGTGTGCCGAAAAAACGGAGTGCCCCTGATGTTTGTTAGGTTGAACGTGTGCTGAACTGAGGTGTTTGGGATGCGTTCAACATGTGGGTGCGTGGACCTCGAATGCTTGAGATGCACGAACGCGCACGCATGGTAGGTATTGACGAGGATACAGAGGGGTGATACTGGCCTGGCTGAAATGTTTTGGTGTCAGAAGGAAAACGAACGGTGGGGCATCCAGGGCAGACTCGTCACAGGAAGAATAGTGGGTGGAGGAAACTAGTTTCGCTTGAAAAGAGAATGTGCGTGGTGCAAGCTACGTGCTGTCAGCTATGTGATAATATGATACCAGCTTTGTGGTGCAAGCTGTGTGGTGCACGGTATTTTGCGCGACCTGCGTGGTGCAATCTACGTGGTGCAAGATACAGAGCCGTCCCTGGGCAGGCACCAGGCGAATCCTCGGCAGACACCCCCGGCGCGGAGCGGTTTCGAAGCGCCCCCCCCCCGCACGGGGCGCGCCCACGGGCGGGCACCAGGCGAAACCTCGGCACGCGGCACACACCACTTGCGCAGGACGCGCCCACGGGCGGGCACCAGGCGAAACAGCGGCATCTACCCGCGGCGCGGGGCGCGCCCACGCGCGGGCACGATGCGAAACCTCGGCATACCCTTCCCCCCAGCACGGGGCGCCCACGAGGCGCCCATGGGTGGCCACCGGGCGAATCCTTGGCATACCCCCCGGGGCGCCCACGAGCGCCCACGATGCGCCGTGCACGGGCGGGCACCGAGCGAACCATTGGAATAATTGCCACCCCCGCGCGGGGCGCCCACGAGGCGCCCCCGGGCGAGCACCAAACGAAACTTCGTCACACCGTTCGGCCGTGCCCCCGAAGCGCGGGGCGCCCACGAAGTGCCCACGCGCGGGCGCCGAGCGAAACGTCGGCATGCCCCCCAAGCGCGGGGCGCCCACGAGGCGCCCACGGGCGCCCAAATGCTCGCCAGAGTACCCCGCCAATCACTCGCCAAAAACTGCAAAACTATAAAAACCTCGCCGGGTCGCACTCGGGACAACTCATTCTCATGGCAGCCGTGTCCGAGGCCTCGATGCGCTCTCTCGAGCGCCGCTCGCGCTGCCCCTGCAGAGCGACCGCCGCTCCGACGCGCGACCCTGGCGGATACCCACTGGGGAACAGCAGGTCGTGCTGAGCCGTCGCCCACTCCGCCTGCCACACCACCACTCCGACTCCCTGTCCCACTGCCTGTCGGGCCTCTACCTCGAGACCTGCCCGCGGGAAGGGAGGAAGCGGAGGGCGGGGGTGGAGGCCATTTCTTCACCGCAGGCTCACCAGGCTGCGGCGACGTCGGCGTCCCAACGAGGGTCTGGGCGCCGCGCCGTCGAGTCGATCGGGGCTTCTGCGCATGGCTAGGCTCCTCGCTCTTGGGGTCCTGAGCCGGCACAAGGAATGTCGAGCAACGGGGGAAGAGGGCGATAGGACCTACTACCATCCGCGAAATCAAACGCCAATGAGGCAATCGTCCTCCTACTCCCCATCCTCCTGCCATCCTCCTCCTACCATCCACACAATCCTCATCCTACTCAAACGCCAATGAGGGCGATAGGACCCGCTACCGTCCGCGAAATCAAACGCCCGACGTGGTGGCGCCCCTGGACCTCCAATGTCAATGTTCGCGCCGAAGCTGGCGACTTGTATTTCCCAACCATCCTGTGGTGTTGGGTCCTCGTTTTGAAGAGACGCTCCCCGCCTTCATTCCTCCTCCTCCCGCTCCTCATCGCCCGTTTCAACACACCCCTCACACGCTTCGTGGTCCCATAGGGAGCCCCAACAGAAGGCCCCAATTGCTGC
Organism: Prorocentrum cordatum; assembly: GCA_963575745.1. NCBI lineage: Eukaryota > Dinophyceae > Prorocentrales > Prorocentraceae > Prorocentrum > Prorocentrum cordatum. The sequence goes on along the minus strand of CAUYUJ010020740.1, from coordinate 27,037 downwards.
ATTCGCATGCGCCCGCCGAACCCAGCTTGGCACACCCCTCACACGTTCCGTAGCCCCACAGGGAGCCCCACAGAAGGCCCAAAGGCCAGCGTTCGCATGCGCCCACCGCACCCATTTTGGCACACCCCTCACACGCATCGTGGCCCCGTATGGACCTCCATCGAAGGCCCCAATGGCTGCGTTCGCATGCGCACGCCGCACCTATGTTGGCACACCCCTCACACGCTTCGTGGCCCCACAGGGAGCTCCACCGAGGGCCCCAATGTCTGCGTTCGCATGCGCCCACCGCACCCATGTTGGCACACCCGTCGCACATTTTGGGGCCCCACAAATAGCTCCACCGACGATCCCAGTGGCTGCGTTCGCATGCGCCTGCCGAACCCATGACGGCACACCCCTCACACGTTTCGTGGCCCCATCGGGAGCTCCACCGAAGGCCCCAATTGCTGCGTTCGCATGCGCCCACCGCACGCATTTTGGCACACCCCTCACACGCTTCGTGGCCCCATCGGGATCTCCAACAAGGGCCCCAGTGGCTGCGTTTGAATACGCCCGCCGCACCCATTTCGGCACACCCCTCACACGCGTCGTGGCCCCATCGGGAGCTCCACCGAAGGCCCCAGCGGCTGCGTTCGCATGCGCCCGCCGAACCCATTTCGGCACACCCCTGACACGCTTCGTGGCCCAATAGGGAGGCTCACCGACGGCCCCAATGGCTGCGTTCGCATGCGCCCGCCGCATTCACCTCCGCACACCCTTCACACGCTTCCTGGCCCAATCGGGACTCACACATGCATATTGTTGGGTCCTTCGCCAGCCTATTTTTGGGGGGACCGAGTGGGCGGCGTTGCGCGCGTCGCTGAACATTTAAATGAGGGGCGCCAGGGGGGGTGGGAAAAATTTGCGTTTACTTTCGTGGAGGGTTTTAGGTCGCCTAACTTCGCGCATGGCACCCCGCGATGCGCGGGAGCTTTCGGAAGCAACTCGACGGGGCCTTTGTAAGAACGGTCAGGGGCGATTGGTCCCCGAGCAAGTGGCGAATGAGCCGCGGACTAAACCGCTGAACGAAGCCCAATCCCAAGCCCGATGATGCGTGACTGCACAGAAATCCGCGGTATCATGCTGGATTGGACTTGTTTCTGACCACCGGCGTGCCGACGCCGATGCTGAACTTGACACCCCAGGAGTTGCATCCTAGCGGGACGATGTGGACAGGAGAACGATGATGATGAGTATGGGAGCCAAGGCGCAAATGATGACGAACATCACTAACAACGTCAGGAGCTGGAGCAAGTGTACGGAAAAACAACAGCTGATGCTGCGCGGCGGGGTCCGTCTATAACCACCGCTTGTGGAATCGATATTCGGGGAATCGGTAGGCGGTAGACTTGACTGTGATTCCATACATTTATATATATATATGTATACACACATACAGGTGCATATATACACATATATATATGTATATATATATATATATACATAGAAACCGGTTCGGGCAAGAACGGGAAGCACCGCTTTGGTACAATGGGGCTGTCGGGCGAATAAGTATCCCGGCAAAGCAACCTAACAGCGATGTGTAGGAACATATCTGGAAGCATTCCCCTTGAGATTCAGATGATAATCCTGTTGTAGAATTCTGCTGTTCTCGCAGTCGTAGTCGCATTCGCGATGGCAGTCGCAGTGGCAACGGCAGTCGCAGTCACAGCCTCAGCCTCAGCCTGCCTCAGCCTCAGCCTCAGCCAGCCTCAGCCTCAGCCTGGCAGCCTCACAAGCCTCAGCCTCCTGCCTCAGCCTCAGCCTCAGCCTCAGCCTCAGCCTCAGCCTGCCTCAGCCTCAGCCTGCCTCAGCCTCAGCCTCAGCCTGCTTCAGCCTCAGCCTCAGTCTGCCTTCAGCCTCGGCCTCAGCCTCAGCCTGCCTCAGCCTCAGCCTGCATCAGCCTCAGCCTCAGCCTCAGCCTGCCTCAGCATCAGCCTGCCTCAGCCTCAGCCTCAGCCTGCCTCAGCCTCAGCCTCAGCCTGCTTCAGCCTCAGCCTCAGTCTGCCTTCAGCCTCGCCTCAGCCTCAGCCTCAGCCCTCAGCCTCAGCCTCAGCCTCAGCCTGCCTCAGCCTCAGCCTCAGCCTCAGCCTCAGCCTGCCTCAGCCTCAGCCTCAGCCTCCTGCCTCAGCCTCAGCCTCAGCCTGCTTCAGCCTCAGCCTCAGTCTGCCTTCAGCCTCGGCCTCAGCCTCAGCCTGCCTCAGCCTCAGCCTGAGCCTCAGCCTCAGCCTCAGCCTGCCTCAGCCTCAGCCTGCCTCAGCCTCAGCCTCAGCCTGCCTCAGCCTCAGCCTCAGCCTGCTCAGCCTCAGCCTCAGTCTGCCTTCAGCCTCGGCCTCAGCCTCAGCCTGCCTCAGCCTCAGCCTGCATCAGCCTCAGCCTCAGCCTCAGCCTGCCTCAGCAGCCTGCCTCAGCCTCAGCCTGCCTGCCTCAGCCTCAGCCTGCTTCAGCCTCAGCCTCAGTCTGCCTTCAGCCTCGGCCTCAGCCTCAGCCTGCCTCAGCCTCAGCCTGCAGCCTCAGCCTCAGCCTCAGCCTCAGCCTGCCTCAGCCTCAGCCTCAGCCTGCCTCAGCCTCAGCCTCAGCCTGCTTCAGCCTCAGCCTCAGTCTGCCTTCAACCTCGGCCTCAGCCTCAGCCTGCCTCGGCATCACCCTGCATCAGCCTCAGCCTCAGCCTGCTTCAGCCTCAGCCTCAGCCCAGCCTCAGCCTCAGCCTCAGACTGCCTCTGCCTCTGCCTCTGCCTGCTTCAGCCTCAGCATCAGTCTGCCTTCAGCCTCGGCCTCAGCCTCAGCCTGCCTCAGCCTCAGCCTGCATCAGCCTCAGACTCAGCCTCAGCCTGCCTCAGCATCAGCCTGCCTCAGCCTCAGCCTCAGCCTGCCTCAGCCTCAGCCTGCCTCAGCCTCAGCCTGTTTCAGCCTCAGCCTCAGTCTGCCTTCAGCCTCGGCTTCATCCTCAGCGTGCCTCAGCCTCAGCCTGCATCAGCCTCAGCCTCAGCATAAGCCTCAGCCTGCCTCAGCTTCAGCCTGCCTCAGCCTCAGCCTCAGCCTGCTTCAGCCTCAGCCTCAGTCTGCCTTCGGCCTCGGCCTCAGCCCCAGCCTGCCTCAGCCTCAGCCTGCCTCGGCCTCAGCATCAGCCTGCCTCAGCATTCAAACTGTGGCCCCAGAATACAGTTCTGGGAACTCGAAGAAAACGAAGTGGCCTACAGTTGGCTCTGGGTATTCAAAATCATGCCCAAGAAAACAGTTCTGGGAACTCGAAGACCACGACGTGGCCTACAGTTGGCTCCGGGCAGTCAAAATGTGGCCCGGGAGTGGAGTTCTGGGAACCCGAAGAGCACGAAGTTGCCTACAGTTGGCTCCGGGCATTCAGAATGTGGCCCGTGAGTGGAGTTCTGAGGCCTCGAAGACCACGAAGTGTGTAACTGCTGGCAACAAAAATCCCCGGCACTTCCCCGGATCGCGCCCAGACCCCCTCTGGGGCGTCATGATGCTCTCTATTGACCCTACTAGAAACCGATCAGCCTTCGCTGCTAAGAGAAAAAACAGAAGACGACGGCAACCAAGAAGCGATGACGAGGACAGCGTGGAGAACGCGAGGACAGCGAGGAGCATGAGGACAACGACAAGGAAGAGAAGCACAAGGACGAGGACGAAGATAACGAGGGCCAGGGCGAGGAATGCGGAGGAGATGACGACGACGACGACGACGGATGACACGAAGAGGCAATTGGAGAAGGACGCTAAACCAGGAGAGGGCCCTGGCGATCCTATCGGGCCACCCTGGGGGGTCCTGGCGCCCCGCAAGGTTGCCTTGGGGCCTGTTGGATATATACATTTGTATACATACATATGTATACACACATGTCTGGTTCTGCGTATATAACACAAGGCGCCTCTGTGCCACCTGGCACGCTAAAGCGTGAAATAATGTCAAGGTATGCCTGGTAAGATTTGCAAAATTCTGATACGGGGGTCCCCCATCCCCTCCCCCAATCTCCTGCGCGCACCATTCCACCTCTTCGAAGCCACCTCCCTCCTACCCGCTCCAGGGTGGTGCGCATCCAGCTTCGCAACTAATGCCTGAACCCCCCTTCCACGTACGCCCGCTCGAGAATGGTGCACTTCCCGCATGACTGGATAATCGTAATTCCTGCGATCCTTTCCGATGGTATCTCATGGTCAGTGGGCTCCGCAGATGACATGGGTAAGAAAAAGGTAGTGCCGTCAACCACACACTAAGGTAACACTGAAGGGAAGAGGCCGGCCCGCCGGCCGACGCACGCGCGCGCGCCGCAGCTCGCTCCTTTTCCGTTTCCTCAAAGCCAAAGTATACTAGCCGCGGGAGCAGAAGAAGTCAGTAAGTACAGTAGGCGGGCAACGCGTGCAAGGAGAGAGAGAGCAGGCAGGGCAAAAGCATGGTGGAGCGGAAGGGGTGCATTGATTATGTTTGTTCCTATCTGCTCACGTGCCGATCAACACGTATATCCCAAGCCCTCGGTACCCGTCCTTGGGGGAATATCTTCCTCACATGCCTCGCGAATGCACTGCAGCCCCATACACACGGGAAGAGATGACGGGAGGAAGGGGGAGGGATAACAATGGAGCATGAGACAACTTAGCAGGAGAGGGACAAGGAGCAGAAAACAAGTGGCAGAACCCGACGGGCAGATCTGGTGGGCAGACCCATAGCGGGCAGGTCGGGAAGGCGGGCCCAGGCGAAGAGGTCGAGCAGGCGGGTTGCTGAAATGTGGGTCCTGCATGAATCGCGTGCAAGTCTCGAGCGATAGCGCGATTCTCAAGCAAATCGCAAAACAAAAAACAAAGCGAGAGCGCGATTCCTGAGCGCCGAGGGCGCACCGCCTGAATAAATTGCGAGGAAGTCCCACGCGAGAGCGCGATGCGCACATGAATCGTCAGGACGTCCCGCGCGAGAGCGCGATTTGGAAATACGCTGTGAAGAAATATCAGGCGGGAGCCGCTTTTGTTGTAAACCGGGGGCCAGGGGCCAAATTTGATCCCTGCGACTTTCCCGGGTAAAAAACAGGGTGCGAGTTTCGGGAGAAGCACTTCAGTTGAAAAACACAATGGTCACCGGAGGGGGGTCAACAATACTTATTCTTCAGTCGCGAATGCAACAACAATCGTTCCATGCCCATCCATATGTATATCCCAAACCCTCCGTATCCGCCCTCGTCGTTTTCGATCGTACCTCCTTTGCCTAACACACGGAAACAGAAGACGGGTGGAAGGGGGAGGGAGAATAACGGAGCACGAGACAACTTAGCAGGAGGGGGGCAAGGAGCAGGACACAAATGGTCTTAGAACCCGACGGGCAGATCTGGTGGGCAGACCCATAGCGGGCAGGTCGGAAGGCGGGCCCAGGCGACGAGGTCAAGCAGGAGGGTTACTGAAATGTGGGTTCTGCACGAATCACGAGCAAGTCTCGAGCGATAGCGCGATTCAAGCAAATCGCAAAACAAATCAAAGCGAGAGCGTGCTTCCAGAGCGCCGAGGGCGCATCGTTTGAATAAATTGCGAGGCGGTCCCACGCGAGAGCGCGATGCGTACATGAATCGTCAGGACGTCCCGCGCGAGAGCGCGATCTGGGAATACATTGTGAGGAAGTATCAGGCGGGAGCCGCTGTTGATGTACACTTGGAGCCAGGGGCCCAGTTTGAGCCCTGTGACTTCCCCTGAAAAAATGCAAGAGAGAGAAGCACTTCAATCGAACAAAACACAATGGTCACCAGAGGGGGGGATCAACAATACCTATTCTCCAGTAGTGAGGCTTCAATAACAACATTAATAACAACAGTTTAAGGAGGAAGACGTTCCCTGATAAAACAAAAAGGTGCGTACCCCAGGAGGGGCACTCCAATTGAAAAAGCACATCTGTTTCCGGAGGGGGATCAACAATAAGTTTTCATCAGAAATCAAAAATTCAACAATGTCGACGACGACGATGACGACGACGACGACAACGACATCATCACCAGCACCAACAACAACAACAACGACAGCAACAGCAACCACAACAGCAACAGCAACAACAACAATCACTTGAAGACTGGTCGCTAGTATCTGCTCGCGTGTACTCGACACGTATACCCCAAACCCTCGATACCCGCCCTCTTCGTCTTCGATCGTACCCCCCAAAAGGCATCGGAAGAGAGGACGGATGGAAGAAAGGGACAAGGGGGGAGGGAGGAGGATGGAGCACGAGAGAGAATAGCAGGAGAGGGGCTTGGAGAAGAAAACACTTTCAGAACCAATGGGCAGATCGGGCGGGTAGACCCTCACAGGCGGTCCCAAGCGGACCCATGCGGTCAGGTCGAGAGCGCGGGGCATTGCTGAAGCGTGCGTCCTGCACGAATCGCGAGGAAGCCTCGAGCGACAGCGCGATACCCAAATCCGCCGACCCTGTCGGCGTGTGGGAGAGGCTTCCCCGTCTTCCCAACAGCGTCGTCGCCTCTTCTGCTTTCCGAAGGCTCCCACACACAAGTCCACACAAACATTGAACAACGTTGTCCTTCAGTCGAAGGGAGGCCCCTTTCCTTGATCCCTTCACCGCCGGGGGGGGGGTCCCGGGCCCCAGTCCCGGGGGGGCTCCCCCCTCGGATACGCAGCCCCCCGCCTCTCATCCTTCTGCGTCCTGGGGTTCCGTTGGCCCTCCAGGGCCGCCTGCGGGCTTTTTCAGCCTATCTTAAGGCTCCTTGGAGACCTTTTGCCATTTTTAAAATCTCTTGGCAGCCTTTGGCGGCACTCTTGACAACCTCTGCGGGCGCTTTTGAACCTCGTTTGATGCCGTCTTGCAACCCTCTCGGGCCACTTGAGGGCGCTCCTCACCTATCTTGGCACTCTCTGGAGCCGGTCCCGAACCCTGGAGGAGGCCTCTGAAGCTGTCTTCGGACAACCTTGCAGGCATCTGGCGCCGTCTTCGAACCATCTGAGGGCATCTTGGACTCCTCTACCTCTATTGTCTTCGTCGTCGCTGCCTACAGGGTCGGCGGCATCGGCCGTAAGGTCTTCGCAATAAACCATGAGGGAATCCACAGCGAGAGCGTGATTCCTGAGCGTCGAGGGCGCATCGCGTGAACAAATTGAGAAAGTCCCACGCGAGAGCTCGATCTCTGCATGAATGGCGAGGGGGTCCCGCGCGAGAGCGCGATCTAGGAATCACTTGTGAGGAGATATCAGGCGGGAACCGCTGTTGTTGCAAACCGGGGGGCGACAATCCAGTTTGGTGACATCGTCTTCCGTTGTAATAAGATACGTAGCACCCCGCAATTGCGGGTAAGAGTGAGGGGGCGGGCGCGGGCGACGCGGGCGTCGTCGAGCCGGCGGACCTCGTGGCCCCTACCTTCCCTGTCGATGGCGCTCTCCTCCTCCTCCTCCTCCTCCTCCTCTTCCTCGTCCTCGTCCTCATCGTCATCGTCATCCTCTTCCTCCACCTCGTCCTCCTCCTCCTCCTCTTCTTCCTTGTCCTCCCTCTCCCCCCCCCTCGTCCTTTCATCATCGTCCTCCCATTGTCGTCCTCCCCCTCATCGGCCTCCATCATCGTCCTCCCATTGTCGTCCATCATCTTCATCCTCCCCCTCCTCCCCCTCCTCGTCCTCCACCTCCCCCTCCTCCCCCTCCCCCCCCTCCTCGTCGTCCTGCTCCTCCTCCTTTTCTTTCTCCACATTATCCTTACATCCTCTCTTCTTCCGTTTCCTCCTCGTCCCCTGTTTTTTCCTCCTGTCTCCCCCTCCTTTCCCGAGATAACTGCAACGCAATCCTTTTTTTCCACTTTATGCTCCCCGATTTCTCTGATCAAGGCAACTCGCCAGGGCAAAGTTGCTGGACGGGCTGGCGTGGATGCGCGGAACTTGAAGAGGTCCTTGCGGGCTCAGACGGCATGCAAAAATCCGCCGCCGCGCTTGTGCGGCATTGGTTTGTTCAGTGAACGTGGTTTGGGTCGCGGGTGGGTCGCTGGCTCTCCACCACCTGGAAGAAATGCAAAAGCAGCCCGCCGCAGGCGCCCAAAACATTAGTTTGTACACTGAACGTGGTTTGGGTCGCGGGTGGGCCGCGGGTTCTCCACCTGGAAGGAATGCAAAAGATGCCCGCCGCAGGCGCCGAAAAACGTGGTTTGTACCCTGAACGTGGTCGCGGGTGGGCCGCGGGCTCTCCACCTGAAACGAATGCAAAAGATGCCCGCCTCAGGCGCCGAAAAATATGGTTTGTACCCTGAACGTGGTTTGGGTCGCGGGTTGGTCGCGAGTTGGTCACGGGGTGGGTCGCGGGCTCTCCACCTGGAAGGGATGCAAAAAAGCCCGCCGCAGGCGCCGAAAATTGTGGTTTGTACCTTGAACGTGGTTTGGGTCGAAGGTGGGTCGCGGGTGGGTCGCGGGGGGGGTCGCGGGTGGGTCGCGGGTGGATCGCGGGTGGGTCGCGGGTGGGTCGCGGGTGGGTCGCGGGGTGGGCCGCGGGCGGGTCGTGGGGTGGGTCGCGGGGTGGGTCGCGGGGTGGGTCGCGGGGTGGGTCGCGGGGTGGGTCGCGGGTGGGTCGCGGGTGGGTCGCGGGTGGGTCGCGGGGTGGGTCGCGGGGTGGGTCGCGGGGTGGGTCGCGGGGCAGGTTGCGGGTGGGACGACAACAAACAACAACAAACAACAACACACAACAACAAGAATCCGCACCGCGGAATTCCACTTCAGCCACGCACCCAGGGACAGTGAATGACCGTTCGGCCCCCTCACTCTGATCAGGTGCGAGCCCCAACACATACAATGGTTACCAGGGGGGGGGGTCAACACAAATTATTCTTTAGAATTGAGAACTCAAAAGCAAAAATAAACAAAACAAATCACCACAACAAAAACAACACAACAACAACACAACAGTAAGAACAAGACATTAGCCTGGCGAAGGACCCAACCATCTACAGCTGCGAGTAACGTAGGAGATCACCTTCTCATCATAGGCAGCGCGCCGCGAGAGGGATGGAGCACGGCAACGTGAATGGAAACACCGAAACGTGTACGGGGTGTGTCGAAGTAGACTGGGGGACGCATGCGGGCGCTGCCACTCGGGCCTTCGGCGGAGCTCCCTATGGGCAACGACACATGTGAGGGGTGTGTTAAAATAGGCAGAAGAAGACATGCGAACCCTGCCACTGGGGCCTTCGGTGGAGCTCTATATGGGGTCGCGATGCGTGTGAGGGGTGTGTCGAAATGGAGGCGACGCCGCCATGTGAACCCTGCCGCTGAGGCATGCAATGGAGCTGGGTCGCGAAGCGTGCGGTGTGTGTGTGTGTGTGTGTGTGTGTCTGTGTGTGTGTGTGTCGAAATTGGGCGGTGCCGCCTTGCGAACCCTGCCACTGGGGCCTTCGGTGGAGTCCCCCGTGGGGCCACGAAACGTGTGAGGGGTGTGCCGCAATGGGGCGAGGCCGCCATGCGATCCCTGCCACTGGGGCCTTCGGTGAAACTCCCTAGGGGGCCACGAAACGTGTGAAACATGTGCCGAAATGGAAAACGGAACTGCGTGCGAACCCTGCCACTGGGGCCCTCGATGGAACTCCCGATGAAGCCACGAACCGTGTGAAAGGTGCGCCGAAATGAAAAACTGCATGCGAACCCTGCCGCCGGGGCCTTCGGTGTTTCCCATGGGGCCACGAACCGTGTGAGGGGTGCGCCGAAATGAAGGTGGAAGTGCGTGCGAACCCTGCCACTAGGGCCTTCGGTGGAACTCCCTATGGGCCCACGAAGCGCTGTATTTGGGCGTGCCGAAACGGAAACATGCGGAGGGCAGCGGCAAGGATGTGGAGGAGGGAGGAGGGGGAGGAGGAGGAGGAGAGGAGAGGAAAGAGACGCGGGGCGCTGTCTCTCCAAAACGCGGACCCAACACCACAGGATGGTTGGGAACAACACCATCACCATCAACAACAACAACCACCACAACAGCAGCAGCAGCAGCAACACCAACACCAAAAACAACAATACACAACAACAGCAACACCAGCACCAACAATACACACCAACAACAACACCAACAACACCACCACCAATAACAACAACAACGGCACCAACAACAACAAGGTAAGGACGCTACCTGGAGGCCCCATTCTACCTTGCTGTCCCTACCCTATTGTACGGACCTTAGCTGGAAGCCCCATGGGGGGGGGGGGAGGGGGGCGGGAAACGGGAAACGGGAAACGGGAAACCCTTCTGTCTTCATAATACCTAGGAATACGGATTCCAGTCCGACCCTTCCACCTCCGCACTGGAGTCGACCACGCAAACGCGAGGGAGCACCAGCGAGGCTCCAGCAACCATAGGGAACCCTAGGGAATCCATAGGGAATCCTAAGGAATCTATAGGGCACCCTGGGAAATCCATAGGGAACCCTAGGGCATCCATAGGGAACCCTAGGGAATCCATAGGGAACCCTAGGGCATCCATAGGGAACCCTACGGGATCCATAGGGAAGCCTGGGGAATCCATAGGGAACCCTAGGGAATCCATAGGGAACCCTGGGGAATCCATAGGGAACCCTAGGGAATCCATAGGGAACCATACGGAATCCATAGGGAACACTAGGGCGGACAGGTAGTAGTAGTAGTAGTAGTAGTAATAGTAGTAGTAGTAGTAGTAGTAGTAGTAGTAGTAGTAGTAGTAGTAGTTAGTAGTAGTAGTAGTAATAGTAGTAGTAGTAGTGTAGTAGTATTCGTGGTGGTCAGTCGTCGTGTCGTCGTGGTCGTCGTCGCCGTCGTCGTCGTCGTAGTAGTAGTAGTAGTAGTAGTAGTAGTTAGTGTAGTAGTAGTAGTAGTAGTAGTAAGTAGTAGTAAGTAGTAGTAGTAGTAGTAGTAGTAGTAGTAGTAGTAGTAGTAGTAGTAGTAGTAGTAGGAGTAGTAGTAGTAGTAGTTAGTAGTAGTCGTCGTGATAGTAGTCGTAGTAGTAGTAGTAGTAGTAGTAGTAGTAGTAGTAGTAGTAGGAGTAGTAGTAGTAGTAGCAGTCTCAGTGATAGTAGTGGTGGTGGTAGTAATGGTAGTAGTAAGGGTGGTGGTAGTTGTAGTAGTAGTAGTAATAGTAGTGGTAGTAGTAGTCGTCGTCGTCGTCGTAGTAGTCGTAGTAGTAGTAGTAGTAGTAGTAGTAGTAGTAGTAGTAGTAGTAGTAGTAGTAGTCGTAGTAGCAGTCGTAGTAGCAGCAACAGTAGTAGTAGTAGTAGTAGTAGTAGTAGTAGTCGTCGTCGTAGTAGTAGTAGTGGTAGTCGCATCAGTAGTAGTAATAGTTTTTGTTGTAGTAGTAATAGTAGGAGTAGTGTTAGAAGTAGTAGTAGTCGCAGTCGCAGTCGTAGTCGTAGTAGTAGTGGTAGTAGTAGTAGTAGTAGTAGTAGTGGTGGTGGTGGTGGTGGTAGTGGTAGTGGTAGTGGTAGTGGTAGTGGTAGTGGTAGTGGTAGTAAATGTAGTAGTAGTAGTCGTAGAAGTAGTAGTAGTAGTAGTAGTCGTAGTAGTAGTAGTAGTAGTAGTAGTGGGCTATGTACTAGTAGTGGTAGTCGTAGTAGTAGTAGTAGTAGTAGTAGAAGTAGTAGTAGTAGTAGTAGTAGTTAGTAGAGTACGAGTTAGTAGTACTAATAGTAGTAGTAGGAGTAGTAGTAGGAGTAGTAGTAGTAGTAGTAGCAATAGTAGTAGTAGTAGTAGTAGTAGTAGTAGTAGTAGTAGTAGTAGCAGGAGTAGGAGTAGTAGGAGTAGTAGTAGGAGTAGTAGTAGTAGTATTAGTAGTAGTAGCAGTAGTAGCAGTAGTAGCAGTAGTAGTATGAGTCGTAGTAGTAGTAGTAGTAGTAGTAGTCGTAGTAGTAGTAGTAGTAGTAGTAGTAGTAGTGGTTGAAGTAATAGTAGTAGTGGTGGTGGTAGTAGTAGTAGTAGTAGTAATAGTAGTAGTAATAGTAGTAGTAGTAGTAGTAGTAGTAATAGTAGTAGTGGTAGTAGTAGTAGTAGTAGTCGTAGTAATAGTTGCAGTAGTAGCAGTAGTATTGTTTGTCGTATTGGTAGTGGTAGTAGTAATAATAACATGAGGATTCGTATCACCAGTAATATAATAGAAGTTGTCGTAGCATTGGTGATAGTAATCGTTATAGTAGTACTTGTAATAGTAGTAGTCGTCGTCGGTGGTGGCGTCGCCACCGAGGCTTCATTCCGGCCCACCCCTCTCGAGGATCGTGGCCCTGGCCCCACAGGGAGCCCCACCGAGGCTTCATTTCGGCACACCCCTCTCGAGGATCGTGGCCCTGGCCCCACAGGGAGCCCCACCGAGCCCTCATTTCGGCACACCCCTCTCAAGGATCGTGGCCCTGGCCCCACAGAGAGCCCCACCGAGGCTTCATTTCGGCACACCCCTCTCAAGGATCGTGGCCCTGGCCCCACAGGGAGCCCCACCGAGGCTTCAGTTCGGCCCACCCCTCTCGAGGATCGTGGCCCTGGCCCGACAGGGAGCCCCACCGAGCCCTCATGTCGGCACACCCCTCTCGAGGATCGTGGCCCTGGCCCCACAGGGAGCCCCACCGAGGCTTCATGTCGGCACACATCTCTCGAGGACCGTGGCTCTGGCCCCACAGGGAGCCCCACGTTTCCCGTTTCCCGTTTCCCTCCCCCCCCCGGGGCCTCCAGGTAACGTCCTTACGAACAACAGCAACAACAAAAACACCGACAACAACAACATACATTTTCAGAGTGAGGGGGCATAGCGGTCATGCATTGTCCCTGGGTGCGTGGCTGAATTGAGAATCCGTGGTAAGGATTATGCGTGTTGCGTTGTTGTTATTATCATTGGTGTTGTTGTTGTTGCTGCTGCTGTTGTTGTTGTTGATGTTGTTGTTGTTGTTGTTGCTGTTGTTGTTGTTGTTGTTGTTGTTGTTGTTGTTGTTGTTGTTGTTGTTGTTTATTGGCGTTGTCGCCCCCGCAACCCACCCGGACCCACCCCACGACCCACATCGCGACCCACCCCACGACCCACCCCGCGACCCACGCGCGACCCACCCGCGACCCACCCCGCGACCCACCCGCGGCCCACCCCGCGACCCACCCCGCGACCCACCCGCGACCCACCCCGCGACCCACCTGCGACCCACGCCGCGACCCACCCGCGACCAACAACCCTGCTACCCATCCACGGCCCACCCGCGACCCACCCGCGACCCACCCCACGACCCGCCCGCGACCACCCCGCGACCCACCGCGACCGACCGTGCGACCCATCCACGACCACCCGCGACCCCACCGCGACCCACCCGCGACCCACTTGCGACCCACCCGCGGCCCACCCCGCGACCCACCCGCGACCCACCCGCGACCCACCCGCGACCGAAACACATTGGTTTGAAGAAAAATCGGCGCCTGCGGCGGGCTCCTTGTATAATGTGTGAAACTTTGGCGCCTTCGGCGGCATTCTCCAGAGTCTCGCAGACTGCGACGTCCCACCGCCCCCATCACTCTTATCCGCACCTGCGGGGTGCTACGTAAGACTGTTCGCTCTCATCTGCTCACGTGCGTCCCACACGTATATCCCAAACCCTTGATACCCGCCCACTTCGTCTTCGATCGTACCCCCTTAGGGGTATCTCTTTCCTATCTGCACCGTGTATTTCGTACAGCCCCATAGGCAGGGGAAGAGAGGACGGATGGAAGGACGGGGCAAGGGACAGACGGGTTGCTGAAGCGTGCGTCCTGCATCAATCAAGGGTACGATATCGCGATGCCCAAACAAATCGTCAGGACATCCACAGCGAGAGTCTGATTCTTCAGTGTCGAGGACGCGGCGTCTGAATACATTGCGAGGAAATCCAACGCGAGAGCGCGACTTGGGAATACCTTGTAAGAAAGTATCAGGCGGGAACCGTTGTTGCTGTAAACCGGGAAACAGGTGCGCAGTTTGGTGACACTTCACTTTCTCTTGAACCGAAAAGCAGGGTGCGAGCCCCGAGAGACACACTTCAATTGAAAACATACAATGGTTCCCGGCAGGGGGGATCAACGAAAACCCTTCTTTGGAAATCAAAAACCAATAACTTCAACAACGACAACCGCAACAACAACAGTAACAACAACAGCAACAACACCAGCGTCAGCAACACCAACAACAACCACAACAACAACAACAACAACATCACCACCACCCACAACACAACACGAATAACACCAACAACCGCAACAACAACAACACCAGCAGCAGCAACTACCACAACAACACCAACACCACCAACAACAACAACAACAAACTCAGCAACAAACGTTTTCAGACTGTTCGCTCTCATCTGCTCGCCTGCCACTCAACACGAATATCCCGAACCCTCGATACCCGCCCTCTCCGTCCTCGACCGTGCCCCCTTGGGGACATATCTCTCCGACTTGCAGGCGTATTTCGCGCATCCCCTGAGGCAAGAGAAGAGAGGACGGATGGAAGGAAAGACAAGGGAGAGGAAGGAGGATGGAGCACGGGCTAAGAGCAGAAAACACGTGGCAGAACCAGACGGGCAGATCGGGCGGGTAGACCCTACCAGGCGGGTCGGGAAGGAGGGCCCAGGAGGCCAGGTCGAGCATGTGGGTTGCTCAGGCGTGCGTCCTGAATGAATCGCGAGGAAGTTTCGAGCGACAGCTCGATTCCCAAATCCATCATGAAGAAATCCACAACGAGAACGTGACTCCTGAATGTCGAAGGCGCAGCGGTTGAATGAATTGCGACGAAGTCCCATGCGAGAACGCGATTCCAGAATAAATTGAGGAAGTCCCGCGCGAGAGCGCGATTTGGGAATAGAGCCAGTATCAGGCGGGAGCCGTTGTTGCTGTAGTTCGGGAGCCAGAAACGCAATATGAAGTAAGTGACTTTCCCGGATAAAAAACCAAGTGCGAGCGCTGGGGCAAACACTTCAATTCAAAAAACAACGGACACCGGACGGGGGATTTGCACCCATTATTCTTCAGTAGCGAGAACTGAGCCACAACAACAACACCAATAACAGCAATAACAACAGCCGCAACATCAACAACGACAACAACAATCATTATATGACTGTTCGCTCCTACTTGCCTGTGTCATTCAAAACGAGTTCCCCACACCCTCGATACCCGCCCTTTTGTCTTCGATCACACCCGTTTGGGGGGATTATTCCTCTTTGCAGGGGGCGGCGGGCTTAGACAGGCGGGCAAACCTGAACGGGCGGACAATCTTTCGTGGGCGTGCGTGTGCCCGCCATTGGAATTGGTGTGGGGCCTGCGGAACGAGGAGGGGGAGAAAATGGGAGAGTGGGAGGAAGGCAGGGGGAGGGACGAAGGAAGAGGGATAACGCCAGGAGAAAAGGAGCGAAAAAGGGGGCGGTTGATTAGAGGCACAAAAAGAGAGAGAGAGAGAGAGAGAGAGAGAGAAAGAGAGAGAGAGAGAGAACAAACACAAAAAAAAAAAAACGATAAGAGAGGTAGAGAAAGAGAGAGAGAGAGAGGAGAAAGAGAGAGAGAGGAAGGGAGGAGGCAGGAGACGGGAGGGAGAAGGGAGGAGGGAGAGGAGGGAGAGGGGATAGGGCAGAGATGCAGAAGGATGGGGGAGGAGAGGAGGGAGAGAAAAGGGAGGAGAGGAGGGAGTAGGGAGGAAGGAGAGGGAGGAGGAGCAGGAAGGTAAGAGCGTGAACGGTAGAGGAAGTCCTAGGCGAAAGCGCCGTTCCTGAAGGAAGTCTCGGGCGGGAGCCCACGACGGGCGGGCGATCCCCTGACGGGCGGGTCGGGCGGGTGGGACATTCAAGCGGGATGCCTGAGTATGGCGAGAGCGCGATTCCTAAGTAAATTGTGACGGCGTCCTTGGCGCAGCGTGTTTCCTGAGCGTCGAAAGCGCGATTTCTGAATAAATTGAATGGACGTCGCAGGCGGGAGCGCAATTCCTGAATAAAATGTGAGGGGTTCTCTGGCGGGAGCGGGGGTCTGGATTAAATTGCGAGGAAGTCTTGGCTCAATTGCGAAGAAGTCTCAAGCGGGAGCGCCCCTCCTGAGTAAATTGTGAGGTCTCAGATGGGAGAGGGGGTCCTGACTAAATTGCAAGGAAGTCACCGGCGGGAGCACCGATCCTGAGTAAATTGTGAGGAAGTCCCAGGCGGGAACGGGGGTCCTGAGTAAATTTGGAGAAAGTCTCAGGCGGGAGCCGTTGTTGTTGTAATCCGGGGGGCTAAGGGTACAGTTTGAGCAGGAAGATCTTCCCTGTCAAAAATCAGGGTGCGAGCGTCGAGGGGCACACTTTGATTAAGAAAAAACAATATGCACCGGTGAGGGGGGATCAGCAATAATTATTCGTCAAAAATGAGAGTTCAACAACAACAACAACAACAACAACAACAACAACAACAACACCAACACCAACACCAACACTAAGAGCAACAACAACAACAACAACAGCATCAGCCGCAGCAGCAACAACAGCAACAGCAACAGCAACAACAACAACAACAACAAACACCAACCGAGGCGCGGAATCTCACTTCAGCCGCGAACCCAAGGATGACCGATCTCTGATGATTCTGCCGCTCCTTCGTCTCTGAGGCGAGGAGGGCACGGGACCCGAACCGCCCCCCCCCCCCCCCCTCACTCGGGCCGCTCGGCGGGAGCGCGGCCGACGCGGCGGCGGCGCGGCGTCCTTCGGGGCCACGGCCGCCCGCGCGTCCCCCGCACGCCGCCGCTTATCGTCCTGTCGCCGAGGGTGGGTGGGGTCTTCCTCGAGGCCACTATTAGGGGGAGGTATGGGGGTAGCGGGGGGAGAGAGAGGGAGGGAGGGGAGAGGAGGAAGATGTGGAGGGAGGGAGGGGGAGGGCTCCAAGGAGAGAGGGGTGGTCCCCTGGAGGGCTCCAGGGGGAAGGGGAGGGAGAGGGATGGTCGGTCGGTCAGATGTCCTCGGAAGAGCTCGCCGTGCAGACCAGAAATGACTGGAAACACAACATCACAATAGCTGGCGATGAACATAGAGTCGCAGTGCAAGCGGGGCGTGTGTGTGACGATACATGCAGAGTCAAAGTCCAAGAGGGGAAAGAAAAAGGGGGGGAGGAGGGATAGGAGGAGGAGGACGAGAAAGACGGGATGAGGGAGAGGATGAGGTTGAGAAGGAGGAGGAATCAGGAGGAAACAACGACGGCGATGGCGGCGGCATCAGCGGCGGTGATGACGACGGGGCGACGGCTCCGGGGCGAAGGCTCTGGTGGCCGCCGTCGCCGCTTGAGGACAGTATTACCCGAGCCGCGGGGTTGCCCCCCCCCGCTCCTCAAGTGGTTCCAGAGTGGAGGGGGGGGGGATCATGCCCTCCATCCTTCCTGGAGCCCTTGTTTCGTGTCCATGTTCTTCTTCTTCTTCTCTTTCTTCAATTCCTCCTCCTTCTCCTTCTCCCGCCCATCCTCCTTCCCTCGCTCCCTCCCTGCCTCCTCCCTCTCCTCATCCCATCTGTCCCTCTCTCCCTCCCTCGCGTTTCATCCCATCTGGCCCTCTCATCCCATCTGTCCCTGCCTCATCCCTCCCTCTCTCCCTCTCTACTCCTCCAGCATGGAAGGAGAAGGAGGAAGGGTTAGGGGGATCACACTCAGGGGCACACCAGGAAGGGGGGGGGATGGGATGAGGAGGAGAGGACATTGGGGATGCAACTCCTGGGATGTTGTCGTGCGAACACTGAAAGGAAACCTATTAGGCAACATTGGGAGGGCATTAGCCCGGCTTCAGCCACAGTGAAGACGGACTAAACGTGATTTGGTCGGGGTTCGACGGTTGGGCCAAGTGTGTGCTGGCGCCGATCCCTGTCATCCGAGAAGTGTGTGAGATGGAGCAGGGAGCGCTCCCTGTCATCCTTGCGTCGTGAATGTGGTGTTGCTTGTTGCGGTTGGCCCTCTTAGGCCTCTGACCGGGCCCCAGGACTGTCAACATGCGGCACACACAACAAACACGACGCATCCCTGGGAAACATGAAACTTCGGGGAGGGGGGGGAGGGCGGGAGGGCGGGGGCGGGGATCCCTCGAGGGATCCAGGAGGCAGCCGCAGGGGGAAGGATGAACGGGAGGGAAACGGATTAGAGAAATCAAGCGTCGGAGGGAAGTAGGATGGGAGGGAGGGAACGACGGAGGGAAATTATGGGAGGAGGGGGGCGAGGGAGGAGGGAGGGGACGGATATGGGGCAGAGAAAAAGGAGAGGGAGGGAGGAGAGAGGCGGAGGCTGGGCGGAAGAGAAGAGGGGGGAGGGAGGAAGAAGGAGGCCTCCTCCTGCTCCTCCTGCTCCTGCTCCTGCTCCTGCTCCTGCTCCTGCTCCTGCTCCTCCTCCTCCTCCTCCATCTCCCCGCGCTGGGCCAAGGAGATATGGCTTGGCCAGACGTCTGCCTATCAATGGGCCACCCCCCTCCCAATCTTGAGGCAAGCTTGGGAGTCGGTGTTCGGAAATCCCGCCTGCTCTTGGAGGCAGGTTGCGGGCCCCATCAGCGCTCTGCGTGTGTCCTTGGTTCGCTTGGGGTGGCGCATGGAAAACTTCATGACGTTGTCGACGATTCTTGTCCATTTTGCGGCTGCCAGGATACCATCTTCCACCGGCTCTGGGAGTGCTCCCATGGGCCTGCCGCCGAGCTTCGCGCTGACTTAGTGGACGCCAGCATCGTCGAAGCAGCTTTGGCAGCTAAGGCGGCCGGGGACGACGTCTTCGTTTTCATCTCCGGGGCGTTTCGCCATCCTGCCGACTCCTACCCCCGTCCCCTCACGGAGTTCGACGATGGCCCTGTCCTTGTGTGGCACCGAGAAGACATCGTGAAATCGAATGGGCAGCGCCCCGGCACCGAGTTGTGGGGAAGCCTCTTCGTAGACGGCTCGTGTGCCAGGCATCCCATCCGAGAGCTCAGTAGAGCTGCCAGCAGCGTCATCATGGTTGACGATGCTGGTGATCGCATCGCGGAGTTTCGTGCTTCGGTCTGGGCTCCGTATCCCCAGACTCCCCAGAGTGCAGAGTTTAGCTGTTTCACTTGGGCGAATGTTTTGGCCTCAGATCGCATTTCTGTATATTATGATTGCGAAAATGTGGTCAAGCTAGCGTGTCGTCCTCGGGGCGAGCAGTTGTCGGGCAAGCGAGTTTACTCGGGTGCCTTCCTGCAGATTTTCGCACAGGGTGCTAAACCAGCGCCGAGTTTCAAGGTCGCCGCCCATCGCGATATCGATGAGGTCGGGATCGACGTATCCGAACGCTGGAGGCGCATGGGCAACCATCACGCCGACATCAGTGCGAAGCTGGCTGTCGATCTCCACCCGAGGGACCCCGACAAGCTGGAGGCGGCGCGCATGCTTGTCGAGCAAGCTCGTGCTACTCTTGCGCTCGCCGCCAATCTGCTCCATCTGTGGCCAGACATCGATTTGTCTTCGGCGGAGCGGGTTCCGTACTTTCCTGTTTCCCAGGGACCTGGCCATAGATGGGAGCGTTGGTCTGGCATCTGGCGTTGTGCCGTCTGCCTGCGGGGCTCACGAGCTTCGGAGCGCCCTGCGCCAGGCAGGTGCTCCGAGTTTTCGAAGCTCCACGCTGCCAGGCAGGATCAGCTCGAGCATCGCACCATTGCGTTTGATTGCTCGGACGGCTCGGTTCTGTTCATTTGCACGCGCTGCAAGTGCCATTCGAGTGGGGCTTCGGTTCGGGGTCTCGGGGCGCGCTGCGAGCCCCCTCCCTCCCGGGCTGCTCACTATGGGTGGGGGGCTCTGTGCAAGGGCCGCCACCCGCATTATAGCAAACATAAGCTCGGCGTCACGGTGGAAACGAACAACCTGACACGATGATTTAATACTTGATTTGATTTTCGATGGGTGCCCCAGCCTCCTTCAACAAGTACGGCGGTGGGCCCCATCTGGATTTTCTTAGCTCCTGCCGCACTTCCCTCTATTGCGGCACGAGTTTAAGCCGGCTACAAGCAGGCCTACAGAGGAGTCGGGCGTTGAGCTCAAAGCAAATCCTCCATCTCCCCCGTCTCCCCGCAAGCCGCTCCATCTCTCCTCTCCCTCCCCCTCTCTTCCTCCCTCCACCTCTTCCTTCTCCTCATCCTCCTCCTCAAATATAAAATTAAGGCCAGGCCAGAATCGGATTAGGATAAACGGGAAGTTCTGTGATTTGGCGGTTCTGAGGGATGTACCCGGCGCCGCGGACATCCAAAAGCCTTCCAGAACGCCCTCAGCTCTGGAGCGATCTATCCCGTTCCTAGACCTGCCTGGTCCTCCTCCCTCTCCCCCTCCCCCTCCCTCCCTCCAGGACGGAGGCAAGGGGGAGGAGGAGGGGGGGGACCAGGCAGGAGGAGAGGGAAGGCGGGAGGGACACCGCTCCCACCCTCCAAGGAAACCACAGGTACCGATACCGATGCCGCTACTCCCCGGACCTCCCCTGGGGAGCGTTCTGACCACGATTTCGAAGCGAAGCCAGACGTAGCGACGAGGGCCTCCTCGAGGGCCCCAACAAGGCGAACACCAAGGTACGGTAGCGGTATGGGTACCTTTTCCTCCTCTGATCCTCCTCCCCTTCGGGGGCGTCCTTGCCCCTCTGGCGCTCCATCACGCGTTCGTTGCTCTTCTGGGCCTGCATCGCCTGGGCCGGGCTGGGGTAATCAGGGTGCACGTCGTTCTCTGCAGGCGCCACGAACAAATCTTCTTGTTTCGATCGATCCCCACTCTTACGTGATCGACAGTGGACCCCTTGTTACCCATCGCTCCTGGGCCGTCTTCGGCGGTCTTCGGGAGGTGTTCAGCGGTCTTCGGCGGTGGTCTGACGGTCTTCGGCGGTTCCTGCGGTTTCGGAGCGAAAACTGGATGGTTGCGGTCACATGTTTCGGGGCCTCATCACTGTATCTCCTTCGTTTCGGCTCACCCCTCACACGCGCCCAGATTGCGAGGACGTCTCGAGCAATTCGCTCGCTTGGCGCCCCCGGTTCTCATGATTTGGAATCCCATTGGCCACTGCGATGTAGCAGGCGCGGCCTCTGGAACAGCCCATGGACGAACCGCCTCTGAACAGCCCATGAACCTGCCCATTCGCGACCACACACTGTGGATGTCTTGGGCGAGGCGTTCGTTTTGCGCCTACGGTCCCATTCCTCTGCGAGCCCAATGACCACCGCGACTTAGCAGGCGTGAACTTGGGCACACAAAAAGCGATCCGCCTGCCATAGAGGGGGGCCCTTGCCCATTCGCGACCACACTGTGTGGATGTCTCGGGCGAGGCGCTCGTTCTGCACCTGCGGTCCCATTCCTCTGAGAGCCCAATGTCCACCGCGACTTAGCAGGCGTGCACTTGGGCACGCGAAAGGCTAGCCGCCAGCCAGAGAGGGGGCCCCTTGCCCGTTCGCGACCACACAATGTGGATGTTTCGGGCGAGGCGTTCGTTTTGCGCCTGCGGTCCCATTTCTTCGAAAGCCCACAATGTCCACCGCGAGTTAGCAGGCGTGCAAATGGGCACACAAAAGGCTCGCCGCCAGCAAGAGAGGGGGGGCCCTTGCCCATTCGCGACCACACAGTGTGGATGTCTCGGGCGACGCGTTCGTTTTGCGCCTACGGCCCCATTCCTTTGAAAGCCCAATGGCCACCGCGACTTAGCTGGCGTGCGCTTGGGCACGCACAAGTCTAGCCGCCAGTCAGAGAGGGGGGGCCCTTGCCCATTCGCGACCACACAGTGAGGATGTCTCGGGCGAGGCGCTCGTTCTGCACCTACGGTCCAATTCCTTTGGGAACCCGATGTCAACCGCGAGTTAGCAGGCGTGCACTTGGGCACGCAAAAGGCGATCCGCCAGCCAGAGAGGGTGGCCCTTGCCCGCTCGCGACCACACAGTGTGGATGTCTCGGGCGAGGCGCCTGTTATGAGCCTACGGTCCCTTTCGATTGAGAGCCCAATGACCACCGAGACTTAGCAGGCGTGCACTTGGGCACACGACAGGCGAGTCGCCAGCCAGAGAGGGGGGCCCTTGCCCAGTCGCGACCACACAATGTGAATGTCTCGGGCGAGGCGCTCATGCTGCACCTGTTCCTTTGAGAGCCCAATGACCACCGCGACTTAGCAGGCGTGCGCTTGGGCACGCAAAAGGCGATCCGCCAGCCAGAGAGGGTGGCCCTTGCCCGTTCGCGGCCACACAGTGTGGATGTCTCGGGCGAGGCGTTCGTTTTGCTCCTACGGTCCCATTCCTTTGAAAGCCCAGTGGCCACCGCGACATAGCAGGAACGCACTTGGGCACGCAAACAGCTAGCCGTCAGCCAGAGAGGGTGGCCCTTGCCCGTTCTCGACCACACAGTGTGGATATCTCGGGCGAGGCTCGTTTTGCGCCTACGGTCACAGTCCTTTGAGAGCCCAAAGACCACCGCGACTTAGCAGGCGTGCGCTTAAAGGCTCGCCGCCAGCAAGAGAGGGGGGGGCCTTGCCCATTCGCGACCGCACAATGGGGATGTCTCGGGCGAGGCGCTCGTTTTCCACCTACGGTCAAATTCCTCTGAAAGCCCAATCTCCACCGCGACTTAGCAAGCGTGCGCTTGGGCACGCACAAGGCGTGCCGCCAGCCAGAGAAGAGTGGCCCTTGCCCGTTCGCGACCACACAGTGTGGATGTCTGGGGCGACGCGCTCGTTTTGTGCCTACGGTCCCATTCCTTTAAGAGCGCAGTAGACCACCGACCACCGCTACTTAGAAGGCGTGCGCTTGGGCACGCGAACGACCACCGCTACTTAGAGCCCAACGACCACCGCTACTTAGAAGGCGTGCGCTTGGGCACGCGAAAGGATAGCCGCCAGCCAGAGAAGGGGGGCCCTTGCCCATTCGCGACCGCACAGTGTGGATGTCTCGGGCGAGGCGCTCGTTTTGCACCTAAGGAACCATTACTCTGAGAGCCGCCAGCCAGCCAGAGAGGGGAGGCCCTTGCCCATTCGCGGCCATACAGTGTGGATGTCTCGGGCAAGGCGCTCGTTTTGCACCTGCGGTCACATTCCTCTGAAAGCCCAATGTCCACCGCGACTTAGCAGGCGTGCACTTGGGCACGCAAAAGGCTCGCCGCCAGCCAGAGAGGGTGGCCCTTGACTGTTCGCGACCACATTGTGTGGATGTCTCGGGCGCGGCGCTCGTTTTGCGCCTGCCGGCCCACTCCTCTGAGAGCCCAACGACCACCGCTACTTAGAAGGCGTGCGCTTGGGCACGCGAAAGGATAGCCGCCAGCCAAAGAGGGGGGCCCTTGTCCATTCGCGACCGCACAGTGCGGATGTCTCGGGCGAGGACTTCGTTTTGCACCTACGGTCCCATTCCTTTGAGAGCCCAATGACCACCGCGACTTAGTAGGCGTGCGCTTGGGCACGCGAAAGGCTCGCCGCCAACCAGAGAGGGGGGCCCTTGCCCGTTCGCGACCACGCAGTGTGGATGCCTCGGGCGAGGCGCTCGTTTTGCGCCTACGGTCCCATTCCCTTGGGAGCACAGTGGCCACCGCGACTTAGCAAGCGTGCGCTCGGGCACACAAAAAGCGAGCCGCCAGCCAGAGAGGGGGGCCCTTGCCCAGTCGCGACCACACAATGTGGATGTCTCGGGCGCGGCGCTCGTTTTGCACCTACCGCCCCATTCCTTTGAGAGCCCAATGACCACCGCGACTGAACAGACGTGCGTTTGGGCACACAAAAGGCCCACCTCCAGCCAAAGAGGGGGGCCATTGCCCATCCGCGACCGCACAGCGTGGATGTCTCGGGCGCGGCGCATGTTGTGCGCCTACGGCCCCATTCCTTTGAAAGCCCAAGGCCACTGCGACTTAGCAGGCGTGCGCTTGGGCACGCGAAAGGCTCGCCGCCAGCCAGAGAGGGTGGCCCTTGCCCGCTCGCGACCGCACAGTGTGGATGTCTCGGGCGAGGCGCTCGTTTTGCACCTACGACCCAATTCCTCCGAGAGCCCAGAATGACCACCGCGACTTAGCAGGCGTGCGCTTGGGCGCACGAAAGGCGAGCCGCCAGCCAGAGAGGGGGGCCCTTGCCACAGTGTGGATGTTTCGGGCGAGGCTTCCGATTTGCGCCTACGGTCCCGTTCCTGTGAGAGCGCAATGACCACCGCGACTTAGCAGGCGTGCACTTGGGCACGCAAAAAGAAAGCCGCCAGCCAGAGAGGGTGGCCCTTGCCCGTTCGCGGCCACATTGTGTGGATGTCTCGGGCGAGGCGCTCGTTTTGCTCCTACGATCCCAATCCTTTCAGAGCCCAATGACCACCGCGACTTAGCAAACGTGCGGTTGGGCACGCGAGGGGCGAGCCGCCAGCCAGAGAGGGGGGCCCTGGCCCGCTCGCGACCACACAGTATGGATGTCTCGGGCGAGGCGCTCGTTTTGCACCTACGATCCCTTTCTTCTGAGAGCCCAACGACCACCACGCAAATGGGCACGCGAAAGGAGAGCCGCCAGCCAGAGAGGGGGGCCCCTTGCCTGTTCGCGACCACGCAGTGTGGATGTCTCGGGCGAGGCGCTCGTTTTGCACCTACGGCCCCATTCCTGTGAGAGCGCAATGACCACCGCGACTTAGCAGGCGTGCGCTTGGGCACGCAAAAGGCTCGCCGCCAGCCAGAGAGGGTGGCCCTTGACTGTTCGCGACCACATTGTGTGGATGTCTTGGGCGAGGCGCTCGTTTTGCGCCTGCCGGCCCACTCCTCTGAGAGCCCAACGACCACCGCTACTTAGAAGGCGTGCGCTTGGGCACGCGAAAGGATAGCCGCCAGCCAAAGAGGGGGGCCCTTGCCCATTCGCGACCGCACAGTGTGGATGTCTGTGGATGTCTGGTTATGCGCCTAAGGTCCCATCCCTTTGATAGCCCAGTGACCACCACGACTTAGCAGGCATGCACTTGGCCACACGAAAGGCTAGCCGCCAGCCAGAGAGGGTGGCCCTTGCCCATTCGCGACCACACAGTGTGGATGTCTCGGGCGTGTCGCTCGTTTTGCACCTACGGTCCCATTCCTCTGAGAGCCCAATGACCACCGCGACTTAGCAGGCGTGCGTTTGGGCACACGAAAAGCGAGCCGGCAGCCAGAGACGCGACCACACAGTGTGGATGTCTCGGGCGAGGTGCTCGTTTTGCACCTACGATCCCTTTCTTCTGAGAGCCCAATGACCACTGCGATCTAGCAGGCGTGCACTTGGGCACGCAGTGGGAGAACCGCCAGCCAGAAATCCCACCAGCCCTTTGGGCGTGAGTGGTTTAGAGAGCCCGCTCTGTTCTCAACCCCCTTCTTCCCCTTCGGGGAGGGGTTTACCCCTCCCCCTACCCCCTCCCCCTGGGCCTGGAGAGGGCGCCCCGCGGGTGGTTGGAGGGATCTTTTTCGACTCCTGGGAGGGCTAAAATTCGACACCCCTCACGAGGATTCTGGCCCCGACGGGGGGAGGCAGAAAAATGCTCGCCTCATCTGTGATCGATCGCCCGACAGATGGCCCCAAGATTCCTCCCAGACCCCTCCCAGAGAGCCCCACGAGGCCCCAAGAGGCCTCCAAGAGGCCCCCAAGATGCCCCCAAGAGGCCCCCAAGAGGCCACAAGAGGCTGCCCCGAGGCACCCACGACGCTCCTGGAAGCCCCTGGAGCCGCCCAGAGGCCCCCAAGACGCCCCAAACGGCATCCAAGAGGCTCCCAAGAGGCCCGAAGAGGCTCCCCCAAGGCACCCGAGACGCTCCTAGAAGCCCCTGGGGCCGCCAAGAGGCCCCGAAGACGCCCCAAGAGGCCTCCAAGAGGCTCCCAAAAGACATCTACTACTACTTCTACTACTACGACTACTAGACTACGACTACTACTACTACTCCTACTTACTACCAACCACACCACCACCACCACCACCCCACCACCACCACCCACCCCCAACCACACCACCATACTTACTACTACTAACTACTACTACTTATACTACTATACTTTCTTACTACGACACTACTACTACTACTACTACTACTACTAATTAATAATACTATTAATACTACTACCACTACAATTCTACTACTACCACTTCCACTTACACTACTACTATACTGCTACTCCTCTACATACTACTACTACATACTACTTACTAACTACTACTACCAACTACATCTACTACTTCTACTACTACTACTATAATACTACTACCTTCACTACTACTACTACTACTACTACTACTACTACTACTACTACTACTACTACTACTACTACTACTACTACTACTCCTACTATTACTACTACTACTACTACTACTACTACTACTACTACTACTACTACTACTACTACTACTACTACTACTACTACTACTACTACTACTACTACTACTACTACTACTAGTTCTAGTTCTAGTTCTAGTCCTAGTTCTAGTTCTAGTTCTAGTTCTAATTCTAGTTCTACTACTACTACTACTACTACTACTACTACTACTACTACTGCTACTACTACTACAACTACTACTACTGCTACTACTACTAGTACTACCACTACCACTGCTACTAGTACCACTGCTACTAGTACTACTGGGACTACTACTACTGCTGCTATTAGTACTAAGACTACTACTTCTACTAGTACTAATAGTCATATTACTGCTACTACCACGACAACTACCACTACAACTACTAAGACTACCATCACTACTACTGCTTCTAGTACTACTACTACTACTACTACTACTACTACTACGACTACTACTACTACTACTACTACTTCTACCTCTAGTATTACTACTTCTACTCATGGTGCTACGGCCACTACTGCTACCAGTACTCCTACTACTAGTACTACTACTATTACTTACATATAGACCACTGCTCTGGTGACTGCCACTGCTACTGAGACAACTAGTGCGACGACGACGTTGACGACTACGTTTGCTACTACCGCTGATACTGGTAATACCACTACTACTACTACTACTAATACTACTACTACTACTACTACTACTACTACTACTACTACTACTACTACAACTACTACTACTACTACTACTACTACTACAACTACTACTACTACTACTATACTTACCACTACTACTACTATACTACTAC
>CAUYUJ010020739.1:130952-151191 GCA_963575745.1 Prorocentrum cordatum | reverse complement strand
GGAGGAGGGGGAGAAGTAAGAGGAGGAGGAGGAGGAGGAGGAGGAGGAGGAGGAGGAGGAGGCGGAGGAGGCGGAGGAGGAGGAGCTGCTGGTCGGGGAGCAGATACTGACGTAAACATACGCCGCAGCAGTTGATCAGATGTGGGGGGGGCCACGGCCCTCGCAGACGAGCAAGTTCGTACCCCCCCCCCTCCCTCGAAGACCAGCCATGAGAGGCGGCCTTTTGCCCAGACCCCTCCCCGAGCCCTCCAGGACAGCTCAGATCAGACCCCCCCAAGTGTGACCAACCCCCACTTTGTCTTGGAATCTCAGCCTTTCAGCCTTTCGGAGGTCCGCGCGAATTCCTCGGATCCTAACGTGACCCCCCCACTTGATTATGGAACCCTAGCCTGTCGACGGTCCAAGCGGATTCCTCGGCTCGGCGCGGGACTGGAGCCCCCCCAGCGGCGCCGCCGGCGGCGCGCAGCCAGGGACGGGAGGCCAGCGCCGATGCAAGGAATCCGCGGTGGCTTCCGAAGATGTATGTCTACGTCATTAGATTCGTTCCCCGAGTAAGACTCCAGAATCGATCGATCGGCGGTGGGCAGACCTCCCCTTAGCGAACCTCCCTTTAGTGAAACCGGCCTGGGACCGAAACCGACGGGCCTGGACCCGCAAAAATGACGGCCGCGACGCCCTCTCGCAAACCTCAGGGTAGGAGGTCGATCAACCTAAGGATCAGCGCCGTGCTCGCTCCACGAGCGCACGCGGATACACGAGCATCGACTTCGCGTGGCAGGGTCCCCCGTGTTGGGCAGGAGTGCCTGGGAGGTAGGACGTTCAGTCAACAAGTAAAGCAAGGATGCGCGATAAGGATGCAAGGGCCTCGGACGCCCATTTCGAAGCTTTTCGAGCGGGGCGCGGCCAGCGAGAGCGGCGAAAGCTGGACCGAGAAGGCAAGGATGCAAGGGCACTCCAGATTTCGTAATAAAGGGAGGGGGGTCTCATTTGGGGGGGGGTCTCTTCCAGGCTATCTTGGAGGGCCTGGGGGGGGGTCTGGGGACGATGTTTTGGAAGGTTCTCCCACGGGGGGGGTCTGAAGTGTCTTGTCTTGGAGGGTCCAGACCCCCTCCCTTTTATTACGAAATCTGGAGCACCCTTGGGAAGGTTGCCCATCCCCACTGTGCGGGTTGCCTTTCTCGACTTGAGGTTGGGAGCCTCGAGGGTGCCAGCCTGGCAAAGGCCGCCCGACACCTGGCGGAACCTGGTCAGACGTGTGTGCACGAACGACAAGGCGTGCCGTTGCATGCACATCGTCTTCGGCACCGCCCGATTCTGGGGCTTTGTCCCCTCCTGGCCTTGACGTGAGGCCCCTCCTTCTGCCCCCCCCCCTTTGTTAATTCAAGCTTCGCGCGGCCCGCTCAGCTTCGACCGAAGAGGTGCGCTCTCGACCCGCGGATCAAAAACGTGTTTGCACGAACGCCCGCTGCAGACGCCTCGCGGAAACTGGACCGGCAGAGTTCAGGCCAAGGCTGGCAGAATTAAGTCGGGCCTGTCCCCTTACAGGGGATTTTCGACGAAAAATAAAACATACCCCCAAAATACCCCAGAGAGGTCGAAAAATGCTCAAAAAATAGTCCCCAGACTATTGTTTTGACTACTTTTCGAATATGTATTGGGGTATTTTTTGTTTTTCGTCGAAAATCCCCCTGTGGGGGGACAGGCCAGACATTATGGCAGAGCACGGCGGCGAGGCCGAAGTCCGGCACACTCGAATAACTTTCGTTGCCCCGAACCTGGCGGGGAACGACGGGGGGACTGGCTCGAGTCAGGGAGGCGTGAGACTCGGGTACGGTTAAGTCGGGCGCGTCCCCCTACATGGGGATTTTGGGCGAAAGTTGAAAAAAAATGCCCCCCAATAGTCCAAATAACTATTTTTGGGGTATGTTTTATTTTTCGTCGAAAATCCCCCTGTACGGGGACACGCCCGACTTAACGGTACGGGGGACTCGGGGTGGCTGGACGGGGCCGTCGTGAAAAAATGACGAGCCTCCCTCTGAAACGGACGCAAAAGCTCCCGCTGCAGGCATCTCACGACAAGCGGACCGGCAGGATGCAGAACGCGCTCGTCAGAACACGCCAGCGAGCCCGAGCTCCGGCTTGCCCGACTCTCGCGCTTACCCGAGCGACGGGGGACAAACCTCCCTTTAATAGACCTCCCCTTAGTGAAAACGGCCTGGGCCCGAAACCGACGGGCCTGGACCCGCACAAACGACGGCCGCGACGCCCTCTCGCGAACCGAAAACGGCCAATTCCGTAATCGGCGTGTCAGGGTAGGAGGTCTGTCCACCCTCGGGTCGGGCGAAAAGGGGGAATAGCAAAGGGGGGGGTTGAGAATCAGCTCACGTAGCTGATTTTCCCGGCGCCTCCCGGCGCTGGAGGCGGCTATGTATCGAGGAATGGGCCCCTCGGTGGGGCCGAAACCAGCTACATGCAGCAGATTTCGTACCCCCCCCCCCTTTCTCAATCCCCCCCTTTCGCCCGACCCGACACCTCCGATTACCCGAGCGACGGGGGAGGGAGCCACCGGCCCCGACCCGGCGGTGCCCTGGCCCGAACATCTCCCCGGCGACCTCACCCCGGCCCGCGCCGGCCGCACAATGCGCGAGGCCGCACGACCTCTCCCCGGCGGGGCGGGGCACCGAGGCCGCACGACGGGCGAGGAGCGGGCGCTTATGTCGGTGCACGCAGTCTCTCTCTCATGGACTACCTACCAGACCACCCCAACCCAACCCGAAGACCCGAATTCGACCTGAATTTCGGGTTGGGGGGGGGGTACGGATTCCATGTGTTTTTTTCAACGTTCCCCGACCCCCCCCCCACCGGAAATGGAAGACAAATCGAGGGCTTCGGGTTGGGTTGGGGTGGTTTGGTGGGTGGTGACTCATGGACGAGCGCGTGCCACGACTCGCAGAGCGACTGCTCGCAAGTGACCCGGGCCCGCCGCGGGCGATTGTGACGGTAGAGATCGAGGCACCCAGGTGTTTGTCTGACGCTTGCGAGTGGGCACCTCTGTGAGCAGGGGAACGCGCTCGGTGATCTGAGCCTATCCTTCGGGGGGCGGCCTATCTCGGAGGTCCGCGCGGGTTTCTCGGACCGGGCGCTGGGCCCCCCCCGGGTGTCTGGCGGCGCCGGCCCCAGAAATCCACGCGGACCTCCAATTGATGCTTATACCATCGAGTGGTCCCCTAAGCCCAGACTCCCGACGTCGTGATGTGTTCGCAACGCCGACCCCCAGAGGTCTGTGCCCGGGACTGGTGCATCGTCCTCCATGCTGTTTGCCTGCCCCCAAGCCCCGCACGGGCCCCCGGAGGCCAAACAAAAAAAACTAACAACCTCTCCCGTCGTGATTTTTTGTCTCACAGCCCGAGTACTTCTGGAAATCCCGCCCAGCCTTAAGCCGGGCCTGTCCCTACAAACAAAAAAAAAACAAAACAGTTTAAAACATAGTCCGGGGACGACTTTGTAATATTCGTTGGCAATGTTTGAATATGTGTTAGGGTCTGTTGAAATTTCTCGTCCAAAATCCACCTGCAGGAAGACGTGCCCGACATCAGCCTGGCCATTCTCTTGGCCTGGCCTTAGGCTCATACGAATCGGGCATCTGACGGCCGGCGTTGAGGAATGGCCGGCCTCACCTCTGGGGGCACCCCTGCGCGGCGCAGCTGCGAGGAACGCGCCCGGAGGCAGGACGACCACAGGTCCCCCACGACATCGTAGCAAACGCGTCATATAATCGGGGAAGGGGCAACTGTTGGGAGATCTTCGTCAGAAGGACAAGGAAGAAGGTCAAACCGCATCGGGGGGGGCTGCCTCGCCGGATTCGGCCGCGGATTACGCGGGATAAAGCCGGACTGAACGGGATCAAAGCGCAGAATTTGAAATTTGAAATACTCGACGCCAAATCTACGCTAGAACGACGCCACGCGACGCTAAAGTTAGGTCGGGCATGCCCCCTACAGGCGGATTTTGGGCAACAAATGAATCATACTCAAAAAAACATAGTCAAACATATATTAGAAATCGTCCCCAGACCATGTTTTACTATTCTCTGATATTCTTCCTGTAGAGGGACATGCCCGACTTGACGCCAAACTGGCGCCGTGCCATCGACAACCAGACACTGGTCGACACCACTGCGTGCTAGGGACGGAGCTGCAAGGGCACAGGAGGCTCCCAAGAGATTCGGGCCAGGCGAAAGGGGGGGATAGCAAAGGGGGCGGTTGAGAATCAGCTCACGTAGCTGATTTTCCCGGCGCCTCCCTGCGCCAGAGCCGCCCATGTATCGAGGAATGGGCCCGGCGGCGGTGTCGAAACAAGCTGCACGCAGCAGATTTCGTAAACCCCATTTTCCCTATTCCCCCCTTTCGCCCGGCCCGAGAGACGCTGCCGCAACCACCGCGGAGTCCAGCGAGGCGAAGCTGCTGTCCGCGAGGGGCTGCGGCGCCTGCGGCGGCTCCCACGGAGAGATGGCCGCGGCCGCCGGGGCGGGCGGCGGCGCGGGGGTCAGCGAGGCCACGAGGTCGCCTCGCGCGACGCCGGGCGGCAGGCCTGGCCAGGGCGGGGCGCCAGCCCACGGGGGGGGGTGCAGCAACCGCCCAGGGAGGCCTCCGCGAGGCCTAATTACTCGGAGGAAGAAAGGGGGGGGGTCTGACTCCGCACCTCTGCTTCGCGCGGCTGTTTGCAGCAGTGCGCCCCACGGGGGAGCTTGAAAAGTGGTGGCCTGATGGGAGACATTCTTGCGCGATCGGTCGATCCAGTTCAGCCTGCAGCGCGCCGACGGGCGCGGCATGCGCCCAGAAGTGCATCGAATGAGGCCGAAGATCCTCAATTGCTCGAGATGGGCCTTGAAGCCTTGCATGGGCATCAGCCCGAGACGCGTTGGACTCACAGAGGCGAAGGTTTCGGAGGCACTGGCGCTCACTCCGCCGAGCGTCGTGACAGCGGGCTCGCGCCCAAAACGTTCACCGACCGTTGCAATGATGATCAGATTTTTTCTCGCAGCCTGTCGCGCGGATCTTGCGGTTGCATCGGCATTGCTCCGCGGCCAAGCCCCAACCAGAGGTGGTCTTCCCAACGCAGGAGGGGCATGTCGATCCGCTTCACAGCCCCCATCCCCCACCCTCTTCGCCCCCCAACGATCGAATTGCCAGCCGTCTTCTTTGCTCATCTTCCCCGCCCCCCCACGTCGTTGCGTGCGCGGCCGTTTTTCGCCTCAGCGCTGGCGCTTGCGCACGGAAGTTGCCGGGGCGTCCTGGGACGCTCGATGTTCGACGCGCGGAGCCCTCGGCGCTGGCGACGCGGAGTCCTGGCGCTACACGCAGCAGTTCGGCGGTCGCTGGTGGCATCGCTGATGCCGGCCGGCAGCTCAAATATAACAGCCGCCTTGGACTCGACAGGAAAAGTTCTGGAGCACGACGCGCCCAATAATGAGAAGCTGGTCGGCGAGCGACCGGTGATCTCAGCGAAGGCGAGACCAGGCCAGACCGGCGGGAGGGACATGGAGGCTAACCAGCGCCAGCGCCTTCGCTGAGTCAAACCCCGCGCCGCGCCCAAAACATCGGGGGCCATGCTCCGCCCCTTGCGCCCGACGCAGCAAAAAAAACACAACGAAAGAAAACGACGACTCCTGTCCAGGAGGCGCCGCGGGCAGGGTATGAGAAGGATCATCGGAGGAGGGGGGGCGACATGACGATGCAAACGATTTTTCAGAACAACGTGCAACCAACGTAGAATCAACGTAGACATAGCAGGATTGCGTAGAACACCTGGAGTATAACTAACGCAAACAGCTCTGTTTGCCTTCGTTCTGCCTGCCTTTCTTCGCGCAAGCAGCTGGCGCGATCCTCCAGGTCGCGCGATTCCTAGTCGTCATCGTAAGATTTCTCAGCCGCCTCGCAGGCCCCCATCCATCCTCCACCTTCCCTGCAGGATCAGGCGGGAAACGGGCGGACTATGTCAGACAGGCGCGCGAATCGAGACGCGCCGAGAGCATCGCGCCAGAGAGGCCCGCATAGTAGGGATATTCGTTGCCTCGAGCAAAGCCAGCATTCAAACATTGGCGCATTCAAACACTGGTTTGCACGATGCCTCGTGCAAACCAATTGCGCTCAATATGTACCGAGTTTCCCAAACACCATGACGTCGAATACCGTGCCCCGATCATCGAACATCAAGATATAGTTTAGCATTCGGGTCCGTTCGATCAGCTTTCGGCCGCCACGCGGGGCACAGACACAAGCTGGAAACACGTGCGTTCAGGAACCGCTGAAAGAAAAGAAAGGAAGAGGAGGAACACTAATGAGCAAAACGGAAGAGCCCTGGGCCTCTGCCTCAAAAGTCGTCATACCACGTGGCGGTCTCCATCTTCGCCGAAAAAGGGTTCGCCTGGTTCAGGTCGCAGCAATACGGCTGCAGCCACCCAGCAGCATGACATGCGAGCGCCGGCCACAACACCCAGCAGCGTGACGTGCGAGTGCCGGCCACAAAGGTTTTTGCCAGATAAGCTTGGCTTTTCTGTCGCGAACTTCGTGGCTCCACTCGTGCACGATGTCCGACTGCGAGATCCACCCCGCCATGCGGCGCAGCATGCGTCGCCGCACGACGTCCAAGCGACGGCCCAAAGACTCCGTCAGCGGGCAGGTTTCGAGGGAGCAACACACAGTTGATGCAACAATTGCTTCGAACAGTTCAAAACGAATCGCAACGCTGACGTGCTCATTAGTCCACGCGTCCTGAAAGTCATCGATATTCATCCAAACGCAGCCGATTCGGTGCGCTACCGCTGCGTGGCCACGCTTCCCCAAATCACCTGTGAAGCGTCTGCGGAGGTACTTGTGCTTGGAACCCGCGTGCAAAATGCCTACGGCGCCGCGCTCTGTGAGCACCTCCGTGGTCTTGGCATTCAGCTCCAAGCAAAAGCGGCCCAGCGCACCTGCCAGTGATTCGATCATAGACACCGCCTCGTTCAATGCCTGCGCGAATTTCAACATGCTATCCGCATCGCGAACATTTTTTCAACCGAGCGCCACGCGGATCTGTTGTCAAATCGCACCTTTCCGTGACCAGCGCGGATTTCCATCCCTCGATTGCGACCTCCAGCGCCGCGTTGAACAGGACGGGGCTTCAAACGTCACCTTGTCGCACACCTTGCTTGATCTGAAAACGTCGGCCTCCCATATGCCCAAAGTGCCTGGCAAGGCCGTGACTTAGCGGAATCTGTCGCAACACGACCCCAATGGGCCCCAACAGCTCGCATGGTATTTGTAAGGGGGTCCTCAACTGAATGAGTGGTATTGTGGGTGGCCAAACTACGACTGCGCGCGGTAAAAGCAACCGCTGCAGACGTGGCAACGGGATGCAAAGCACCCGTGCACGCCATCCGCGTGCGGGAGCGCACCCAGTCAAAACAGCGGTATTGGATCTTTCGACGACGTAAACGGGGGAACGAAAAGGGCCGCGCGTTGGTGAAACAACGAGGCGGAAACCCGACGGGACTCTGAAGCGCCTCGCCGGGCCCTTGCAGCCTAGCAGCTGCGATAATGAGTGAGAGGCCTGTTCTATAATGTCCTGCAGCATGAGGTCATGTGTCCACCGCGACTCGAAAGAAAGACTATGTTGCAACGAATTGTTTGGACCCTGGTAGAGGGCGCCGTTTGGATTTCATTGTGCTGGTGTTACGCGCTTGCACGTCGCACCATCAGATGAGACCACATTCGTGGCACTCGACATCAGGAGTTGACGAAACCCTGCGTCGCCCAACCAGGAAAATGGAACTCCCCAGAGGTGACGCGAAAGAAATGGAATGTTGCAGGCCAGCTCCTACCGGGTCGGACCACAGGTGGGGGGACAATTTCGTTAACAGTGCGTTGGCTAAACAATTTCGTCAACACAGCGCTGGGGCGCGAAAGGGCGACTTTTGGTTGAAGTTTCTTATTAGTCTTCTCACGAGAACCTCGGATGCGCAAGATAGACGCTCATGTTATCCAAGATGACTCAAAACAGCTCCAAGAAACCAGTGACTTGTTTCCTTGAAGTACCGCGCATGCTGGGGGGGGGCGGGGGGAAAGGGGGGGGGACTGGGCACATCTTCAAAACCGGATTTATTCCACTAAGTGGGAAAACGTTTCTGGCTAAGAGCATGTGATCCCGCTTCGTAGGATAACACTTAGTGGGGATGGCACTTAGCGTTGCCCTTCAAGTGTTCTCCCACTTACGTACAGAAAACAAAACTTCACAATGGCCCAGGGCTCGGGTAGCAAGTGCGAAACGCCGGCACGAACGTCAGGGTTGTCCTGCAAACGTGGCCGAAATTCTGGCCGCAGTACAGATCAAAGGAGAACGAGGCAGGAAGGGCGAGAACCAGCAGGTGGGAGGAGGGAGGGGAGAAATGGCACAAACGGAGCCAACGTTTAGCACGCAGGCGCCGCCACTGCTTAGGAAAACGGTCGCCGAGTAAGATTGTGTGAGCGCGGAGCGATACGAAATGCCCAAACTTCGTATCGGTGAGACCCTGCAGAGAAGAGGTTAAGAGGAATGAGGAAAAGAAAAGAAGAGGGAGGCTGAAGCGGAGAGGGTGCTCAGAAACACTTGGTGCAGAGTTCGGACCAACGTGCGATAGGTGAGCCGTTCCGCGCGACCTCGGGGAAGGCGACACTTCAAAGCAGTGCTCCAGCTCCGTGAACGGCCACGTAAACTTAGGAGCAGGACAGCGTTGGGCCAGCGGTGGGCCAGCGGTGGGCCTCTGAAACAAAACGCACGGTTCTTGTCCGCGCGATTGGTTTTGTAAGAAGACCAGATTCTTGTCCGCATCGGCGTCGCGCTCGGGCGTTATCCCACTTAGTGGGATAACTGACGTTATATCCCATTAAGTTGGATAACGCCTCAGCGTTATCCTGCGGAGCGTTACCCCACTCAGCGTTATCCCACTAAGTGATATATAACTAGGTTAGAACACTTAATGTTACCCAACTGTGGTGTTATCGCGCTAGGTCGTCATCACGCGGGCGTGCTGAGGATAGCCTTCCTGAAGGGCAGCGGATTCTGTCTCCTCTCCCTCCTGCTGCGCTAGGGGAAAATTTGTCGAGTAACGCATGCCATCGACACGTGCAACTGTTGCAGAAATAGGCTAAGATCGTGTGCGGCGCTGACGCGAGAGCGTGTCAGGTGTCAGGAGCACCGCGCTGGAGAGAAACATTCGAGGGAACAGGATACTCATATGGTGACCTAGCTGCATCCCCCTCGATGCCTCGGACGTTGTTTTCTGCAAGCGTTGACGGGGTGCAGCAACAGAGACGAGGAGTTCTCATGCGAGGCCCCCTGGGTCCGAGAGTACGTGCAAATAAGGGCCCAGAGTACAATGAGGGCCAGTCCAGGGCGCCGCGGGCAATCTAACGTCGACATCGCAAGAAGCGTGGCATCGCACGTGTGCTACTATTTGGCGGCCGGTTGATACCACTTTCCGCTGGTTGATACCACTTTTCAGCCGGTTGATACCCTTTTTCTGGTGGTTGATACCACTTTTTGCCGGTTGATACCACACGTTCGCGCCGGTTGATACCAATTTTCCGCCGGATGATACAATTTTTTCGCCGGTTGATACCACTTTTCCGCCGGTTGATACCAATTCTTTGGTTGATGCCACGTGCCGTCGCTCAACCCAAATCCGTGGTATCAACCACTCTTTTTTTGGTATCAACCATCTTTCTTTTGGTATCAACCACTCTTTTTTTGGTATCAACCATTGCGGCGTTTGGTATCAACCACTCTGTTTTTGGTATCAACCATGCTTTTTTTGGTATCAACCACTCCGGTTTTGGTATCAACCAGCCTGGCCCCAAACCGCGTGTACAGCCAACTTGCTATCAACCGGGCCGTTTTGCTTGTGAAAAAACAGACAACAAGCCTCAACCGGATTTCGCGTACGCCAAACGGAACCTCAACGGTGTCTGGAAATGCGGCTTCTGGTGTTTCCCAAGGTTCTGGGGCGCAACGCGCCCTGTTTTCAAATGCGCGCTGCTTGCAGCCACGGGTGCGCGCTCCACGCGTTCAAAAATGTTCGGCGCCATTGCAAACCTTTGGGTTCTTCCGCCTCAACTTCCCCAAAGCCAGATACCCCAAGACGGGCCATGGGAACCCCGAGGTGCGCATAAAGTGCCTGAGGCGCGCCCAAAGACAACC
Source organism: Prorocentrum cordatum (assembly GCA_963575745.1). Taxonomy (NCBI): domain Eukaryota; class Dinophyceae; order Prorocentrales; family Prorocentraceae; genus Prorocentrum; species Prorocentrum cordatum. Next base: position 140,973 of record CAUYUJ010020739.1, on the reverse strand, counting down.
CAGAAACGCCCCAATGCGCCCAATATGTCCCTAACATAGCTCAGGGCGGCAACACTACGCCTCGAAATTGTCCCGGGGAAACCCCTAAGATATGCACGAGCAGCACACAGATGAGAACACACCGCGTCATTACATACCTTACGTTGGCATTCGTGTTACTTCTGGTCTTCAGCGCTACCAGAGAGCCACGCCAATTACCAACGTGGCTCCCAAACGGCCCAGAGGCGTTCAAGAGGATTCCAACACGGCCAGACAAGCTCCCTGGCAGCTCGAGGATGTCACAGCACGGCCTCTGAGAACCCAAAAACGCCCCAAGATGGCTCAAGAGCAGGAGCAGGAACTGACATCCCGACCCCCCCCCCCGCCTCAAGAGGATCCCCTGGCACCGCGACCGCCACGGAGGCTGGTTACATGCCCAATGAGGCCCTGCAGCGTTGAGTACATGAAGGCCGACAACAGTACACAATACGTAAGATAAGCTTTTCGTCGACGGCGAGGCGGAAACGATCCGCACCAGCGAGCCAACGCGCGAGCGTCCAGGACGAACCGAGGAGGTATTGCGGCGAACTGACAACCCGAATCCCTCGAAGCAGATTCCCAAAGACCAACGCGTGCCATGCCTCCTGCAATGAGGCTGCTGTTGATTAACACAGGAGGAGGAGGGAGAAGGACGGACGGACGGAGGAGGGGGAGGGGAGGAACGAGGAAGGGGAATGGTGAGGGACGATGGGGGGAGCGGCAGAAGGGGGGAGGGAAGGGACAGGGAGGGAGGGAAGCAAGGAGGGAGGGAGGGCAGGAAAAGGCGATGGGAGGAAGGACAGAGGGGAGGAAGGAAAACCGAAATCAGGGAAGGGCGGAAGGAGGGAGGGAGGGAGGGAGGGAGGGAGGGAGGGAGGGATAATTCTTTGAACGAAATTCCGCGCCTCGGCGCGAGCGGCACCGCGGCCGCATTCCGGTAGACCCGCGCGACATGCCCGCGAGGCGCCCGCGCGGCAGCGTAAGCGGGAACGCGGCGAAACGTTGGCGGACCCGGCCTGCGCACGGGACGCCCACGAGGCGCCCGCGAGGCGCCAACGAAGCGGCACTCGCGACAGAGCGGTGGAACCACGGCGACCCAACCTAGCGCGAGGTGGACACGAGGCACGAGCAAGGCAACGCGGGCGGCAACAATGCAAAACCTCGGCGGAACCCCATCGTTCACCATGAAACGTCAAGTCCCTTACGTGCAAGCGCTGATTGGGCTGCCCGACGTGACGCTAGCGTCGGCGCAAATTCGCCCACGCAATCCGAGGCCCAATTTCGCGTCGATATTGGTAAATTGCGTAACGTTCGTTCGGGGTGTTCCGAACAACGCCAGCAACAACTTGCCAATATTATTACACTTCCCAACGAAATCGCAGCGGGGGAAAAAAGTATGGGCGCTGTTCGCGCGACATTTCCAACGAACGATTGACGTCGATTTCTCTGCAAACTGCAGCCGAGTCGAAAACTGACGTTCGACACGCGCACCGCGAATGTTTGTTAACATGAACCCGTCACTTCGCCAACGCGAAATAGTAAGTAAGCCCGCGAACCTGGGTAAAACCCAGAGGCGCCGTCAAAAACAAAGGGGGCTACGACGGCCGAGAGCAACGCCCCGCGTGGCATGTCTAGCAAGTCTTTCCCCGCCCACGAACCGAGATCGAATGCGCGGGCGCGCTGGGAACCGCTCCGCCCTGCGAACTGCGTGCGGGGCGGGCGCAGCATCGAAAATGCCCAAACAATCTCGGTCGGTCCTAACGGGTCTCAACTGTCTGGATCGGTCTCGACTGTTTTCTGCCGCCGTATGTATGATTCGGTCGACCTCGTTCGGCATCGGTCGCTCGGTTTCGCTCAACCGCGGACTCGCGCAGCCGCGTCCCAGAACCATTGAGATCGACCGACGCCATCGAAGGACGACCGAAACCGATCGAAGCAAACCGACACCGACCGACACCAGCCGAAATCTATCCAAGCTCAACTGAGCGAGGCCGATGGGGGACGGCCGACCCAAACCGATTCGATCGATACCCACCATGCCACCCACCAACATTGCAGGCACGACGCCAAAAAAACGTAAGACTGGGAGACGCGGACTGCGCCCGCGCGCGAACGAAACGCGGGGCCGATCTCAAGCGCCCGTCAAAACGTGGGCGCCAGACGAACCGCCTTGCATAGCAGCGCCTGATGCGCAGCCGCTGCCGTCATCCAGAAGCTCCCCGAAGCTGGCCGACCGCAGGTAAACGGAGCCACCTGCAACGTGCGATCAGAAAAGGATGCAAGCCCCCCTGGTTGAGGACACCCTCGTGATACCAAATCCCAAGTTGAGGAAACCTGCGCGATGCCATTTATGTTGTTGGGGGAACTCTCGGGGTCGGGTTGTGCGCATTCCACGGCCCTACCAAAAGTGCCCATCATACAATGTTTGGAGCAGGTACACATATTCGCCCAGACCTTGTTGTTCCAGCAGGGAGAACAACGCATCATGCTCAACAGGGCCGAAGTCGTTTTTCAAACCTATGCTCACCACCCAGACGGGAACATCCCACTCAATTCCCATGGAGGCCACAGTTTCGAACACGGTAAGAACATGTAGACTGGGCCGCGCAGGCCGGGAAACAAATTGGTCTTCTGATTGTTGAGAGTCGAAACGCCTCTTTTATCCCGTCGTATACGGCCATCGCAATGATTTTGTATGTGATGCTCAGAACCCCGAAGACCCCCATCTTGTCCCAAGCTGAGGAAACTTCTCAGCAAACTGGAGGACTTCCGCGCCTTCAGAGAAGGCCCGCCCCCTCTCACTTCCTCCGCCCCCCCCCCCGACCAACGATTCTCGAAGAGAGAGAGAGAGAGAGAGAGAGAACAAACAAAAAACACCGAGACCGTTACCCTGGCAAGACATCCCGGGAGGCCCTCGTCGCCTCGGCGGGATTCCCCCCGGCGCGCCGCCGAATTTCGATCCTGCAGATCTGGATGGGGAAAACAAAAAAGGCACCAATACCGCTACACCCTGGATCTCTCCAGAAGCGTGTTCTGACCAGAGTTTCGAGGCGACTCCCGGGAGGCGCCGCCAGGGCCTCCCGGGAGGCGCCGCCGGGGGGTCCAAACAATCCGCGCGGACCGCCCAACCGTTGTTCACGTTTGTGCCGCTGTACCTCATTCGAAAACGAAAGAAAGAAACAACAACACCCATAACTTGGATGGGGGGAAGGAGGTGAGGAGGGGGAGGAGGAGGACGCGGAGGAAGAGGAGGAGGACCCCCTCCCCCTCCTACTTATGGTGTTGGTGGTGGAAAACAGGCCCATCAGGACGGGTAGCGGCAGCGGCGCCCTCTCCTCCCCTGAGACCCAGGCCCCCGCCCCCCGCGCAGCCGCACCCGACGCCCGCGCCCTGCCCGTGTCGGCGGCCCCCGGCGCGGCCTCCGCCGTGGCCCGCGGGGCCCGGTGCAGCGGCGCCGGGCGCCTGCGGGCGTTTTCTTCGGGCGCGGGAAGGGAGGGCTCACGTCTGTCGGGGCCCTAGGTTTATGTTGCACGCATCGTACTGAAGGACCGCATCCGAGAAATAGTGTCGAGCACCCCGAGAAGTGCCGAAAGAGTGTCGAAAGAGTGTCGAAACAGTGTCGGGCGAATGTCTCTCAGGGCCCGACACGTGAAAGCCCTCCAGCTTCGTTTCTTTTTTTCTGGTGCTCGAAGTTCTTTCAGGTGACCAAGGCTGATGTGGGTTGGAACATCATAACCCTTGGTGGGCGTTTTCTGATTCGGCGTTTTGAATGTGGTTTGGGTGGCCCAAAAGGGGGTGCCGCTAAAAAAGGGCGGTGCAATAGATTTGGGGCAATTGTACTGCAAATGTGCTGCTCTGGAGAATGTTATTGCTTTGTATTGGCAATCATATATTGCACGCGCGAACCAGCAATACCTTTGCGCCCAGGAATGTATAGCACACCCAAAATGTATTGCAACCCCATGAAACCATTGCACCGAATCGATTGCACCACCCCCTTGTCGCTGGGCCCCCTTTTGGGTCCACCCGCATTGGGCGGAAGGAGGGGGGGAGGGGTGGAGTCTGGCTCCGGACCTCTGCTTCATGCGACTGTTTGCAGCAGTGCGCCCCATGGGGGCGCCTCCGCCTGCTCGAAACGGGCGCCAAAGACAACCAGGATCCACTCCATGGGAAGGGGGGAGGGGGGGGGGTGCGAGGGCCGCGCCAATCGGCAAAACAACGAATAAGAGAACGATCACTAGAGGGCGCCTTTAGGGCCGCTCTCTTCACTTCCCATTTGGGTCCCCCTCCCCCTACTTCCCGCCCGAGCCAGGAGGGACCAACTTCGGGAGGGGGGAAAATATCGAGGCCTCGAATATCCAGGTTCGAGGATCGACGATTTCGGGTGTTGGGCTCTCCTGGTGGGCCTCATCGTCGCCGCGGCTGGATTCGCCTCGAAATTCTTCTCAAGACGCATCTCAGGAGAGGTCCACGGGTCGACGTTTGACCCCCGGGCGTCTCGACGATGGAGGGGCAACATAAGGGGTGAGGGGCGGCTCAGGAGCGGAAGAAGCGAGCAAAGTAGAATCGGCGACACGTCGCCGACACATTGGCGAGAGGTTTTTGTTTGAGGAGCAGGAGATGGAAGCGGACAGCGATAATATACACGACTCATGTACCTCTACGACGACCACCCTGCGGGTGATAAGGAGGTTGTAGGGGGGGGGAGGGGGGGGGCTCATGACGACAACTGTGGTGAATGTGGTGCTGATGGCCGATGATGGTGTGGATGACGAACCTTCCCACTGGATGGATGACCTCACGATGATCTCACGATCGATCTCACTATCGATCTCACTATCGATCTCACGATCGATCCAACATTCGGTGTCACATTCGATCTCACAATCGATGTCACTATCGATCTCACCATCGATCTCACTATCGATCCCACTATCAGACTATGGATCTCACAATATCTCACTATCGATCTCACTATCGATCTCACATTCGGTCTCACTATCGATCTCAATCGATATCACAATCGATGTCACAATCGATCTCACATTCGGTCTCACTATCGATCTCACTATCGATGTCACTATCGATCTCACTATCGATCTCACGATCGATCTCACTATCGATCTAACGACAGGACACCGACGGGCCACCGGCGGGACAATGCGGGCTCGATCTTTCAATCCATCTCATAATCGGTCTCACTATCGATCTCACAATCGATCTAACTATCGATCTCACAATCGATCTCACAACCGATCTCACTATCGATCCCACTATCGATCTCACATTCGGTCTCACAATCGATCTTACTTTCGGTGCCACTATCAATTTCACGATCGATCTCACTATCGATCTCACTATCGATCCAACATTCGGTCTCACATTCGGTCTCACTATCGATCTCACTTTCGGTGTCACTATCAATTTCACGATCGATCTCACTATCGATCTCACAACAGGACAGCGGCGGGCGACCGACGGGACAATGCGGGCTACCGCTTGACACGCGCTGGCGGGGGAAACATTTATGCTGGCGAACCACTAGCGACAGACAGGACAACGGCGGGCGACCGACGGGACAATGCGGGATACCACTTGACACGTGCCGGCGGGGGAAACATTTGTTGGCGAACCACTAGCGACAGACAGGACAACGGCGGGCAACCGACGGGACAATGCGGGCCACCGCTTGACACGTGCCGGCGGGGGAAACACTTATGTTGGCGAACCACTAGCGACAGAAAGGACAACGGCGGGCGACCGACGGGACAATGCGGGCCACCGCGTGACACGCGCCGGCGGGGGAAACATTTATGTTGGCGAACCACTAGCGACAGCATAATGAATTCCTCTCGCCCGCGCACGCAGCTTCGCCTCGCCCGCACGCACGATACGAACACGAAACCGAAACCAATTTCCCGGTGGGGGGCTCTCCGTTCCACTTCGATCTCACCCCCCAACCTCCGACGACTCATGTACGTCGCAAGGCCAAATATTCGGGCAAAGAAAAACGGGTACGGGCCTCGCCACACTTACGATGCTGCTTACTGTAGGCGCCGGCTGGGGCAACAAGAAGGAGCTACCTGTGACAATTATTGCCCGGGCGAGAGGTGAGCGATATCGGATCCACAGCAGGGTTCTGGGCGGGGTGGACTCTCGGGCCCCACCGGCGATCCATGGGCACCTGGGGGGCTGAGGCGTTCCGAGCGCTGCCCCTGAGGGGCGAAGGAAGGGAAGGAGCAATTGGCGTCGCGCGGGGGGGGGAAGAGAGATCGGGCGGGCCTCCACGGAAGGCTCGGGAGGCCTGCGGCCTCCCGAGCCACAAGAGAGGGCCTGCCAGAAGGCCAGGGGGATTCTCAGGAGCCCCGCCGCCTTCTGAGAGAGGCCTACCCTCTCTTACCTCTTACTTGAAGGGGCCCTGGGACACACTAGCAAATACATACAAATAAAACGATTCCCCATATTTTCCCATATTTTCTGAGTTTCTGTTTTCCCCCCCTTCCCATATTTTTCCCATATTTTCTGGGAATCGACGAATAATTGTGTCTGTGTTTTTTCCCCTCCTGATTACCCTCCCCCCCTCCCAAGGATCTGACGCTCCGAAAGAACTGGAGCACGGCAAATGTTAGCCCCTCTTCGGCCTCACGGGGCCCTCGCCGAGCCTCGGGACCGTCACAGAACGACTCGGGACGAAACACCCGTCTTGGGGAAGTGGTCCCAGAAGGTTCCAGGAGGCTCCGGGACACCCTAGGTGTCAGGAAACCCCGGGGAATCGAAGGAATCCCCAGGATGTTCCAGGATGCCCCAGGAGGATACATGAGGCCACGCCCTGGGAAGCCCCAGGATGTTTCAGGAGACCCTGGGATGCCCCAGGGCGCCCTGGGCGTTCGACGAATTGGCGAGCAAAAAATGTGTGCCGCTCCTTAGCGGGAGCGCAACTTTCAGAAAAGACGCGCGCGGCGCCGAAGCGGGAGCGACATTTCGCCCTGTCGCGCGCGATGCGCACCGCGCCCCATTCCTGCCACGCATCTCGCAGAACCGACGACAAGAACATCCTCGCTGAGAAAAAACATGTCAACTTTGCACTGGCTTTTGAACAGTAAGATGGCCCCTCCCGCCTGGGGTTGCCCCAGACGTCCGCGCGCGATGTGCGCCGCGTCCCATTCCTGCTACGCTTTTCGCATCGTCGACGACAAGACAAGCCATGCGTGCTGAGAGGAAAAACGTAAACTTCGTATTGATGTTTTACAGTCACGATAGGAGGGCCCGGATTGACGTCCTCGCGCGATGTGCGCCGCGTCCCATTCCTGCCACGCATTTCGCATCGTCGACGAGAAGACATGGCATGTTGAGAGGAACAGCGGAGACTTCGTATTGCTTGATCTTGCAGTCAGGGTGGGACCCCCCCCCGGATGGGTCTTGCCATCGGCCGCACAGAGGCGGGAGCAGGAGCAGACTCGAATGAGGCATGAGGATGGGAGTGGCTGAAGGAGGAAGGGGCCGAGGAGGAGGATCGGGGAGGAGGAGAAGGGCCGAGGGGGAGGAGGGCCGAGGAGGGAGGAGGGCCGAGGAGGGAGGGACGAGGAGGAGGATCGAGGAGGAGGAGGATCGAGGAGGATCGAGGAGGAAGAAGGAGGAAGGGGGCGAGGAGGAGGATCGAGGAGGAGGGGGAGGATCGAGGAGGATCGAGGCGGAAGGAGGAGGAGGAGGGAGGCGAGGAGGAGGATCGAGGAGGAGGGGGGAGGGCCGAGGAGGGCCGAGGAGGAGGGAGGGACCCGGGGAAAGGGGGCGGGCGGGCGCCTCTGCCGCCAGCTCGGGGTGGTGCCCCTGGCCCAGGGGCAGGGAGGCCAGCGCGCTCGGCCACGCCGCGAGCGGCGCTCCTCGGGGAGCCCTAAGGGGTGAAGGGGCCCCAGGACACGCAAATGAAGACACACACACACACAAACAACAGGGTTCCCCATACGTTCCTAGATGCTCGGGGGTTCTGTCTTCCCCCCCACACACTTCCCATGTTTTCCAACATGTTCCTGGGGATCGGCGATTCATTGTGTCTGCGTGTGCTTTCCCCTCCTGAAGGGGGCGGCCTCTGTCCTCAACATCTGCTGCGGCTGTACCCAGCTTGCCCCCATATAGTACTTCAGGTTAGGTCGGGCATGTCCCCAATACAAGAGGATTTGGGGCCATTTTGTTTTTTTTTTTTAATCCCCCAGACAATACTCCACAAATGCTCAAGCATAGTCAAGAATTCGTCCCCAGACAGTTTTTGGACAATGTTTGAATATCCCTCCTGTAGAGGGACAGGTCCGACCTAAACTTAAGGGGTCCACATCCCAGAAACCACTTCGAGCACCCAGAAAGGTGCCGCAACAGTGTCGAATGAGTATCGCCCTCCAGGGCCCGACACATGAAGACCCTCCAGCTTCGGTACTTTCTTGGTGTTCGACATTATTTTTGGTGATCGGGCCAAAATATAGGTTGGGACATCATGCCCCCAGACATGCCCGCGTCGTGGAACAAAACCACGGCGGAGGGTTTTGCGGGACGTGTCCGTCGCTTCCCGGCGGATTTCTGGAGTCGGGATGGTGTCCGGCCGCTGCGCCACGCCGAAGGCTCTCCGGGGATGCCCGGATCCTCCCGCAAGGCCACTGGAGACGTGACCACAGCGTCGTACGACGCAGGATTTTCTTATGTTTACCTAAGTTTAAGCGGGGACGGACCGTCCCTGCATTCCTACAGTCCTACCACGAAGTGCTCTGCGAACCCCAAAAAGTTCGAAGAACAAAAACAACGTCCTTAGAAAATCAATCCGATGTGGTAAAACATGGCAGACTCCGCCAGAAATGTTCTAATAGAATTTCGTGGAAACCACAAAAGGTAATCAGAATAGTGTTTGGTAGGGCTATAGGCGAGCCAGGACGCTTCGCCACTGCTTGCTACATTGAGTTGTCGATGCTCGGCGGGTTCCTAGCTTATGTTGCATCCTCGGGGGACCTTGTCTGTCCCGTCGCGGTCCTATCCGCGTCGAATCCGTGTCGAATCCATGTCGGACTCGTCGGATCCGTGTCGAATCCGTATCAAATACGCGTCGAGCCCATGCCAAGTCCGCGTCGAATCCGCATCAAGCCTGCGTCGGACACAAGAAAAGACACCACTTTTGGGGACAGGCGAGGTCCCCCGAAGATGCAACGTAACCTAGCCTCGGGGTGCGGTCCAGCGGCTGCGCCTCGCCGGCGGTTTTTTCGGGGGGGGCCGGGATCGTCTCGAACGGCCGCCGGAGACCCGAGCTGTGACGAGACAACCAGACTTAGGTCGGGCATGCCCCCCTACAGGCGGATGTTGGACGAATAATTTAAAAAAACAGTCATCAAATATTCCCAAATGACCAAAAATAGTTAAAACAAGAATCGTCCCCAGACTATTCTTGGACTATATTCTTGCATTTTCCTCCTGTAGAGGGACAGGCCCGACGTAACACCAGACATCCCCACGTCGTGACACAAAACTAACCTACGTTTCTGTCTGTTTGACATTCCCGGTCCCTGGGGGCCCTCGCCAGCCCCTGGAATGAGGGGCCGGCCCCAGAGGGAGGTCGGGACCTCAGAGGGGGCCCTGGACGGCCCCCACGGGACATGCTTCGAGCAAAAAGAATGCCCCCACAGCAAAAACCAGAGGGCTGAACATCCACCCCCATGATCATCACAACGACAAGCGAAGCCGTTTAGTAAACGCGGCCGAGGGAGAAATCGAACAGGGCAGGGCTGTGTAGTAAACGCCCAGGGCCGTTTAGTGAACGCCCAGCGCCCAGGGTGGTTTTTTCCGCCCTTGAAGAACAGCGTTCTCACCTGCGTGCGCCCGATGCATCAAAACGAGGCGGGTCCTCGGCCCGAAGTGTTCCTGGAACGTGTCGTGCAAACCACCAAAAAGAACCTGGCGCGACCAAAATTGGGGGAAAGCATGGGAAAGCTTCCTAAATACGCGGAATGGCTTGGAATCCGTGGCGTTG
>CAUYUJ010020739.1:88452-125952 GCA_963575745.1 Prorocentrum cordatum | reverse complement strand
CAAATCAGCGCGGGCGTCTGTCAGCAACGAGGTCATCGCGACTTGAACAAGAGCGGCGAGATTGGGCTCCCCTGGAGAATGCCGTAAGCCTAGCTGTGCGAGGACGATGTGCGGCCGAAGTCGCGATCAATGTGCGGTCCGCGCAGGTTGCCTGAAGCATCTGCGCAGACCCTACGGGGCAGCCAGACCTGCGCACGGACAGAGCGGGTGCGTCTGGTGGAACTGGGTCGAATGCCTTCGCCCACTCTAGAGCAAGAAGATATTGTCCGCCCATCTCTCGTCGCCCAAGCACCCTCCAGAGCTCGGGGGCGGCAAAGAGGGGGGCGTCAAAGAGGGGGGGGTGCAAATCATGACCGGCGGCATGTGCGCGGCCCAGCTGGGGGACTAGGGACGTATTGAAATAAGAAGAGGCGCCATGAAATCTGGGGAAATATCATGGCACCCGCCATGATATCCACCCCCCCCTAGACATCACCCCCCTCTTTTCCGCCCCCGAAGAGCGCGAGGCGCCACGAACACGGCGTCTGCCGTGCCCCGCCCGGGTCTGAAACCGAGCTGGACGTTCGATATCGTGTCTTTGGCGCGCCCGCGCCCTCGAGACGGCGCACCAGCCTCATGGCGGACGCTCTGTGTGCCGATGGGCAACAAGGCGATTCGCAACTTGCGAATATGATCCCGACCATCCGTGGGTGTCGAGGGTCTCAGTCAGGAAACGGATGCCTTAGAAACCAGGTATCTCTAGCCACGATGCCTTGATGTGTTTTGGCGACTTGTTTCACTTGTGCTGCGTCGCCCCATCGCCGGGCGCCCCTCCGCAATATGAATGATGAACCTCATTATGCCTAAGCTGTTGCACGGTCGTCTCGGAACATGTGCAAACGTTGGCAACGGTTTCCCTGCTGTGGTGAAAACCATCGCGCCGGTCAGGCGGAATTTCTCAGCGCGTTGCTGAAACTTCCCTGCTTTCGCGCCGTTGGCACCGCCATTTGCAGACACCCTTACCGTTTGGCTTCCCCTTCCCAACGCCTTCCGATGATACTCTCCCCAACTTGTCTGATTTGTTTTGACCATGTCGGAATACTCTGGAAAACCATCTTTCTGGACGCCCGAAATGGATACGGAAAAAACGGGTACAATGCCCAACAACAAATGTTGTCCAAAACTGGCACGACACCGGCCGCTGTTTGGCAGGCGGCTTTTTGTCTTCAAAGAACAGCGTCCGCGGCGGCGCGGACAGCAAGTCTTGTTCAAAATGAACAGGAACTGCTATTGGGCATCGTACCCATTTTTGTCGCAATCAGTTTGATAGTCCCGAGTCTTGGGTTAACTACTCCTTTCAGCCCCGGACGTACGGGACTTTCAAGGCACCGCCCTCGATCGCGACCTGAATCTCGATTTCGCCGCCGCCTAGCCAGACCGTCCCTTCCTTCGGGTCTGCCCAGGCTCGTTGCTGCCCCCCCATGGTACACACACAGAGACATACTAGTACTATTATGTCCTTCTTGGAGGCGCGCGTCCGAACCGAACATATAGTATACCCATATTGTAGAATATCGTTTCCCGAGCAGTGTGGCAAGAAAGCGCCCGCTACGACGCATACACCAGAAGATTTATCGGTGCGCCCGGACACGAACGAAATCACGACCCCTTCTGACAACACATGGTCCGCCTTCGCCCACACCGACTTGCCCCCCTCTTCAAAAAAACCTGATGTACTGGGATGGCCGAAGCCCGATCCACGATGTCCAAGAACTTCGCAAAACAACATTACACGAACATTGGGCGCATGGGTTCTCAAACTTTTGTTATTCCACCAATCTTGGGCCTGTTCTAGGCCACAGAGCGCTGGCGAACCTTCGATGACGGCTGTGACGTGCTGCGTCTCGGAGGTGGCCTTGATGCCGTCAGCCTTCAAGAAGGACCATGTCAAAGGGCCCAAGAACACACACTAATAAATACACACAAATAAAATAATTCCACATATTTTCTGGGTTTCTGTCTTCCCGCCCAATTCCCATATTTTCCAATATTTTCTGGGGAATCGACGATAAATTGTGTCTGTGTGTTTGTTCCCCTCCTGAACATGTCTGCTTCCAACCCCTGGATATGAGGGCCTCCGCATTCCTGCTGTGAGGGGGCTGCTCGGGCCTGCTTTGCCCCGAGAGTGGCGATGCGATCCTCCACTGGCCATCGCTCGGACGCCCATTCCCTGTGTTTGTTTCCGGTTTCGTGCGTGTTTTGTTCGCCAAATGATCCAGGATGCTCCTCGATGGTCCCCGCCGAAAGAAATACGCACACGTCCGAGCGATACCAAGTCCATGCTCCCCCACCCGCCACTCAACCGAGCACATCCGATGTTCGAATGTCGCCTATAACTCGGTCACGCGCCTCTCGAGCAGCGCTTATGAAGAACCCCACGATTGGATCGGTGCCATCCAGGATGTCCCCAAGGGGCCTCCAGCCCCGAGAGGACCCCGAGAGAGCCCAAGATGGTCCCAAGAAGGCCCTGGTTAGCCTCAAATGGCCTCCAACTTCGATCGATGTCCTCCAAGACGGCTCCAAGGGCCCCCCAACAGATGGCCCGCTGACGCCCCCCCCAGGTTCCCCAAGAGAACTCTCACCGGGAAACAGATACCGTAAAAGAAATCAAAAGAGAGAAAGAGAGAGAGAGAGAGATAGACAAAAAAATATAGCAATCATATAACCCTCATCCACTTCCTCCCAACTCATCCTCCTCCTCAGAGTTCCACCAAAGTTCCCTCCCATGCTCCCCGATCCTTCGAAACGAGGCGCCCTGGCCGCCACCATGCTCCCTCACTTGATAAAGCGATATCACATGTAACTGATTATTGGGCCTGCTCGACATCATTCGTGCCATGGCTGTCTTGTGTCCAGGCATCGTTTCTGAATGGACTGGTGGGCATGCGCGAAGCGTCAATAGTCCCCGCTCGATTATACGCGGCATGCTTGTTTTGCAGCGGAGGGGGCAACGACAACGGACACAAAGATGACGTCTCCAGCACGATCATCTCCTCCTCCTCCTCGTCATCCTGCTCCTCCTCCTCCTCCTCCTTCTGCTACCCCTTCCTGCCTCCCCCATCTGTGTCCGAATCCGGAGCCCAAAGTTCGGCCACGCTCGCAGGGCAGACGTGGTTCCTCACAGGCCTAGATTTTTTGGGGGGCTCGGGGATTGGAGACGAGAAGCCACCCGCGAGGGACGACGTCGTCGCGTCGTCGTCGAATCGTCGTCGTCGTCGTCGTCGTCGTCGTCGCCACCCTAGGCGGAGCCTGCGCTCCAGCTCGTCCCGCAGCGCCGCGACCTGCTCGTTGAGCCTGGCCTCCACGTGTGCACAGAATTCCCTGGGCGCCGTCGTTCTGTTTGTGGCTCCACCTTCTCCTCCTCCTCACGCCCCCGCCCTCACCCCCCTCCTGGCCCTTGCCCTTCCTTCCCTTCGCTTCCCGCCTCTCTCTCGCTCCCTCGTTCGCTTCTCTTTCACGTTTCTCTCTCTCCCTCTCTCACGCTGTCTCACTCTCTCGCTCTCTCCCCCCCTCTCTCTCTCCTTTTTGTTTGTTTGTGTCCTCTCTCTCTCTCTCTCTCTCTCCTTCTCCGTCCCTCCATCTGTCTGTCATGTCTGCAATTCATACACGCATCCTTCATGGTCACGCCCTCGTGGTCCCGCCTCTGCCTGCTCCTCCCGCCGCCTGGCCCTCCTCCTGCTCCTCACCCCCTCCTTCACCCTCGCCGCCCCTCCCCTCGCATCCCCCCTCCCCCTTCCTTCGTGCTCCCCCCTCCTCCTCCCCCTCCTCCTCCTCCTCCTCCTCCTCCATCCTCCCATCTCCTCCTCCTCCTCCTCCTCCTCCTCCTCCTCCTCCTCCTCCTCCTCCTCCTCCTCTCCCCCCTCCTCCTTCCTTCGTGCCCGCCCCATCCTCTACCCGCCGCTGCAGCCCGTCCTCCCCCCGCCGTCGCACCGCCCAGGAGTGGCCGCGGGGCGCTCCGCGCGCTCCGCGGGAGACCCCCCTTGGCAGGGCACCACGGAACTCGGCAGCTCTTGCCGGGCCGGGCGAGAGGGGGGACAGCAAAGAGGGGGCTTGAGAATCAGCTCACGTGGCTGATTTTCCTGGCGACTCCCGGCGCCGGGAGGCGCCCATGTATCGAGGAATGGGCCCGGCGGCGGGGCCGAAACCAGCTGCATGTCGCAGATTTCTTGCCCCCCCCCCCCTTTCCCTATCCCCCCCCCTTTCGTCCGGCCCAGTTAGGTCGGGCATGCCCCTCTCCCCCGACCAAATCTGCATAGGCCGGGAATAACAATCTATCAGGGTTGGAGGGGGTATGATTTATTATCCTGGGCTCGGAGTTAGCTTGGCAGTGCTTCGCAATGCGTGGCATTGTGAAGAAGACGAGGCACCCGGGGCGGGGAGCGCGAGGAACCCGAGAAATCTCCGGGAAGCGGGCAACGTAACAATAGGAGGCACCGGGAGCAGGGAACCCAAGGAACCTCCGAGCAACGGACAGAGCAACAACAGGAGGCACAAACTCTTCACCGAGTAGAAACCCCTTAGGCAAGCCTGATTGAGAAACATCTGCACATCGTCGGAGACCTGGAATAGGGAGGCACCAAATATACACCAACACCGATCCCGGCCAGGATCAACCTGGGCCCAGGATCGGTGTATACGCCCTCCTGCCATGGGCAGAATGCATATACACCGATCCTGGGCCTAGGATCGGCCTGGGCTGGATCGGTGTAGGTGTATAGTTGGTGCCCTCCGATGGAACGCTCCCTCTTCTGAAAACGACCTCCCCCTCCGATCGGCGCCCCCCCCCCCCCTCTGGGCCTCGTCTCCAGCGCCGACGCCTCCGCGGACGAGGCGCGGGCGCCCTCCGCCGACCGCACCCGCTGGTCCAGCCCGTCGAGCCGGAGGTCTGGAGAGCAGTTGCTCTTGGGCAGAGGCTCCCCTACAGTTATGTCGGGCGTGTCCCCCTACAGGGGGATTTTCGACGAAAAAAACAAATATCCCACACATGCCCTAAAAAGGTCCCCCCAAAGACTCAAAAATTAGACCTCTGATCATTTTTGGATTATTGTTTGTTATTATTGGGTTTTGTTTTATCTTTCGTCGAAAATCCCCCTGTAGGGGGACAGGCCCGACTTCACCCTATAGGCCCCCTCCCCCTCTCTGCTGAGAGCAGTGAGTGGCCCTGCACAAAGAGTGACCCTTGGTGCGCGACCTTCAGGGGCCGCGGGGAGGCCGAATCGGAAGGAGCAGGCCGCTGCTGTCGCATCGCAGGCAGCCAGCTGGGGACCCCAGTGTGCCCGCACCCGTCAATCCGGTGATCAGTCACTCTAATGTGTAGCCAATCGACAGGCCCGAAAGCCGTCGAGAGAGACAACCCGGGATGAAAACGGGACCTGGGGAAGGTGTCCCAACCTCTGGGGGGGCCACGCTGTGGAAGCAACCTGGCGTGGGGAGGTATGGGGAGGGTGCGGCGGCTTGAGGGTGCAGGCAACATGCAAAAAGTGTGTCTTGGACCTGCCCGCTCGTTGGAGGAACCCCTCGAGCTGGAATCTTGGGCGCCCGGGTTATCCGGGGTAACTCGGGCCCGGAGTAACGCGGGCTTGGATTCCCGAAAAACCAACCCGAGTTAGCCCTGACCCGAGTTACCCCTGATGATTCGGGGCTCTGGACGCCCGAGTTATCCGGGGTAACTCGGGCCCGGGGTAACTCGGGTTCGGAATCCCGAGAAGCGAACCCGAGTTAGCCCTGACCCGAGTTACCCCTGATGATTCGGGGCTCTGACTGATGGTGAAGCCGAAATGCAAACCGGGTTCGGCGAGCGGGCCTCCATCGGCGACGATTAGGCGATTGGGGATCGATGCGTCCCGCCCCCTTAGCCTATCCTCCACTAGTGTTTGCCCCTGAAAATGCGCAGGCATCGAAGGGGATATATCTGAAGGGTCCCCAGGACACACAAATAAATACACACACAAATTAAACGATTCCCGATATTTTCCCATATTTTCTGTGTTTTTGTCTTGGCCCCCACTTCCCATATTTTCCCATATTTTCTAGGGAATCGACGATTAATTGTGTCTGTGTGTTTTTGTCCCTCCTGAGAAATGCGCAGGCATCGAAGGGAATAGATCGGGGATCTCTAAGAGCCAGCGGGTGCGGAGTGTGGATCATGTATCGGACGCAGCGGCCGTTCCAGAGCGCGCCACAACGCTCCGAGAGCGTTCTCGCCCAGGTCCCTCTGGCCTGGGGACGTGGCCTGATTTCACCAGCGTTTCGCGGTGGGTCCAAAGGCCGGGGCAAAGGCGCCCTGATGCTTTTCTTTTCACCTTGCAGAGGCGGGCGGAGGGGGGGGGGAGGACGGCAACAGTGGCGAGGGGAGGAGGAAGTGGAGGGCGGCGACGGCAGCGGTGGATGAAGGCAGGAGGCGGAGGGGAAGAGGACAAATATCAGGGGGATGGCGGGACCAATTGACACCCAGCCGCCATCACTGGTGCTGCAACAGATCCACACATCTGAGGTGGCACCATCGAACCCGCACGCAGGTGCCTCTGATGGAAGATGGCGAGCAATCGCGGACAATCGAAATGGCCATTTGGGTTCGACATGTCGGCGCGCTTGGGTCCACAGGCAAAAAAATCCGACCGCCCTGCTGCAAGAAATGTATTCCCATCAGCTGGCAACGGCACCTGTGTGAGCCGGTGGTCGCGCCAAATATGACGCCAAACAGACCCTTGCATGGCCGAAGGGGCGACAATTTGCTGCCCACCTGGCGCATGCGGAGCAAGGGCCCTGGCAACAACGGCGACGGCTCCGCGAGGTAGACTGACCGCGAGCGGACAAGCGCGGATAGTGCCTCCTGTCAATGCGACGTGTTATGAGAGCGGGCTGGTAACTACGCACTGAGCCAACCTCCTGGCGACAACGCTGGCAACGCCACGAGCGCCGTCTGCGCGCGCGGGCCGCACTGCCCAGCAGCAGCGCTGGCAACGCGGCGGGGGACAGCCGCGAACCAACACCCGCGAAGAATACTTCCTGGCCTCAAGGCTGGAAGCGAGATGTGCGATGACCGCGAGCACGTGAAGACTGGACCCGAGTCCGTGGCAACGACGTGCGGGGAATGATGTGGCGAGCGCGATGAACGCGCGCCGAACCTCCTGGCAGCAACGCTCGCTGAACGATGTGCGCCGGCCGCGACCGGGCGCGTCCGGGAGACCGGTGAGAGGCGCGCTGGGCCTGGGGGACTGGCGGGAAAGCTGCCGCGCAGACTGAAGGGGCCCAAGGACACACAAATAAATACACACAAATATTTCCCCTCTTCCACTTTCACTTCCCATATTTTCCCATATTTTCTGAGGAATCGCCGATTAATTGTGTCTGTGTGTTTCTTTCCCTCCTGAAGACAGCAGGCACGCCCGCGCAAACAACCAACGATACCAATGTAGCCCCAAGATGCCTCGGCATCGGTTCCAGATTGCTCCTCGGCGGCCGAAGCTGCCCCCCCCAAATTTCGACCGATTTGTTCGAAGTCCCGCCCGTTCGGCCGTCGGTCAGCCCGCGACGGCACAAGAAGCCTCCACGATGGCCAAGAAGAGGCTCCCCAGAGAGTCTCGCGATGGCCTAAAATCGGCGGTGGACAAACCTCCCTGTAATAAACCTCCCCTAAGTGAAAACGGCCTGGGACCGCAACCGACGGACTTGGACCCGCAAAAAAAATACGGCCGCGACGCCACCTCGCGAACCGAAAACGGCCCATTCCTCAATCGACGTGTCAGGGTAGGAGGTCTGTCCACCCCCGATAAAAGGACCTCGCGATGACCCAAGGAGCGCCTAAAACTGCCCAAAGACGGCTCTTGAGGGCCCCCCGCGGACTCAAGACGTCCTTGGGGTGCCCTTCGAAGGCCCAAGGCGGCTCCAACGCGGCCCCACGACGGCGCTCAGACGCCAGCAGTGCGGCCAGTGGGGGGCCCGCGACGGCCCGCGAGATCCTCTGCGCGGCGTAGGAGTGCAGCCCCAAGACGGCCGAGACGAATTCCACGAGCGCACCTCGATTGGCGAAGGTGAAGGCGCGGCGTACTGCAGCCTTCACCTTCCTCCCGTTGTCACGGTGTCGCGCGCAAGGGCAGGTCGAGCGCGCTCGGCCGAAGCTGAACCAACAATGCAAGGGGGGGGGAATGGGGGGGCCCAGGCAAATCCTGGCAGCCTCCCCCAACTCCTGGCGTTTGCTTGCCCAGCGCGCCGTGCGTGCCGAACGTCGCCGGCGCGATGGAGCGGGTCGCGCGGCGCCACTCTTTTTTGTTTTTCTCTCTCTCTCTCTCTTTCTCCCTTTCCCTTCTCTCTCTCTCTCTCAGTCTTTCTCCCTCTGTCTCTCTCTCTCTCTCTCTCTCCCGCCCCCCGCTCAACTGCGCGCCTCTCGCCCGCTGCCCTACCCCCCGTCTAGCGTAGCTCCGACTAAGTGCCGCGCAGCCCCGAGACTGCAAAAGCCACCCTGACAGTGGCCAGAAGCAACAATTCGTAGCGCAACACACGCACGGAGGGGGAAAGTGGGGGAGGACCAGCTTGGCCATCTCATGTTATGTTTGCGGGGCAGGAGTGGAAGTGGTAAACTTGCAGTCGCCCGAGCCATGTGGCGGCCAAAACGAGCGCAACCGCCAAGCGAAGCCATTTCATTGAGCCAAATCTGATCCGGGTTGGCAATGCGGAGTCAAAAGGGCTGGCCGAGGTGGTTGAACCGCTCCGCTCCCGCCTGACCAAGCTCGCAGTCCTGATGATTGAGGGCCCGCGCCACCTCGCCAACCTTCTGCTCCATCTGAAAAGGCCTCTTGATGGACGGGCCCACGCACGTGCTTAAGACTCGTCAAACCTAGGGCGTCCTCCTCGTCGCGGGGGCGGCCCAGGCACGGGCTCGCAAGGCACAGTGAGAGGGCCGCCCCGAAGGCCCCGCAACGAGCCCGCCGCGCTACACGATCAGCCCCTGTGAGAAGACGACGCGACACTTGGGCCGTCCTCGCAACTCTGGGAAGCCCATGGCATGCCACTTTACAGATGCACACCCTGCTGCCTGGCTCTCCGCAACGCCGACTCTGATGCGCCCCCTTACAGCCGAGGCGGATCAGCTGGCGGCCAAGCGCATCAGGCACCAGCTCGAGTTGAACGGGTCGGCCTCGCATACTCGCGCGCACCTGTTCAACGTCTGGAAGGCCGCCCTGGGACAAGCGTCTCATCGTCTCGCGAATGCGGCAGGCACCCTGGGACACGAGCGCTTCCTGTTCGATTCCTCTGAATCAATGAAGGCGGAGGTAGGGTTCGGACCGCGCCGCGTGTTCGACGAATTCCGAACCCTCCTTCCGACGCCCATCGAGTTGCCTGAATCGTTGATCGGCGAGGGTCGGGTTCGGATTTCGCCTTCGAGTAGTGGAGGCTGCAGCAGCGCAGCAGCGACACAGCCGACCGGCCGAGCCGAACCGACCGAGCGCGGCCGACTGCCAGGCAGGCCTGGGCCGACCGTAAAGGCGGACACCGTCGCTCTCGGCATGGGAGAGACGAGTCCTGAGGGAAACGTGTCCTGATCGGCTACAGGAGTATCGTTTATCCGATCCCGATCCCCCTAGATGGGAATATAGGCCGTCCCCTTCGTGTTTCGAGGGGTGTATCCCCAACTTGGCCCTGGGCCCCCTCTGGCCCTGGCCCCAGACCGAGCCTGCTCTGGCCCTGGTCTCCGCACCCTGGACTCTTTACTTTCGCTCGTGGTTCGTTCGTGAATCGTCGTCGGCGCCCCCCTGGCTCTGGGTAGTGATTTGGGGGGTCTCGCAGGGGATGAGGATGGGGATGGGGGTCAGATAAATGGTACTGACTGCACGCAAAGAGTGACCCTGGGCAGGAGTGACCGTTGGCGCGCGGCTTCAGGGGGCCGCGGGGAGGCCGCATCCCAGCGCGCGAGCCCATTCTAGAGAGACCACTGAGTACGGGTCCGCCCCGAGAGTCGCTCCAGCGAAGGGTCACCCGTACGCACAGCCAGCCCGAGCCCGGGAGCTCTTCCCCGGGACCCGCCGAGATTCACGCGCCGCCTTCTGACAGGCTCGGTCCCTCAGGGCCCCGAGAGCAAGAGTATGGCGAAAAGCCTGCGAAGCGGCCTCCTCTGAGGGGAACGACAGCGAGGTACTGCAGGTTCGTGCTGTGTCGACCCTGGCGTTGGTTCCTGACACCGCGCTGGATCGTTCAACCTCGAACGATCGGCCGTCTCCGCAACGTCCAATCGTTCAACATCGACCGATTCTGGGCCGCCGTCGGCGTTCAACGTTGAACGTCGGCGGCGGGGTCGCCGCCGGTCGACACGACACGAACCTACAGTACTGGCTCAGGTGGGGAGACGTCGGGCTGGAAGCGGCGACACGCCGACGTTAGACCGGCGGCAGGCCCCCGAAAACGGCCACGGACGTTCCACTGGCGCGGTGGGCTGTCGGGGCCGCCACCGCCGAAGAATGGTCAGGGAGGCGTAAGACCCGGGTACAGGGGACTCGGAAATCCCCGACGAGGTCGTCAAAAAAATTACGAGGCCGAGCCTGCATTTTGACGAGGCCTCCCGCTGCAAACATCTCACGAAACTCCTCCTCGTCAAAATCCGAGTCGCGGTCGTCAAAAAACGATGGCGAACCCGAGTCCTGGCAAACCCGGGTCTTACGCTCCCCCGAAATGGGCGACTGGGGGTCGATGCCATCTCGCCCTGAGCCTATCAAGTGGCGGGGTGGCAAGTGGCTACGCGTACGCGGCGCCATGGACGAGCAGCGGAGGGGGCACCGAGGCGCCCCGAACAACTGCAGAACGGAACGAGAGCAGCCGCCACTTATACGCGTGCCGCCAGCGGGATCTGGGGACCACGACTTCCGACGACATGATGTGTTCACGACGTCGACCCCCAAAGGTCTCGACCCCTTACCAGGGACCGGTTTCTCCCGAATCGCTGCTTGACCGCCCCAGGGCCCGGCGAGGGACCCGAGAGGACGAACATCGCCCAACACCGTGTGGCGTGACATCTTCACACGACCAACGAGGGGATCTGGGGGCCAGGGCCCGGTCTCCCCCTCGGTGCCTTTCTCCGGCCCCCAACGTTGGCCCAGCTCCCCCCCCGCGCCGCGGGAGAGATCATGGTCTTAGGTCGGGCATGTCCTCCTACCGGGGGACTTTGGGACAAATAATTGAAAGATTGTCAAACCATACTCCCAAATGATCAAAAATAGTATATAACAAAAAAATCGCCACCATTTATGAATAATCCACCTGTAGAGGGACAGGCCCGACTTAACCATAGTGCCGCTCTGCGCCTGGAGCAGCGTGGCGAGCGCGCCTCCCGTCCTGATCGGATCGATCGGGTGCCTTTCACTCCCCTCCTCGGGGATCTACTCATGAAAGGGCCCTGGGACACACAAATAAATAGACACAAATAACAAGATTCACAATAGTTCCCATAGTTTCAGGGTTTTCGTCCCCCCCCCGTTTCCCATATTTCCTTATATGTTCTGGGGAATCGACGATAAATTGTGCATATGGGTGTGTTTTTTTCCTGAATCTACTGGATTGGGTCGATCCAAAACCCGGGTCGGTCATGACAGGGGATTGGTCGACCCCAAACTTGCGATGTATCCCAGGGTTCCCCTCTCTTTCTGAACGGCCAAGCTTTTCGGACGGAGCTCAGGGAATGGGGGATAAAAGTGGCCTGCGAAGTCAAGGCTTGCAGGATCCTGCAAGCTGGCGCTCTGGCTGACCCCTGTTTGCATTGACGCCCGTCTTTTGAGCCCCGACATCTCCTCTCCAGTCGCCTTCCTGATGCTCCCGTGCGGAGCCGATCGACGAACAGAACACTGCATGGCCGGAAACTTTCGCATCTCCGCTTGGATTCCTCGGATCGGCAAAGGACCCTCCTCCCTGGCGCGCGGAGCGCGCCAAGGTCGGCGCCAGAGGCGAGACCAGAGGAGGCCAGCGCAGATTCAAGAACTCCGCGTGGAGCGCGGAGCGCCGACAATCTATGTTGATGTTGTTTTTGTTGCAAGGAGGCCGGCCTACCGTCGTCCTCGCCTTATCGGTCCTCCTCCTCCTCCTCCTCTTCCTACTCGTCCTCCTCCTACTCGTCGTCCTCGTCCTCCTCCTCCTCCTCCTCCTCGTCCTCCTCCTCCTCCTCCTCCTCCTCCCCCTCGTCCTCCTCGTCCTCCTCATCCTCCTCCTCCTCCTCGTCCTCCTTGTCCTCCTTGTCCTCCTCGTCCTCGTCCTCGTACTCGTCCTCCTCCTCATCCTCCTCCTCGTCCTCCTCGTCCTCCTCCTCCCTCCTCCTCGTCCTCCTCATCCTCCTCCTCCCTCCTCCCTCCTCCTCCTCCTCCTCTTCCTCCTCCTCCTCGTCCTCCTCCTCCTCCGTTTCCTCCTCGTCCTCCTCTCTCCTCCTCCTCGTACAAATCTCCTCCTCCTCCCTCCTCCTCCTCCTCCTCGTCATCCTCCTCTCCTCCTTCTCCCCTCCTTCTCCCCCTCGTCCTCCTCATCCTCCTCATCCTCCTCGTCCTCCCTGTCCTCCTCATCCTCCTCCTCTCCTCCTCCTCCTCCTCTCTCCTCCTACTCGTCCGCCTCGTCCTCCTCCTCCCTCCTCCTCGTCCTCCTTGTCCTCCTTCTCCCTCCTCCCTCCTCCTCCTCCTCGTCCTCGTCCTCCTCCTCCTCCTCGTCCTCCTCGTCCTCCTCGTCCTCCCTGTCCTCCTTCTTCTCCTCGTCCTCGCCCTCGCCCTCCTCGTCCAGGGCAAACGCACAAAAGACGCCCGCCTACCAGCCGCAGCCGCTGCATCACCTCCTCCATCGCGGCGGCCGCGGGCCCGAGGCCGCCGTGGCCGTCCAGCCCCGCGCCTCGCGCCAGCCCGCGGCTGCTCCCCCTGCCGCCCCATCCCGTCCGCCCCCTCCAGTCTTAAGTCGGGCCTGTCCCGCTACAGCCGATGCATCGGCGGTGCGGTTCGATGTGGAGCCCAATGTTCTCCATGCCGACGTCGGCGATGAGGCGCGATCCTCCGACCCCCTCTACTCCGACCCCATCTAGGAGGCTTCTAGAAAGACAATCAGTGCCATAGCGCCCCACAGTGTCAGGTCGCATAGGGGATTATCCGGATGTCGGTTGCCGGGCGGTCGTCACGTTTCGCTCCAGCGCCGTTTGGGAACGTCTCGGAGTGGCCAAAGCCAATTGGGAGGTCAGCACGATTTTCGACGAAAAATGAAAATACCCCCAAATATATATACATATATATATATATATAAACAAAAGTCGTATGGGGACTATCTTTCTAATATGTTTTAAACCCTTTTGGGGTATGTTTGATGCATGTTATATTTTCATCAAAATCCCCCTGTAGGGGGACAGGCCCGACATAACTCCAGTCGGCGGCGGCGGGGCTTCTCTGGGAGGTCTTCTCTGAAGGGGCCCTGGCACACTCAAAAAATGAGCACCCAAACCAGGATTCCCCATATTTCCTTATATTTTCGTGGTTTTGTCTTCCCCCCACTTCCCACACTTTCCCATATTTTCTGGGAATCGATGGTTAATTGTGTCTGTGTGTTTCTTTCCCCCCTGATTCTCTGTCTCTGGGAAAGACTTGGAAGACTTCTCGGAAGGCCGGGATACTTCCGAGCCTTCTGAGAAGGCCCGCTCCTCCTCGCTTCCCCCCTGGGCTCGCCGCCGGGCCTCGGTTCTGCGAGAA
This sequence comes from Prorocentrum cordatum, assembly GCA_963575745.1. Taxonomy (NCBI): domain Eukaryota; class Dinophyceae; order Prorocentrales; family Prorocentraceae; genus Prorocentrum; species Prorocentrum cordatum. Next base: position 112,219 of record CAUYUJ010020739.1, on the reverse strand, counting down.
AGGCGCCCATGCTTCGCACCGCGAATCGTTACGTTATCAGCCTCCTGGCACCCACCCCTCCCCCCCATCCAGTAACGGCCGTTGTCGCCAGGGGGTGATAACATGAGCCTGGCGAAGGACCCAACCAAATGCAGTTGTGAATGACGCAGGTGTAAATCTCACCTTCGGTGGAACTCCCTCTGGCACTCGGAGCAACGAAACATGTGAGGGGTGTGCCGATATGGGTGGCGAGGGCGCATGTAGGCACCACCGCCACTGGGGCCATCGGTGGAGCCCCGTATGGGGCCGCGGGACGTGTGAGGGGTATGCCGAAATGGAGTGCGGGGACGCTCGTGGACACCGCCACTAGGGCCTTCGGTAGCGCTCCCCATGGACCCACGAAACGTGTTGTGGGGGGGGGGCCGACATGGATTGCCTGGACGCATGTGGGCACCGCCACTGCGCCCTTCGGTGGAGCTCCTCTAGAGCCACGAAGCGTGTGAGGGGTGTTCCGACATGGGTTGCGTGGACGCATGCGGGCTGCGCCACTGGGACCCTCGATGGAATTCCCTATGGGGCCACGAAACATGTAAGCGGCGTGTCGGAATGGGTGGCGGGAGCGCATGTGGGCACCGCCACTGAGTCCTTCGGTGGGGCTCCCTATGGGGAAACGAAAAGTGTGAGAGGTGTGCCGAGATGGGTGGCGCGGATGCATGCGGGCTGTGCCACGGTGACCTTCGGTGGAGCTTCCCCTGGGGCCACGAAACGTGTGAGCGGTGTGCCAACATGGGCGGCGGGGACGCGTGCGGGCTGCGCCACGGGGGGAGGGCAGGAGGAGGAGAACGCGGGGCGGCGCCTCTCCAAAACGAAGACCCAATACCGCAGGATGCTTGGGAAAAGCAGGCCGTGCGAGAACGGCCGAGAACGGCGCCCATGGGGGCGGGTGGAGCAGGAGCAGCGGCTGAATATTGTGGGCCTCTGCACCTTCGTGCCCGCGCCTGCCTCCCCTGGGGCCTTCGCCGACCTTCCAGCGGGCCGGCAGAAGGACGACCACGGAGGACAACCTTGTTCCGGGCTGACTCTGCTACGGTGCAGCGTGGACTCATATATGATAGGTGCTATATGCCCATGGTGAATCGCCAGTGGCGATCTCCGTAGTATTAGCACGTTCTGTGAATAGTTACGTTCTCCACAGAACGTATGATGGACGATCTCCATAGTATTAACACGTTCTGTGAATCTGTTGCGGAGAACACTCGACAGCGAGAGCGCCGGCAACATGGATGGCAACCATTCAGTCCCCGCCCCAACGCGGTACGGTGCATCGGGTTCCGCCCCTTGGGCCCGAAAAACTATGCACCACACCTTTCCTGGGTCGAAGATCCACGACGCCTCGGGAGACACCAGCGCGGAACGAGGCACACGAGTCTCCGCGGCGATTCGGAGGGCCAATCTGGAGCGGAACAGAGGAGCCATGCTGCTTCGACCGCTCCCTACCGGCACACCGCAGGCCCGATGGCCGCGCCATGCATTCGCCCTTCGTCGAAGGCACGAGGCGGAATACCTGAGGAGCACCGGGACACTTGAGGCCTGGCGGACAGACAGACAGACAGGCAGGCAGACAGGCAGACAGACACAACGAAGTCAGTGAGTGGCCCATCGCCCCCCATCGTGCAAGCTGTTCAAGGTCCCCAAACATCCGACGCCCGACGTCATGATTTTTTCATGACGCGACCCCCAGAGGTCTGGACCCATTCCCCGGGACCGGTTTTTCATCCCGAGTCGTTTTTTGACGGTCCTGAGGGCCAGAACAGGCCCCCGGAGTACGAAAATCGAGAAAAACCTTCCGTCGTGATTTTTTCACGCCTCGAGGGGGTCTGGGGACATCCGACGCGCCTCGACCTCTGTCGGTAGGAGACTCCACCGTGGGCCCCATGCCGGGGAGCCTGAGGCCGCCTGGTCTGGCAACCATTTCGCCCGAGACCCCTTTGTTGGGTTTAGTGGAACCTGGTTTAGTGATCTGTACCGGGGGCGCCCCCCGCCCCATGTCCACTGACCGGAACTGCCATCACCCGGAAAAACACCAGGCAAACCTGGTTTGGTGATTCTGGCCAATTCGAAAGCTCCGGGGCCCCTACCACTAACCGGGTCCCCTTACCCGGGGTCCTGGCCATGCCCGAATGTTTCTCGGGAGTCGTGCTCTTGCCTCCACGCCGGACGCGCGCGGGGACACGAGACCCTTCCAAGGGCCACACTGCCATAGGAATGCAGGAGGCATGGGTCGCGAGACACGGGACACAGGTGTACTTTGAAGCTCGCTGAGGGGCAGCGAACGCGATCTGTGTTTATGGAGCGATGGGGGAAAGGGCAATGCATTTGTAGGGCAAGAGCAACCATGAGCAGCCCAATCGTCGGCAAGAGTAAACATGAAATCAGAGCTTCTCGCGAAGGGCGGCTGTAAGGATTGCTGTTGACCGATCAAGCGCGTCCGCCGAGCGTACGGGGATCTGGCCCTGGAAACAACGCTGCCCCCCCAGCGACCTTCACGGTGTACTCTTGATTCGGGAGGGTCGACTGGCTCATCAGGGCCGGCTGTACATGTGTGGTCCAGACGGCCACGACCCCTTGGAAAACACGCACTGAGGTGCACCTGGCCGTATCCAGACCTCCTACTCTTCGGTCGGGCATGTCCCCCTACAGGCGGATTCTGGGCGAAAAATGAAGACACGTCAAACAACACAAAAATTGCTCCAATATCATCCCCTGACTATGTATTAAACTAGTTTGTCTCGACAAGTCGCCCCGACAAGTTCCATATGTTTTGTCTCGAAAACGTCGCCCCTGACTATTTTCTGATCTAGTTTGTCTCAACACAAAAAGAGGCCTCGACAAAAGTCGCCCCGTGGCTCTCCTTGAACCCCCTCCTGGGCCGGTCTTGGCACCCCCTCGAGCCGTTTTGCAGGTCCCCGCCACCCGCCGCTGCCCCGAGGCGCTACTGAAAGCCTCACGCAAGACCCCGACGCAGAGAAAAAAAACGGGCCCAGACGGAAACAGCGCAAACAGGCGCAAACCCGACGACGACGGCGACGGCGACGGCGACGGCGAAGGAGACGGCCACGGCGACGGCGACGGCGACGGCGACGGCGACCGCGGCGACGGCGACGGCGACGGCGACGGCGACGGCGACGGCGACGGGACGGCGGCGGCGGCGGCGGCGGCGGCGGCGGCGGCGGCGGCGGCGGCGGCGACGACGACGACGACGACGACGACGACGACGACGACGACGGTCCCGAGCTGGGGACAGACGGCCGGCGCCCCCGCTGGCCGTGGAGGCCAGGCGCCGCGCCTGCGCCCTGGCGGCAGGCGCCGCCGCCGCGGCACTCGGCGGCCGCAGCGCGCGGGCCAAGGCCGTCCTCCTCGAGGGCGGGGCCACGCCTCCTCCTCCTCCGCCTCCTCCTCAACCTCCTCCTCATCCTCCTCCTCCCTCCTCCCTCCCTCCTCCCTCTCCCTCCCTCCTCCTCCTCCCTCCTCCCTCCTCCCTCCTCCCTCCTCCTCCTCCCTCTCCCTCCTCCCCTCTCCTCCCTCCCTCCTCCTCCTCCTCCTCCTCCTCCTCCCTCCTCCTCCTCCTTCCTCCTCCTCCCGTTCCTCCTCCTCCCCTCCTTCTCCTTATCCTTCTCCTTCTCCTCCTCCTCCGCCTCCTCCTCCTCCTCCCCCTCCTCCTCCTCCTCCTCCTGTCGGGAACATGTGGACCACAATGCTGCAACAAGGAACGTGAAATGAAGAACGAAGACCCTCGCCCAAAGCGCCGTCCGATCACGAGGAGGGCTAGAGGAACAACCATGGAGGGACCTGAGGAACAGCGGCCCCTTTCCGAACCCAAAGCGGTTCTTACTTCAGCGTCTTGGCTGTAGCTAGGCACGCCCGCAATGGCTACGGAACTGACCACAATGCCCACCACAGGTTGTCCCGCACCGACAGGGGCCGCTGTTGTACAGGCGAGTGTGTGTCTCAAATTGATGGCGACCTCGGCGACATAGACAGCGAATATTTTTCACAATGGGCATGAGTTGCTGTGAATCTTCGCTGGCGTCGTAGAAGCACTCCACATTGTCGGAAGATAGAGCTCTATTCCAGCCTGCACGTAGTAGCGCGTCGCCTGGGTCATCCCATGTGGACTCCCTCGTGTCCAAGTTGTAGTGGCTTGCCTGGGCGAGCCACTTGGCAGGCCTGCCATCGACATGGTATGCAACCCATGGCTTCGGCGATGGAAGCCGATGGTGGGGTGCCAGGGGTGCCCCCCCAAGTCTCACTGCGGACACCACCAGGACATCATCGAGACACCATCGAGACACTACCAGGACACCATCAAGGCACCCGTCTGGACACCAATTGGAACACCATCGGAACACCACTCGGGGCACCTCTCCGGACAGGCCCCCCCAAAGTCTCACTATTGGACACCACCAGGACACCACCGAGACACCATCGAAAAACCACTAGGACACCATCAAGACACCGATCAGGACACCAATCGAGGCACCAATCAGGACACCATCAGGTCACCATCGACTGCACCATCGATCTCATTATTGATCTCATTATCGATCTCGCTATCGGCCTCACTCTTTGAATCCCACCATCGCTCTCATTCGATCGATCTCACTTTTGATCTAACTCTAGATCTCACGGGTGACCCAACTAGGGATCCCACTATGGATCTCACTATCGCTCGCACTATCGATTTCACGATCGGACTCAAGGGACACCACCGGACACTGACGGGACACCCAAGGGACAGCGACGGGACACCCGCGGGACACCGACGGGACACCGACGGGCCACCACGGGCCACCATCGGCACACTATCTGGGCACCAATCAATCTCACTTTCGATCTCCCTATCGATCTCACTCGCTCGATCTCACTGTCGATCTCACTCAGACACCGAAGGGACACCGACGGGACACCCGCGGGACACCGACAGAACACCGACAGAACACCGACAGAACACCACGGGACACAGTCGGCACACCACCGGGACAGAAATGGATCTCCCTTCCGATCCCCCTATCGATCTCACTCGCTCGATCTCAGAATCGATCTCACTCGATCGATCTCAATATCGATCTCACTATCGCTCTTGCTACCGATCTCACTATTGATATCACGATCGGCCGCACTATCGATATCACCATCGACCTCACCACAAGACACCGACGGGACTCTGCCGGAACTCCGACGGGACACCACGGGACACCATCGGGCCACCATTGGGGCACCGATCGATCTCACTATTTCTCGATCTCACTATCAGCTTCATTATTGATCTCACTGTGGATCTCACCATAGGACGCCGACGGGACACCTACGGGACACCTACGGGACACCTCGGGACACCATTGGGACAGCGACGGGACAGCGACGGGACAGCGACGGGACACCATTGGGACAGCGACGGGACAGCGACGGGACAACCACGGAGCACCCAAGGGACAACCACGGAACACCAGCGGGACACCGACGGGACACCACGGCGGGACAACCCCGCGAGCGCCCGCCCACTGGGGAGGGAGGAGGGGCGGTCCACGGCCCCTGACCCGCCCCAGCCACAGCGGAGACATCCCTCTCGCCCGCCCACGCAGCTTGGCGCGCACGACACGAACCCGAAACCGACACCGATTTCCTGGTGAAGGGCTCTCAAGTCCGCTTCGATCTCACCCGCGAACCTCCGACCAATAGATCACAGCGTGCATCGAAAAGGCCCTACATAGCCTACCGAGAACCCACTAACGAAAGTCCAAGCACTCCCCAAGATAGCACGAAACCAGCACAAGAGTAACACCGGTTGAGGATACGTCCGGAACGCTCCGAGCTCAGAGCGTTCCGGAACGCTCTGGAACTGATTTAGCCTCGCCTTGGCACCGTCCGGCAAGACGCCCTCAAGACAAATCCGCACACCCCTCACCCAGATCTACCTGCCTCTGGACGCGAGCTCGGAGTCGCTGAGAAGACCCCGTCCCCCTCCTCCTTCTCCTCCTCCTCCTTCTCGTCCTCCCTCTCCTTTTCCCTCTTTCTCGTCCGCGCCTCTGCGTACGTACTTCTGCCATTGCGTTCCCTTCCTCCCCCATTTCTGGAGAAGAACTCCGGTAAATGAATCCTTCAAGATTGCCAGCTGTCCGTTTGGTCTTCAGACACTCCCGCCATACGTCCTCCACTGTTCTGTGGTACAGCGTCGTGGAACCCGGTTGCGACATCAATTGCACTCCTGTCAACTTCCGTGGCTTGTCCAGCGAAAATCAGCCGCCTGCGAAATCACCTACACCTAAGCACGCACGCACAGGCGCACACACACACACACCAACGCAAACGCTCTCTGCCGTCGGCGGCCAGGCAGAGCCAGTGCTGGCGATCGGGGGCGCTGGCAGGCCGCACGGAGCGCAGATCGAGCCACCCTGCAGGAGGAGGAGGGAGGAGGCGCCCGGCGGCGGGAGGGAGGAAAAACATACGTACACACACTCGGGAGTGGCCAAGAGGGGGGTGTCCAAGAGGGGGGGTGGGTGCAAATCATGACCGGCGGCATGTGGAGGCCCAGCGGGGGGGCCAGGGACGTAATGAGATAAGAAGAGGCGCCATGAAATCTGGGGAAATATCATGGCCCCCGCCATGATATCCACCCCCCCCCTGGTCATCACCCCCCTCTTTTCCGCCCCCGACACACACACACGCGCGCGCACACACACACGCGCGCACACGCACGCGCGCACACGCACGCGCGCACGCACGCACGCGCGCACGCACGCGCGCACGCACGCACGCACGCACGCGCGCACGCACGCGCACACACACGCACGGACACCCGCGCGCACAGACCCTCTCGGCGCCGCGGCCGACGGCCGTGCGGCCTCTCGCGGCGGGGAGCAGGGCAGGGGTCGAGCGAGCGAGAACCGGGCGCGCGGGGCGGGCGACGGCGCACGCGCCGCGAGGAGGGCGCCCCCGAGGTGCCAGGCAAGGGGGGATCACTTGCCATCGCTTGGACGCCCATTCTCCGTGCATTTTTCGGTTTTGTGCGTGTTTGTTTTTTGTTTTGCTCGATGGTCCAGGATGCTCCTCGATTGTCCTCGCCGAGAAAAAACAAAGCACACGTCCGAGCGATGCCAAGATCATCGGGCGCGAAAATGCGCTCGCGCGGGGGGGGGCAGGCACGCGGACACGCACGCGCACACTCGCACAGACCAACTGGGAGCCTGGGACGCACATATATAAATGGGCACAAACAACAGGCTTCCCAAGGTTTTTGTCCATATGTTCTGGGTTTTCATCTTCAACCCCAGACACGCACACGCACACGCGCACACACGTACGCACGCATGCGAGCACAAACACACACACACACACACACACACGCACACACACACACACACACTTGTTTTGCGTCGGCGGCTAGTAAAGAGTGACTGAGCTGGCGGTGAGGCGCTGGAAGATGCTGAAGCGCGAATTTGGCCACCATGCAAGATGTCGAGGGCGCGCAAGCATGGATTAGCGGTCCATGGATTTGGTGCGCGGCCGCCAACTCCATGGATCGGAGGAGGTGCCCTCGCCAAGATGCGGCTGATGCCGCCTCGTTCGGCGGCGGAAATCCTCGATTTCCCATGGAAACGGGACCCGTCGCCAATCCACGCCCCCTTAATCCATGTTTGCGATCGACTGAAAGAGGGGGGAGGAGGCAGCACACACGTACACATAGAAAACGAGATGCACCACTCTCGAACAAGAAACCCTCCCCCAAACGACGCGATCGCAACCCAACTGCCGTCAACTGGAGTGCCCCGGCTCCTCTGGCCATCCCCCACTAGATCGGGTTCGAGGACCTTGCAGAGGTCCGAAAAGCCCCAGTGTAGCCCCTGGCCACGGGCCTCTGTTACAGCGATCCCCCAGGAAAACATCCGACATCGTCATCGTCCTCATGGCCGCCCGCTCGTTATCATCGCCATTAACAACCTCCAAATCCTCGCGATTCTCTCCACCGCCATCTCACCAAAACGTCCGCAGTATTCATTCTCACGATGATCCTCATGCTCCTGCAAATCCCACCAGCCCTTTAGGGCGTGAGTGGTTTAGAGAGCCCCCTCTGTCCTCAACCCCCCTTCTTCCCCTTCGGGGAGGGGTTTACCCCTCCCCCTACCCCCTCCCCCTGGGTCTGGAGAGGGCGGGCCGCGGGTCGTTGGAGGGGTCTTTTTCGACTCCTGGGAGGGCTAAAAAACGACGACCCTCACGAGGATTCTGCCCCCGACGGGGGGAGTGAGAAAAAATGCTCTCCTCTTCTGTGAAGCCAAAATCCTTGCTTTTACGAGGGTTTTGGCCCCATTTTGGCCTCCCGAGGGGGCCGCGCTCATCTTCCTTCATAGCAAAATCATTGATGTTACGAAGGTTTTGGGCTCATTTTGTCCTTCTCAGGGGGCAGCGCTTCTTTGCGCTTCTGAGGAGGTCGCAAGAGGCCCCAAGATGGCCCCAGAGGCCCCCAGGAGCCTCCCAAGAGGCCTCCAAGAGGCCCCCAAGAGGCCCCCAAGAGGCCCCAAGAGGCCCCCAAGAGGCCCCCAAGAGGCCCCCAAGAGGCCCCCAGAGGCCCCAGGAGGCCCCCAAGAGGCCCCCAAGAGGCCCCCAAGAGGCCCCCAAGAGGCCCCAAGAGGCTCCAAGAGGCCCCCAAGAGGCCCCACGAGGAGCCCGAACGACTCACACCAGGACGAGGGGCCCGAACGACTCACACCACGAAGAGCCCGAACGACTCACACCACAAGGAGGGGCCCGAACGACTCACACCAGGACGAGGCGCCCGAACGACTCACACCACGAGGAGCCCGAACGACTCACACCACGACACGGGCCCCGAACGACTCACACCACGAGGAGCCCGAACGAGTCACACCAGGAGGAGGGGCCCGAACGACTCACACCAGGATGAGGGGCCCGAACAACTCACACCACGAGAAGCCCGAACGACTCACACCAGGACGAAGAGCCCGAACGACTCACACCACGAAGAGCCCGAACGACTCACACCAGGAAGAAGGGCCCGAACGACTCACACCAGGACGAGAAACCCCAAACGACTCAAATCACGAGGAGCGCTTTCTCTCCCTCCTCCTCCGCCTCGTCCTTCTCCCGCTCCCCCCACAAGGAGGATGTACAAGGAGGCGGGAGGAAGGAGTCGACAGGGGAGATATGCGGGGCCAAACGGACACACGCCTGAAAAACACGACTGTCGGCATGCTTCGCATGAATTGCTGTTGTGAGATGGGCTGGTGGGGATACGCGAAGCGTAAAGAATTTTCCTCCTCCTGATCATCGCGTTGCCCATCGGCAACCCATTGACACCAACCGCAACATGCCGTCCGTGCCGTCGACCGTCAGGACGCACAGCACGGCCGAAGAGGTCGCCAAAATGGCTCAGAGCAGCACCCAAAAGACCCCGGAGACTGCCCCAGGATGGCTCCACAGAGGCCCCAACTGCCCGACGAGGCGCCCAGAGCGCGAACAAAAAGTGCCCACGAGGAGCTCAGGGAAGGGACCTTGAACTGTCTTCAAGTCGGGGGAGCACAAAGACATGGTTGGGGCAAAGGTGGGGTTTCAAGGACAATCGCTCCGCACGGCCCCAGGAAGAAGGACATGCGCTAAGCGGGAGCATCCAGCTGGGCCCGTTCCCCAGCCCAACCTTGGGATAACCCTCCCTCTATGAGCCCCCGATCCGGAATCATGCTCGCAAAGATGGCAAAATGAGTGCCCCGAAGGTTCCTGTTTCTCCTAGCGACGAGTTCGCACACCCCAGGTTGCTTCCTTCTTCTGGTGGCAACGTGATCACGAGGGGTCAGCGGTGAAGCGTAAGTCAAATCATCAGAGACCCTCTGCGATATCGGAACAACAAGAACAACCAACAAACATACAATAGGAACTCGAGCACAAGAAACCGTGTATGTATCAGACCCCAAGGCGTTCATTGACTTTTGGTGTGGGGACGTTACGCTGAACATAGGAAAACCATCGAAACCGAAGAAACTCACGGCACCCTGGAGGCAAGCAGGGTATGTATTGGCATGGGCCTTCACTGTAAGAAAGCACAACGCACATACACATTTAGAGCACCATGCAAGTGTACAGTTTACGATTGTGAACTGTTCTGGTGGTGAAAGCGTCCAGGCGTCGGGAGAGAAAGATACGAAGAATGCTCAGGAAGATGCGGAGGATGATGATTGGTAGGGGATTCAGGAGGACGCTGTCCTGGCAGCCTTTTTGCCCCTCCGCGGCGAGCACCATCTCGGCCAGCACCTTCGGCCGAGCGGATGACATGTTCCCCATGCTCTGAAAAAGGTGCATCTATAGAGAGAGAGAGAGAGAGCATCGAACGAGGGGGTTAAGCTCAGGCTGCGGCCCAGGGCCGTGGGCCCAGGTTCCCAACCCTACCCGAGATCAATATGATGGAGACGATGCGTGTCTTCAACTCTCTCAAGGGCAGATAATCATATGACAACTTCCCTGACGAAAAGATTGATGGATATGAGAAAAGGAGGTAGGTAAGAGAGGTTGTACACACACAGCCATCGATCATGACTGCGATGCGGGCGACGATAACGATGATGACAGGCATGATAAGTTGGTCCGTGACCGTAACGATAATGGTGGTCAAAGAAAGCGTCCACAGATCCCTGAAGGTCCACCCGAGGCCGACAAAGTACAGAACCTGTCCAAAGACTTAGATCCTCGCACGTCGATGCAAGCGGAGAAGGATGAGGGTATGTTTCAAGGGGCCCACTGGCGTTGAGTCGCTGGAAGATGGCGGCCCAGCCGCGCCACCGGCCAACAAGGAGATTTGGCAACGGGTGCAGCGGCCAAAAGCATATATCGCAGCATAAGGCTGGTGGAGATCCACTCGGAGCTGCAATCTGAGTGGCCGAGCAACAGTCATCGTTGAAGACATCGCGGTGTGCCAGCAGCCAGCCCCCCTCACGCCCGGCACACTAAGGGCCGCGAAGAGCATGACGGCCACGGCAACCACCACAAGTACTGCCTTCCACACACGTTGCGCCGTCCCAAGCGCCTCCTCATCCTCTTGCCTCTCCCCCTACCCCCTTCCTCCCCCTCCTCCGCCACGCTTCGGGCCTCCCACCCACAACAATTCAAAATCCTGCACACACCTGACATTCTAGAAGGGAGTCGGGACTGGGCGGTCGACTGCATAGCATCTTCGCGCAGAATCGACACCCATAGACAGGGAAAACATCGCGCAGAATCGACACCCATAGCATAGACTGCATAGCATCTTCGCGCAGAATAGACACCCATAGCATCTTCGCGCAGAATAGACACCCATGCCGTACCAAACTATCCGCAGAAGACACGGATACACGTGGATACATTATATTGCTGTCCATGCGAACAACAAAAAACTAGAAAAGCTGCTGTTACGCGAACGCAACCGCAGAGTTTCGAGGATCTGGCAGCAGCCGTGCTGCCATGCTGGGTGTCAACGAACAACTTGCTGCATCTTACCTGGACCGCTCGTTTGCTATAGCACCTTGGACGTCATGCTACGCTTGAAACTTACACGCGGCCACTACCTCCTGCATAAGAGCTATTTGCTGGTGTGTCAGCTCCATTTCGAACTTGTTCGCCAAACACATCCAGCCAACGCGTTTGCACGCACGGCTCAGAATGACGCACGTGCTCGCGAGAAGGGGCACCTTCGCCTGAATCGCGTCGTTGTATAGTTGTACGGCGTATCCAACACGCTGGATCTGTAGGCAAGAACGGATTGCATAATGGTAGTCGACATGGTCGGGCTCGAAAGGGTGTTCACACATAGTTCCGAAGATGGCAATAGCTTTCTCGTGTTGGTCGCTGAACGAATAGACCCTGATCATGACGCTATAAGTTCGTGCATTGGGAGCCACTGCATGGTCAGCCATCTTCATGAACAACGCGTCGGCTTCCTTGTGCATGCCAAGCTGAAGACGAACACCCAACACCGCATTGTACGCCGCCCGCTAGAGCTGAATACCTGATCCCTCCATTTCATTGCACATCTTCAAAACTAATTCTGGATCTGAACGCTCGTAGGCCACGATAATGGAACGACATGCCCATTTGCTGAGGGTGGTACCCGCGCTCTTCATCTTTACGAAATACTCAACGACACTCTCTGGAAGCTGACGGTCCCTCCATGCAGCCAGCAAACGGTTCTGAATCTCAACCGACGCGTGAATCCCATGAACTCTGACTAAATCAAGAAGCCGCAATCCGTCTATTTGCACGCGCTTGTCGTCGAGAGTGCCAGCGACGAGCTGGAAGAAACGGTTTGACACGGCCTTGTGGATAAGGTGTGCACCAGGAACGGCCCCCTTCTCCAGCATCTGATCGAACAACGTCACGGCTGCTTCTCCGTGTCCCAGTCTGATGGCGGCATGCATCACTTTCAGCATGCTCGGGAGAGTGTGGCTCACACTCTCTCTCCGTGCGCGCTCGATCGTGTGCATGTCGGACCTCGATCGGTGACGTTTGTGTCCAAGCGGATCCCCTGAACCATCGTGGCCGTCGTCAACAGTACCGAATTGCTTACGCGATGCAGGTTCCTCGGCGGAGACTGAACGCAAAACTTTGCGCCTACCTTCGAGAACAACCTTGCCGATCCAAGATCGTACGGTGGTCAACTTGCTTATTTTTGTGATTTCCTCCGTGTTCTTCAGGTAGTGGAAATCGACAAAGTAGACGAGCACGGATAACGAAGCCAAGAACATGTCGATATCGATATGAAGACTTGCTCCGTCCAAACAACTGGACATGGAAGAGACACCGTGGAGTAATACGGAGAACGCAGCACAGAGCACTGTGACACCCATGACAAGCCCGTGGGCGGCAAGCCCAGTTGAACAGTTCTGACAGGGCGGAGATGGCATGGAGCCCAAAAAACATTGAGCCATCTTGAGCCGAAGTGGCTTCGAAGGGCCTTTGAGGAGCCGTTTGGTGGGCCTCTAGGGGTTATCGTGTGCCTCTTGGCCTCTTGAAGGCGCCTTCGGGCGCCCCATGGGAGCCTTTGAGGGCGTCATTGGGTGCTTCTTTGGGCCTCTTGGGGCGGCTATGGGCGCATCTTGTGTGATTCACAGGGGCGTCTTGGGGGCTAGGTTGAAGCCTCGGATGCGCATCGGAGGCGGAAAGGGTGGAAGTCCAACATAATTGATTTACAATTGGATTTGTAAGATGTGTGGTTCCAGGGGGCCTCCTGGTGGGCCCCCTGGCGCCTCTCTTAGGCCCTCCTGGGGGCTGTCTCGGGAATGCCCTGGAGACCTCCCAGGCCGTCTACGAAACATCTCGGGTGATCCTGGGACTCGCGGGCCTTCTCCACGCCATGAGCGCGTCCGGGGTAATCGCTCGGGGGGGCCGCGCACCGTGTAAAGGGAGGTCCCAGCCTGGGGCCCAAGCAGAGGATTGCACACACACAAGCACACACACACGCGCACACACACACACGCACACGCACACGCACACACACACACGCACGCACACACACTTTTGTTCGCGAGCGCGCAGGGGTGCCAGGCGCCGTTAGGGAATTGCAAACAAGCGATGGCCTAAATTACCCACTACGTGCACGCACACACCCGAACGCACACACACACACACGCACGCACGTTCGCACGCACAAACGCACACGCACACACGCACACACGCACGCTCGCACGCACGCACGAACGCACACACACACACAAACACACACACACACACATACGCACCCACGCACACACACACACACACGCACGCGCGCGCACGCACGTACGCACGCACGCACGCACGCACGCACGCACACACACGCACACACACACACACACTGTTTGTCCGTAGTGGCCCCGCGCGCGGCGACGAGGCAGAGTAAGTCGATACACGCACACACACGCCCACACACATACATGTATGTGTATGTGTAAGGCGGCCTTTCTTGTCCCCCTTTTCGGTGAAGCCACCTTGTTCTACGAGCGGCCTCTTTTCTCCTCTCCTCCTAATCCTCCACCTCATCCTACTCCTCCTCCCTCCACACCCCTCCCTGCGCGAGGGAGGAGGTACCCCCTTTTCTGTGCTATCTCCGCTACCCTTCGCTACATCGTGGCGCACATCCTGGCACGCATCTCCGCGCACGAAGCGGAGGGGGAATTCGTTCTCCTCCTCAGAACAACAAATCCGCCCTCGCTAGTGCACGCGAGGCGCGGGCAATTCCAAAAATGCAGTGGCTTCCCCAACGAAAGCACAACATGTCGCAACAGCGGTTGCAATTATCGGTAGGAATGCAGAGCAGCGGCGCCCCGAACGTAAAAACAGACTCCCCTCAATAGCCCTCGAACTGGCGAGTACGAAATCAACGCGACGGCTAACAAAAAACACCACGGCGCAGCGCGGGATCTGCGCAACGCTCCATCTCCATCCGGCACGAAACACCGCCAAAACCAAAGAGGCACCAAAAACAGAACCCCCTTCGATAACATTCGGAGTGGCTTGCGAGAAATCAACGCAACGGCCTACCGATTTGCTACCACGGCGCAGTGCGGAATATACGGCACGTTGCAGCTACCCTTTTTTGGTCGGCGGCTCCGAGGCGGCGGACATTGAGCGGTAGGCGTCGTCTGGGCCAGCAGGCGAAGCTAATTAGCTACAACAGGCAAGGCACCTGCAAAAAAAAAACGCAGTACGCGAGTATGCACATGCAGTAAGCAAAATGCTCGATTAAACGACGCTGCAGCTACACGAAACATGAAAAAACCGTCAACCCACAACCGCACCGACCATACGTTCCTCGTCGATCACCCTCGGACGAGCGAGCGCACCATCAACGCAACTGTGCACCAGGTGGCGACCACGACGCGTCACGAGATCTGCAAGGATGCTGCAGCTTCCTGAGGCGCGAAAATCAGTCCAACCTAGAACCTCCCCGAAATCACATTCCCCTCGATTGCACTCGTACTGGCGAGCGCGAAATCCACGCACCGGCCTACCAGCCACGCGACCACGGCGCAAGGCAAGCTTCCGCCACTCCTCACTCATCTTGCGTTGCTTACACAGGCCCTTAGAAAGATACACTGTTTGAACAATTGCAAGCGTTTCCTGTTTCAAAACGCATACCACAAAAAACGCCTAGTCCTTGCCACTAATCCCTCCTCTTGCGTTCCTTAAACCGGTTCTCAGAAACAAAAATCATGGTTTGAACATTCCGAGCGTTTACTGCTTCAAAACACAATCAAGAAAACGTGTAGTGATGCGTGATTTGACCACTCCTCCTTGTCTCATGTCGCTCCTCCTCCATCTCCTGCACTCTTCGGATGCAGGAGGAGGGGAGGCGAGAGGAGGGAGGAGGAGGAGGAGGAAACTGGCGGAGAAGCAGGACATTTGTTGTCAAACAAATCCAACACATTCTACAGACTTTCCATGAAACCGAATCGACATTTCAGACAACAATCGTATGCATTCATAGGTTTTCCCAGCCCTCTAGGGGGGCGAGGGGTTGGTGCGAGGCGGGCAAAGCTGATGATGTGGAAAACCTACCAGTGTATGGAACGTATGGAAGTAGAAATACTTGTTGAAGGAAGTGTTGTGGAATGTTGGAGAACTTATAGGAGTAGCAAGAATGTCTTGCTTCTCATAGGATCGATCAGCTTTTCAGTTCGATTATTCTTGCGAGTGCACTGTGAAGGACGAATTGAATGTATCAAGCGCCCTCCGACACCAAGCTGAGAAACGCCCCAAACCGCGAAGTCGCAACCGCCCAGTCGAACAGTGTGAAATAGATGCATCTTTGTATGATGTACACTCAGGCGTATCTTAAGATGCTGCTTCATATGGGGGGAGCAAGGACAGCCGCCTCCTCTATATCACACAAGACTGCACTGAAGTTGGGCACCTTGGTTCTTGAAGTTTGGCATTTTTTGTTTGGCCACCATGGGCCGAATCACTACAGCGGCGCCTAAATCGACGCCGCTGAAAAAGAGGATAAGCAGGGACGATCCGCGACCGCGCCCAACCAGGCGCCGTCGCAGGTCACCCTGCTCACATCCCCTTCATCCGAATCTTCGGACACGGGGCCAGAACTGGGGAGGGGAGGACGAGCAGGAAGAAACAACATTAGATTTAGCGATACATCCTGGTTGTTTTTTTCGGACATCTCGCGTCGTTGTCCGCCGAACCCCTCTCGCCAGGGGCGAACCGGCGCGTGACACAGCCGCATCCGCCGGTCCCCCTCCCCCTTTTTCCCCTCCCCTGGGGTTCAGAATCCACTTTGGGGGAATACGATCTCGTCAACGCGCCCCTGGGGCCGCCAGATACCCCAAACAAAACTCCAGACGGCGCCCGAGAGAGCCCAGACAGAGCGCGAAGACGGCCAAAGAGAGCGTGAGCGTCGAAACGGCCCATGGTTTCAAGACGGCCCACAAAGCGTCCACGACGGCCCAAAAGCGTTCCCAAAGGACCGTCGCAAAGTGCCAAACAATACAACACACCCCATTCCCCTTATGTTGTCCCCATCCTACTTAAGGACCACATCCCAGACATAATTTCGAGCACCCGAAAAAGTGTCAAAAGAGTGTCGAAACAGTCTCGAAACAGTGTCGGGCGCGAGTCTCCCAGGGCCCGACACGTGAAAACCCTTGAGTCGCGGTATTTCGTTGTGCGCTCGCAATTCTTTCTGGCGACCAAGGCTACAGTAGGTTGGAGCATCATAACATCCCCCAATGAGAGCGTACACTTTTGACATGCTCGCAATTGTTGAATACTTTGTCTTGGGAACCCATGGCATCCTGATCCCCCGCGCGCGACGGACTGGGCCCGCCAACCGCCCCCCCCTGTTCCGATCCCGAGAAATATCCGGGCAATGGGGCGACGCATTCCAAACCGGCGCCCTCGCGTGGGACGTCCTCAAAAAAGCTACCCCCCTGGAGGCATTCAAAGGGATCCAGCGATGAGTTCCAAACTGCCGACCAGGGCGTGCCGGGCGCTTCCGGGCCCGGCGATTCCGAGCTATACGGACATCCTGTCGCGAAAGCCAATCCAGGCGTGTCCCAATATGGGGCCCCTGCTCGGAACGCCTTTGCAAAGTCGACCAATCGCTCCCCGAGGGAGGCCCCGGAGGACGATGACGAGGAAGAGCAGGGAGGGGGGGGGAGGGAGGAGGGGAGGAGGAGGAAGAGCAGGAGGAAAAAGGAGGAAGAGGAGGAAAAGGAACAGGACGACGAGGAGGGGAGGCGGATGAAAAGAATGAAAAGAAGGACGAGGACGGGGAAGAGGAGGAGGAGGAAGAGGAGGGGGAGGAGGAAAAGGAGGAGGAGGAGGAGGCGGAGGACGAGGAGGAGAAAAAGGAGGAACAGGAGGGACAGGAAAAGGAGGAGGAGGAGGAGGAACAAGAGGGAAAAAAAGAGGAGGAAAAGGAGGAGGAGGAGGAGGAGCGCAAGGGGGGGGGGAGGAGGAGAAAAAGGAGGGGGAGGAGGAGGAGGAGTAGGAGGAGGGAGGAAGAGGAGGAGGAGGAGAAAAAGGAGGAAGAGGAGGAGGAGGAGGAAGGGGAGGAAAACGAGGAGAAGGGGGAGGAGGAGGAGGACAACTGGAGAAGGAGGAGGAGGAAAATGATAATGGGAGGACGAGAAGGGGGGGGCCGAGGAGGAGGAGGGTCAAAAAACACGGGGAGGAGGAAGAGGAGGAGGAGGAGGCGAAGAAAAATCATGCTTCACCATGCTGGTCAAACTTCCGAAGTCGGGAAGCACGCGCAAAGGTAGCAACGAACACTTCCCTTACCCCCGGCCGTCCGTGTGCGAGAAGGTTCGGCTTTGCGTTGGAATTCTAGCTGGCGACATGCAGTCCACCTAGTTATCCCCCATATCGTTGTTCTCGCGTGGCGGCGAGGGCCCAACCAGAGTGACGAGGAGCGACGATGGGGGGGCGGGGGGCACCCCCAGGTGGTTGGCCCATCTTTCGACGCCACGTCCTTCGCCAGCATCGCCCTCTGCGGCGGCCTGCTGGGTGCTCTGGCGCACGCCGCCGCCTGCTGCCCTCCGTGGGAAAACTTGCCATTTCTCACGAGCTGGCCCCAGCGTTGTAGCTGATGACGTTTGCACGTGCGCTTGCGTCTGCACGCAGTGCCAGCTTCGCTTCCACTGCGTGTCCTTCTCGCATTGCCAGCCCCCGCTGCCACTGCCTGTCTTGTCGCACCGGCAGCCGTTGCTGCCGCTGCCAGCTTTCTTGCACTGCCAGTCCCCGCAACAGCTTCGCAGCTGAAGAACTGTTCTTGCTTCGCTGCCACTGCGTGCCTTCTCGCGCCGACCACCCGTGCAGCCGCTGCCTGCCATCTCGCATGAGCCGAACCTGGCTGCAAATAGCTGACGAATTGCGTAGGCTGGCCACTGGCACCGGCAGCCGCTGCTGCCACTGCCCGCTTTCTCGCATCGACAGGCCATGTTGCCGCTGCCTGCCTTCTCGCATCGACTGCCCTTACTGTCAACGCGCGCCATCTCGCACGAGCTGGCCCCC
Organism: Prorocentrum cordatum; assembly: GCA_963575745.1. NCBI lineage: Eukaryota > Dinophyceae > Prorocentrales > Prorocentraceae > Prorocentrum > Prorocentrum cordatum. The sequence continues at coordinate 93,697 of CAUYUJ010020739.1, read as the reverse complement.
GCTGCACTGCAACTGAAGAAATTGCTCTCGCTGGCCGCTCGGCAACGACAACTGATGCTTTCACTGCCCGCCTTCTCGCACCGACAGACCATGCTGCCGCTGCCTGTCTTCTCGCGATGTAGCTGAAGATGTGGCTGAATATGTAGCTGAAGAGGTGGCTCCTACTGGCCATGCGGCACCGACAACCGCTGCTGCCGCTGCCTACCTTCTCGCAGCGACTGCCCTTACTGTCAACGCGCGCCATCTCGCACGAGCTGGCCCCCGCTGCACTGCAACTGAAGAAATTGCTCTTGCAAGCCGCTCGGCACCGACAACCGCTGCCTGCCTTCTCGCGCGAGCTGACCCCCGCTGCGATTTAGCTGCAGACGTAGCTCCCGCGCTGCTACTTTCTCACATTCTCGCGTGGACAGCCCCTGCTGCCAATGCCTGCATTCTCGCGATGCCCCTCGGCGCGGCGTCTCCCGCGCGAGCTGGCCCCAGCGCGGCAGCTGATGACGTTGGTTCGCGCGTTTTCGCCGCGCGGGCCGCTCCCAGCGCTGTAGCTGATGACGCGGCTGACCATGGCTGGCCCCTGTTCGCCTGCCTTCGCACGCACCGCCCCCAACGTTGTAGCCGTTGCCGTGCTGCTCTAGCTTTCTGATGCTTGCCCGCACTTTGGCACCGGCGCCGCGAAATGGCCGGGCAAAGGAGGAGTAGGATGGGGGCGGGAGGGGGGGGGGGAGGAGGGGGGGGGAGGAGGGGGAGGAGGAGGAGGAGGAGGAGGAGCGGAGGAGGAGGGAGGAGGAGGGGGGGACGGGGGAGGAGAGGGGACATTCCAGATTCTATAGCACATTGAGAACGGTGGCCAAGAGCAAGCTTGGGCGCACGCGCGACTTCAATCGCGCACAGGGAGGGGCATGCCCGCCTTCGGGGCCGAACCCCGAGCGAGGCGAGAGAAGGCCTCGCGGCCCGTCGCCGAAGGAGGAGCTCTGCTGTCATCTTCTCTTGCCTCGCACGCACCTTCAGCGCCGAGCCTGCGCGTTCCGGCCGATCTGCGCGCGACGCGACCAAGTAAAATCACGCGCCACTCAACGCATCAAGGACATGAGCCCCATGCACTTGCGCAACTTATCCCGGTGCGACCCTACCTAGGAGTTGGAGCCTCTAGGAAAGCAACATTAGTAGGAGCGGTAAACGCCGTCCTCCTCCTTCTCCTCACCGTCGTAGTTGTAGCAGTAGCGGTAGTAGTAGCAGTAGCAGTAGCAGTAGCAGTAGCAGTAGCAGTAGTAGTAGTAGTAGTAGTAGTAGTAGTAGTAGTAGCAGTAGTATAGTAGTAGTAGTAGTAGTAGTAGTAGTAGTAGTAGTAGTAGTAGTAGTAGTAGTAGTAGTAGTAGTAGTAGTAGTAGTAGTAGTAGTAGTAGTAGTAGTAGTAGTAGTAGTAGTAGTAGTAGTAGTAGTAGTAGTAGTAGTAGTAGTAGTAGTAGTAGTAGTAGTAGTAGTAGTAGTAGTAGTAGTAGTAGTAGTAGTAGTAGTAGTAGTAGTAGTAGTAGTAGTAGTAGTAGTAGTAGCGCCAGAACCGCCGACGCCACGCCGTAAGTGAAGCAGCAGCAGAAGCAGGCAGCAAGTCGCCGAGATAGCAGCAAAAGCAAGCAGGCACGGAGATGAGGGCGGGGCACTGGGCAGTTCTTTAAATGTACATATATTTCTACACCTACATCTACATCGGCACCTAATCTACATCTAGACCTACATCTACATCTCCACCTGCAGCTACATCTACATCTACATGTATCCCTGCATCTGCATCTACATCAACAGCGAGACTTACGTTTACATCTACACCTACACCTACACCTACATCTACATCTACATCTACATCTACACCTACATCCACATCTACACCTACACCTGCATCTACAGCTACACGTTCGCATTGGTTGCGCGTTTGCTTTGCATTGCCATTGCGTTTGCTCTTGCCTTTGCTTGTCCCTTTGCCTTTACCGTTTCTGTTGCGTTTGCTGTTGCTTGTGTTTTGCTTTTGTTGTTGATGTTGATTTGGTGTTGCTTTTTGCTTTGCCTGCGTATACATACATATATATATCGCAGCATCAATAGTGGATGCTGTGCTGCGCTATGCTATGATAGGCTCTGCTATGTTATGCTATGATATGCTCTGCTATGCTATGTTATGCTGCGCAATGATATGCTGGGCTAGGCTAGGCTATGCTATGCGATGCTCTGCTATGCCATGCTGCGCAATGCTATGCTGGGCTAGGCTAGGCTAGGCTATGCTATGCTATGCTGCGCTATGCTATGCTGCGCTATGCTTGCTATGCTATGCTATGCTGTGATATGCTGTTGCTTTGCCTTCGCTTTTGCCTTCAGTTCCCTTTTGATTTTGCTTTTGCTTGGCACCCGGGGAGCGCAACTGGGGGAACCGCGCGTTTGCTTCTACCGTTGCTGTTGCTTTTGCTTGGCTCCCAGGGGGCCGGGGGAATCGCCCGGAGCGGTTTGCGCTGCCCGGCCCCTTTAAGCCAAGACAGTAAGAACCCTTCTAGGCAGAGCCTAGGTCGGGAAAAAAGAGCGGCCCGATGGCCGCTGCAGCCCCCGCGCCTCGCTGGCCACGAGGCGAGGCCCAGCCCCCGCAGACCCCCCCTGACGGCCAAGCCCCTTCAGCCTGGGCGAAAGAGGAGAAGGGGCACGCGGGCGAGGCCAAAATTGAGACAAGGCGCCCCTTTCAGAAAGGGTTGCCTACACCTCCGACGCTTGAAAATCGTGCTCCCCTCAAAAACACCATGGCCAGAAGCGACGAGGCGCCGCCTGCGAGCCTCTGCTGAAGTGGCCACAGCTCGCATCCAAGCGGCAGCCAATCCTTTTCGCGCGGTGGTGCCACTTTTCACACGCGAGAGCAAACCCTCTGGATGGCCGACAGTCGAAGCGACATCTGTTCTTGCAAGCTGCCAGCATGCGCCAACGCGGCAGCATCTTCGGGGGAAGGCGCCCCTCTCTCAGCGCCATCGCTGGCGCGCAAATCAGCGGCGCGGTTCAGGAAGGACTCGGCGCTCAAGGCCTCCATGCACACTGACTGGGTCAAAGTCGGGTGGGATTTCGCCCTTCGGAGGCCAATGTGGCCTGGTCGGGGCTCCAACCGTCTCTTGACCTGAGCGCTGCATGTCTAGCGTCTCACGCTGACCCCTGATCACCTGCTGTTCTGATTTCGAGAATTCCGAATAACGGGCAGAAAATTCCTAGCCGCCAGAATGGGGCCCTTTGTCTTCAACAGGACCGCCAGTAAGGCGCGGACCTCGGCGCGAAGCGAACTCTGGTATCCCGCGGGACGGTCGCCGAACATGCCGCCACAGATCGCCTTGCCAATCTCGCGAATCAGATCGGCCCCCCAGCCGCACCCTCTGAACCCCCTGTCCTTGGCCCCCTGGCCCCCCGATCCATCCACGCCCCAGGCCCCCCATGAATTGCGCCGTCCTCTCCGAGGGCTCCAAGGGGCCACTGTGGCCCCGATGGGGCGGGAAAAAATATTCGCGGCCAACTCTAGCGACATCGGCCCGAGAGGCCAGGTCGCATGCTTCGACCGGTGTCGGGCCGGGATAAGCGGCGGCCTGCGCGGCCCGGCTTTCCAGCGCGCCATCGGCGTGGGGGCGTCTCGGGCCCCTCCCCGCACCCCGGCCAGAGCTGCGGCGCGCAGTGCCCATCCGCGCGCAGCGGAGCCTCTGTCCAATATCCACCGAGAAAGGTTGCCCCCCGATAGCCTGGGACTCCAAAGCCATTTTCCCCCCAGAAGCGTTCAACAATCTTTACGGGGCAGTCCAATCAGCCCCCTGCCAGGACCCCTCCCCCCCCACAGAGTGGCCCCACGCTTTACCCCAGGCCCAATCAACAAGGATCACCACCCAGGGGCTGGGCAAATCCGAACTCATCGGGCCAGAGGCAAGGGGGGGCAGGGTCCCACTGCAAATCTATCGGGGAAGCGACGGTTCCAAATACAAGGCCGTTCACTCTTCGCCATCGACAGTTGGCGGGGACGTCATTAAAAAGGGCGGCGGCGGTCGCCCAGACCGGAGAGACCTGCGACTTCTCGCGAGAGTGCAAAGCGAGCCGCGTCGCAAGCAACGTGACCACATGTCAGAAGCGCAGTCTGAGCACTGGGATGGCACCGCGGCGGAGCGGCCTGCCCCCTGAAAGCCTGGAACTAGGTGGTGAGAGAGCGCGCGGGGCCGGTGGCCCCAGGGCCCCGCCGCCAACGCCCCTGGCTCATGCCACTCAGCAGCCCCTTGGTGCACCTTCGACAGATAATGCGCCTCGGGAGCTCTGCTCCGATCTTGAAACCCCAGCTTTCTCGCCGCGGCAACCATCCGCCGGCGCCCCGCCGTCGTGGCGGGCCCGAGGTCCCGAGAATCAGTCAGGAGCTGGACGGGAAACCCGCCGCGCGGACCGACGCCTGAAGAGGAGCGACCTTTGCGGCAAGAGATGCACCCCAGCTAGAGACTTGCGGCTAGAGATGCACTTGCGACCATGGCGGATAGCTGCAGGCACGACTTGAACTGCCACCAGATCACCTTGCCAATGCCTCCTTCCCAATCCCATATGGGCTCGGGCAGTCGCCGTGGCGACGCTGCCGTCGCGGGTGCAGCGGCAGGCCTCAAGGCCCTCATAAACATAAAGTCATGCCAAACCACGCTCTGGGAACGCTCAGGGGAAACCGCGTGCCCGCCTTCATCGCGGGCGCAGAGCCACCTTCAGCCCCCGGCATCAGGTTCGACAGGATTAGCATGGATCGAACCACCATGGATCAACATCCTGAGACTCATCACGCGGGGGAACGCCGTGCCAACGTCGAAACGGACCAACTTCCCCGGGCGCGCGACGTCGACAAACGCTCAAGCCCCAACGCGCCTTCTTGGAGGGGAAATTCGCGGCGCAACTCCTGTGCTAAACTGGCTTTGAAAGCAGATACCCCATGAACAGCGGCGCCCCAAACAAACCGCATGCTCAGTCGACCAGATGTCAGTATCCCTCGCCCTGGGCTCGTGTATATCCGCTCTTGTTACGCACTGGCGAATCGTCGGTCGCGCTCTTGGGCAGGAGGGCGACCGACCCTTATTATACCTGAAATTGCCCCAGCATCAGGCGGGGGGCCGAGCAATGCGCGGAGGCGCCAACAATCAACCCCAACGGCCGCGTCGGCAGGGAAGAGACAACGACAGACATGTACTCTTGTCACTTCAATAGGTTCGACCTCCTAGGCCTG
>CAUYUJ010020739.1:72500-88352 GCA_963575745.1 Prorocentrum cordatum | reverse complement strand
CTGCTGAACAATCTCATTTGCAATCTGGATTCGGAGGCAACTGTGAGACTCACACAGCGGGGCCCCGAAGTGGCTGATCCTCGCATGGGGCGCCAACTCACTAACAACCAGATCGCAGTAGATCAGCGAGCCATGCCCAGCCGCGCACATGAACTCAGCATCTCTGGGCACAACTACCCGCGCAAACTCCGGATGAGTACGGCCGCGCTGTTTCCTCGTTTCGGCCTCAATGTCGAAGTCTCATATCAACGGCCAAGATATCGACAAAGCCTGAACAGACCCAGGAATTCCGTTCTCGAAAACAAATGCCCACCCGGCACCCCGTGGCGAGAGACCGCATGATCTGAGGGGCATCCGACCTTTGCCCGACCTGCGCCGCTCGGGCCAGCGCTTGCCCAACGCGCGCGCCCTCGCGGCAAGCGAGGCCCACCCCCCGCGAGCGCCCCGCCCCCGCCAGCTGGAGCGCCAGACCGGAAACGCGACCGAAAGTCCACGGCAAAGCGCCCCCTCTCGGCCGCTGGAAAGGCGCGGCCCTGCAAACTGCGCTCGAAACAACAACGACAACAAAGAAACGGGGACGCCCGCCACCGCGCGGCCCTGTGGGAGAACAACCCATGACAATCCCAGAGCAGGAAGTAACGCGGAAGCACGCGAGCTCGGCCCTGTTGCTGAGACCGCGGGCGCCCTGCAATGACTTCATCGGCAGCCCGATCGTCTCGCCGATCGCCGCCCGCATGCCTCGCTGGCCCGCGCTGCTACCCGAAAAGCGGGGGCGCGGGCACGGGGGCCACTGCTGCCGACGACGCCTTCTCGAACTGCTTGCTGAAACCACCCCGCGCCGCCGTGGGCCGCTCGGCTGCCTTGGCATCCGCCCTTCCCAGCAGCAGCTCCCCGAGGCGCCCGATCCCCTCCTCGTCGAGAATGGTTGCGCGCCCTCGTTTTTTTTCGGCACGCGCGTAGTATATCGCATCCTGGAGCATTGCCGACGTCACTGACCCCGCTGTCCACATCCGACATGTTCGCGCCAATGTCAGACTGATGGACGCTCGCGCGCATGGCGCGGAAGGCCCCCCACAGACCGCGCGAGACCTTCTTCTCATCGCACAAGCGCCGAAGTGCCTCCACTGACGCGCTGGCCAAGTCGGGCGGCTGCGCCATCACGCGCGTCCTGGGGGGAGGGGGGGGGGCATTCGCTGGGGGGGGTGGGGGGGGGGGGAGGGGAAGATGGGGGGGGGGCGGGGCGCCTCGGAAGCTTCCTCCCCCGCTTCCTCCACCCCGCTTCGTTCCACAATTCGCGCATGATGCGGTCAGCGCCATTCCACTCCGCCCCCGCCCCCCCCCGCCCCCGCGCTGCCGCAGCCGCAGGCAACTGGCCCATCGCCTCTCCAACATCCTCACAGATCTGCACGGCGATTGCCCTTGTTTGCTCACGCCCTGAAGGCGCAGCCGTTCCTTGCGAGCTGTTTTTTGTTGCGCCTCTTTTGCAGGCGTGCTTTCTTAATGCCCGCGGCCGCGTCCACCTGGGCTGCCGACACGGCGGGGGCGGGCTCGTCCTGCACCGCAAACCCCGCCATGTGGACTTGCAAACCAGGCCGACGCGCCAGTAGTTCGGCATCAGCTTTCGCAGAGGGTAAGGACGGGCTTCACCTTGCACGTGTCTGCCGTAAGCCACGTGGTGTTTCGAGCACGCAGCATGTCCATGACATGGCCCTTCCCCATAGCCACAGGATGCAAATACCTCGCAATATGAGCGGTTAGTCTTATTGTTTCCTCCACCCTTGTTCTTGCCACCCGTCTCTCCGTCGGTCTGAACACCCTGGTACCCGTGCTGCTACCCTTCCAGCAAGGGCTACGCTCGCCACCGCGATGCACAAGAGCAACACCCTTCGCCATGGGGGTCATGGACGCGCTCGGGGCCTCCGTCTACCCACCGCCCCGAACGCCAGGTGCGATGGAAGACTCCGCCGAAATTCAAGAAGTCTTGCCTGCTGCAGAGTACCAATATTCACGTGTTCCCCTGTGGAACAAACCGCCCTGAACCAAACTGGCCATGGAGGGAAGAGGCGTAACAAGGAGGAAGTGGAGGAGGTGGAGGACAGACAGTTGGAGAATGCGGAGAAGACGTGCCCCAGAGGGGCCCCGAAAGGGCAATCTGAACTGGCATTTCGAGCCCTTACACCAAAGATGGATGCGAGTGCCCCGGTGGTCACCCAGATGCCCCTAAGACCGCTCCAAGAGGCCCCTTCAAAGGCACGCAAGGAAAAACAAACGCCACCAAACAACTTCCATGCGTCCCTCCCTCCTTTGGAGGGGTCGGCAGTCTGGCGCAAGGCTCTTGAATGAGAATGCCAGTCGCTGCCGTTCCCTCAACAGTCCTCTTCCTCTTCCGCATTCTCGCTCTGACCTGCGACTCGTTTCAAACTCTGCTCAGCTCTGTTTGCGGCGGCTCCTCCTTGGAGAGCCTTTAGGGGGCCCCACGAAAGTGTTGAGGGTTTGTTGGGGCCTTCTGGAGGACTCATGGGTGCCTTTTGGGAGCCCCTGGGGGTTTCCTCAGGCCACCCTGCTTCCAACCGCGGTCTCCCTGAACGACTTGGCATATGCGCAACACGCAGCCACCCAGGGAACAGCGAAATCCCCGTTTGGGTGCGCGTGGCCCCTGGCTCCGCTGGACCTCCCAGGAGCCAACGAAAGTAGCAAGCATTGCACAATTCGTTGCCACCCAAAGAGCAGCGAGGTCCCGTCTGAGAGCACGTGGCCCCCGACTCCGCTGGACTTCCCAGGCGCCTACGAAAAGGCGACAATTGCGCAGGCCGCTGCCACCCAGAGAGCAGCGAGGTCCTGCCTGGGTGCGCGGCCCCTAACTCCGCAGGACCTCCCAGGAGCCCAGGAAAGTGGCGACAGGTGCGCAGTTGCGCAGCGGCCACCCAGCGAGCAGCGAGGTCCTGTCTGGGTGCGCGCGGCCCCCGACTCCGCAGGACCTCCCAGGAGCCCAGGAAAGTGGGAAAGTGGCGACAGGTGCGCAGTTGCGCAGCGGCCACCTAGGGAGCAGCGCAAGAGGAGGCAAGAGGCGGAGAGAGGCGGGAGAGCAGGAGGATACGCAGGAGGAGCAGGAGAAAAACGAGACCACTGTGCTCTATTCAGGACGGGAACCCAGCGCAGGAGGGTTGGACAAAAGAGGAGGGCAGCCAGGTGGAAGCGAGAGACGAGGAGGATGAGACGTCTGGCTTCCGAGTCACAACTCAGGTCTCTGGCGGCCGTTCGGAACGATAAGGGCACATCTGGACGTCTCTCGGCGAGGCGCGGCTACTGGGAAGCATCCCGAGGCCCGAGGCCTGAAAACCAACGGACACGCCCGAAAGCCGAAGACCTCGAACACGAAATTCCCCCCTGGACCGCTCCGAAACCCCCCCTTGGAATAGGGGAGCAAACAAGAACACAAACATGAAAACTCGGAAGTCCGCGCGGATTCCTCGGTGCGCGGAGCGCGCCAGGCCCCTCTGCTCGGTGCGCGGAGCGCGCCAGGCCTCTCTGCGCGCGGAGCGCGCCAGGGGCGACACCGGAGGCGCCGCCAGAGGGGCCCAACGCTGAGCCGAGAAATCCGCGCGGACCTGCGAGTTCTCGAATTTATGTCACTGTTTGACCCCACGCGGATCGCCGAGCGCGCTCCACGACTCGCAAAGTGCCCACTCGCAAACGTATGGGAAGCACCTTGTCCTCCTCCATGTGCTGGATCGTGAATCCCCCGCGGCAGATCCAGGCCATCTGGCGAGTAGCTACTTTGCAGAGAATGGAACGCGCTTGTCGCATGGACGCCGACCAGAGCCTTATGCTGTTTCCATCCGGCTTAAGGTCCACATCCCAGAAAGAACATCGAGCACCCGGAAAAAACGTCAAAAGAGTGTCGGGACAGTGGCGGGCGAGTGCCTCCCAGGTCCCGACACGTGAAACCCATAGAATTGTTTGTCATTTTGTTTGGCACTCGAAATTATTCCTGGTGGTCGAGGCTAAAGTAAGCTGGAACATCACAAATCTAATCAGAAATCCAGGGGGCGGAAGGAGAATTTGGCCGCCCGAGATGTGGTACGGAAAAATGGGTACGATGCCCAGCAACAAATGTTGCCCGAAACCCACGGCGGGGCGGCCGCTGTTGGGCAGGCGCCCGTCTGTCCCAAATGGACACAGGGCGCGGCGGCGCGGACAGCGAGTCCGTTTCAACATGCGCAGGGAACCCGGGCAAGAAACCCAACCCGCGCGCGCAAGGTGCACCTGAAGGGAAGCCTGGAGCACTCTGAACGCGGCAGCACCTCCCAAACGGCTGCGGGAAGTCACCGCGCAGCGCGCGGAGCGAAGAAACCCAGGATACCCGGACGAAAAGTAGCTGGTTTCTTGATGCGCGCCCCCACTGTATGACGAAACAACAACAAACACCCATACCCATGGGGGGGTCGGAGAGGGCTATGGGCGCGTGTTGTCGAACGGGGGTCCCCGCTCGAACGGGTGCGTTCCCCAGGGTCCGACAACCCGCACCCGTACCCATAGCCAGTCCTCCTCCCAACGGCCCCCTTATGGGTATGGGTGTGTGTTGTTCGTTCGTGCCTGCTCCCGCCCCCTTCTCTGTCAGTCAAAGCTGTGCGCGTCCCGCGGGGCTCTTGGCGGAAGAGGCCCGCTCTCGCCCTGCAGATCAAACAAAGTGTTGTTCGCTCGTCGCTGTGCCCGTTTCGTTCGTGCCGAGCCCCCCTACGGGTATGGGTGTGCTATTGTTCGTTCGTCGCTGTGCCCGTTTCGTTCGTGCCGAGCCCCCCTACGGGTATGGGTGTGTTGTTCGTTCGCTCGTCGCTGTACCCGTTTCGTTCGTGCCGAGCCCCCCTACGGGTATGGGTGTGTTGGTCGTTCGTCACGGTACCCATTTCGTCCGTGCCGAGCCTTGCTCTTCACCGTGCGGGAGGTCGGCGTCTCCGCCGCGGGAGGTCCCTGCGAGGGCGGCGGCGCTCCGCCGCCCGCTCCTGGAGCGGGATGCGGGGGGCACGTCCCGCCGCCCACCCCCCTCCTCCTCCTCCTCCTCCTCCCCCTCCTCCTCCTCCTCCTCCTCCTCCTCCTCCTCCTCCTCATCCTCCGCCTCCTCCTCCTCCTCCACCCTCCTCCTCTCTCTCCGCCTCCTCCTCCCCTCCTCCTCCTCCTCCTCCTCCTCCTCCTCCTCCTCCTCCTCCCCGTCCTCCTCCTCCTCCTCCTCATCCTCCACCTCCTCCTCCCTCTCCGCCTCCTCCTCCTCCTCCCTCCTCCTCCTCATCCTCCTCCGCCTCCGCCTCCTCCTCCTCATCCTCCTCCGCCTCCGCCTAGCCGTTCTGGCTCCGGCGCAGGACGGTCGGAGGTTGGGCGGGCGTACTTCAGAACGGCACGCCCGTCCGAGCCGCGGCTGCGGATGGAAGCGGCGGCTGCCAGATGCCCAGCAGTGGGAGGAGGAGCCGCGTCCCCAGCGCCTGGTCAGGCGCAGGGGGAAGCCGCCGGCCCGCTTGCCCAGGCCCGCTCGCTCGAGCTGCGGGCGGCCTTCAAGGAGGAGCTGGAGAGGCTGGTCGAGAAGCACGTGGGCTACGCAGTCGGGAACCTGGAGGAGGAGCTGCGCAGCGCCCTCGTGAAGACGGTGAAGGAGGAAGTGGCCAGGCTCCGGGAGCCGCCCAAACCGCTGGAGTCGCAGCCAGCGTCGGAGGCGGGCTCGGAGAGCGCGGACAAGAGCGGCAGCGACCAAGAGGGGCCTGCTGCCCCCGCGACGCCGGCGGAGGCACCAAGGGCCCCGCAGGCAAAGGCAGCGGAAGGGCCGCCCCGGCGCCGGGCCGGCTCGCCCGAGACACGCCTGGGCTCTGCGGAGAGGAGCCGCAGCCCGGGGCGGGCACGCAGCCGCTCGCGCACGGCGGCGGCGAGGCTCCGGTCCCTCCCGCGCAGCCCGCCGAGGTCTCGCAGCCGCACCCGAGGAGCTGCGGACAGTCGCGGGCGGGGAGCCCGGGGCCACCCGAGGCGCAGGGCAAGGAGCGCAAGCCCGCCGAGGGGGCCCAGCCGCACGCGCGAGGAGGCGGCCCGGCCTTGGCGTGGTGGCGGGGGAGGGTCGTCGACCTGTCCAGCCTCGCCGCCGTGGAGCCGCGGCGGGAAGGAGGCCGGGACGCTGATGAAAGAGCCTGGCGACTTCTCAGCGCGGCAGTGGCGCAAGTGGCGGGAGCAGCAGGAGCGGGAGGAGCTTGCCCAGCTCTCGCCGGCCAAAAAGAAGAAGGTCGCCCAGGACCTCCGCAAGAAGTTGAAGGTCCTGGAGGAGGCCAGCCAGTCCGAGTGGAAGAACGCGACGGCCAGGGGAAGTGGCCCGGGCTGGAGCAGGAAGCAGACAGGCACGTGGTGAAAGCGGTGCACTACGACTTCTGCGAGTGCGAGCACTTCGAGGCGGGATGGGACCTCGAGACGGTTTTCGAGCTCTTCGAGGACTGCCCCAAGGCGGCGCTGTGCGAGGCGACGGAGCGGAACGACGCTCTCGCTGACAAGCCGCAGCGCGATCTGGAGCAGGTGCAGGAGGAGCCCACAGCACCGCTTGCGGCGACAGCTTCGGCAAAGGGTCCAGAGGCTGGGCACGAGCCGCAAGCGACCGGAGAGGGCGCATGCGACCAAGGCGGCAGCAAGAAGCCTAAGAAAGGCGGCCGCCGTGAGTGGCGCAAGCTGGACGTGCACGGGGCGGCTCTCAAAGAGGCCCCGGCCGCAGCCAGCGGAAGCGCAGCGAACAGCAACGGCAGCGAGGCATGCTCGAGGCCCGCGCGTGGCGCGACCAACAAGGGCCGCTACGGGAATGGGGCCGGCAAGGGCGGGCGCGACCATGAGGGGCCGCCCAGCTCAGGCTTCGCTGCCGAGTTCGTGGAAGCGGTGAGGAAGGGCTATGGGCAGCCCAAAGTAGATGAACTCGTGGAGGGCCCATTGCGCACGGAGTTCGAGGCCTGCATGGCCACGGTCGAGGGAATCCTCGTGAAGGCCGGACCCCAGAAGGCGGCGGAGTGCCAGGCCGCCCTGCTGCACACCATCGAGCAGCTGCTGCAGGAGAAGGCCCGCCGTGCGAGCGGCGCGACGGCAGCTTCATGAAGCTGCAATGAGCCGGCCCGCGGTGTCTCCGTCCTGTCGGCTTTTCGGCCGGGGGCTCCAGCGTTGCCACGGTTGGACTCGGCTTGGAAGGCTGGGGGCTCTACACTGCGGCCCAGGCGGGCTGTGGGGTAGAGCCGTGATGCCCCTGAGTGGCCCGCTGGCCCGTCGTTTTGGTTTGTGTTTTCGGTCGGCTGCCTCTTCGTCGCCACGCTTGGACTCGGCTTGGAAAGCTGGGGGCTCTGTCTTGTGGCCCGCGCGGGCTGTAGGGCTGAGCCGTGGTGCCCCTGGTTGGCACGCTGGCCCTCTGCAAGTTTTAGAGAGCGGGCATCCGTCCGGATGACTCGCTGAGCGGCAGCCGGCGCGCCGGCTCAGGCGGGCTCCGGAGCCCGCCCTCCACCCGACCCGACCCGACCTCCGCCTCCGCCTCCTCCTCCTCCTCCTCCTCCTCCTCCGCCTCCTCCTCCTCCTCCCTCCCTCCCTCCCTCCCTCCCTCCCTCTTCCTCCTCCTCCCTCTTCCTTCTCCTGGATAGCGACCAAGCTACCTCCTCCTCCTCCTCCTTCCCCTCCTCCGCTTGAAACTCCTCGTCCTCATCTCAAGCATATGCGGCTCCGTCGTGTCCGTTGGTCCCTTTTGGCTTGTCGCTTGGCCATGAGCCGCACCTCGATGCCTCAACGTGGCGCTTGAGTGGCAACTCGTCATCTGGGCCTTGTGCGCAGTCGTTAGGGTTGGCTAAATCGTGGTGAGGGGATACTCGTGGTGAATGGTCTGGATGACTTCTGCTTTGCTCAGTCTGTTTTCGAATTATGTTGTTGGTGCGCACGTTTGGAACATCGGACTCTGTCATCATCATTTACAGTACCGCACTGGGCGCGAACATGGCGAGCAGAGTTGGGATGCTCAGACGTGGCCGAACAATATATTGGGGCCGAAACGTGCGACGCCCGTCATCATCAACAACGATTTCTTTAGAAGAGCAATCAGAGGCAGCGGCTTCTCGCTGCAGGGCCAGATGGGTAGGCAGTGAAGCCGATTGAATGCTCGGATCAGTGCGCGCGAGAAGAGCTTTTGGTGGCAGCGGGCAGGCAGGTGGGAGAAAGACGCGGCTCATCGGCGTGATGTCACGTTCATTGCTGTCATGGGCCAGCGGTGGCAAAAAGCAGTTGTGGCAGTATTTCAGTTCGTATTCAACTATTTTGCTGTAAGTGCTTGGCGCTTTCTTGACTCGTGGAATGGGGACGCGCCGGCCATCCGTATTCTGAGCCGAGCCTTAAGAAATGGCATTTGTTTTCACTGTTTTGAATTTCGCCTTCGATTTGTCGGCTTGGGTGGGACCTGCATCAACACATCGTGGTCCCAATGGGATTGGGTGATACGTTTTACGCTGCAACACTGTTATCATATGTGCTTCGGTCGAATGGCTTTCCGTGATTTGTGTTTCAGTAGTCTCGTGCGTAGTGTCACGGTCGTTCAACGTGGACAGGTATGGAGGAAAGAAGTTCCTCGATTTGCTCTGGCAATTGCGAGGCTGTTTGTGAGCAAGACGACATCTTTCGAAGTTGCCCGTTGATCTGAAGTGACTTGGTATGAGCCGTATCGGGTTGGACCCATCTCAATCTAGCCTGCTGTTTTTCTCGTTTGGTTCAATGAGGTCTTCATCCGTATGTGGCTGTGGGCTCATTGCACGTGTCGCGCAACCAACTCACGTATTACCTGGTCATCGGGTCGCATGTCCTAGGGCTCCTTTTTGCTAGTTGTCCTCTTACTTCGCCTTCCTGTTCGTCAGGCGTTTCGACAAGCTCAGTGGGTGGCATTGTGTGCTTTCTCGGCTACACCGGATCGCTCGTTCTGGTTCTCGTTCCCTCCTCCTCCTCCTCCTTCTCCTCCTCCTCCTCCTCCACCCATCCTCCCCCTCCTCGGTAACGACGCAGACACACCCTGGCGGTGTTCAGTCGTGGAGAAGTTAGCGGACCCGCGACGGCGGGGGAGACGCTATTAAGTAACAGCAAGATTGTCCGACAGATGAAGCTGGATGCACAATACAAACTGACCTTCGAACCAATCAACGACGATGCGCAAAATGAGCCAGCACACCAGACGGACCGTCGTCTGGGGGCTATGTGATCGCGATCGTACCAGAGAGGATATTGAAAAGCAAGCGGACGCCTGATGGCTGGGTATCCCATCACCATGGGAAACTGCTACGAGTTGCAATTGAGCTCGCTGGCAGTCGAAGCGCAGGCGCTCACGGTGGCCGAAGACGAGCTGTTCATGTTACGCACGGTGTGGGCCGACTTGAATGGGCTCGCGTCAAATGCGAGGGCTTGAAGCGCCAGTGTCGGACGAGAGCTACGGCCCATGGTCGAATGCAGTCGAGAAGTGCGTGCACGTCGGCGCGTGAACCTCAGCAGCATTTGCGATTGTCTCGCCAAGCAAGTGCAGATGCAGGGCCTGGAGGAGCAACGAACGGTGTTGGAGCTCGTGGCGTTCGATAAGTACTTGGTCTCGCGCTGGTCATCGGGGGGGCAGGAGAGCCTGCAATCGAATCGATGAGTCGCATCGGCGATCGAGATGAATCGGATCGGCCGACATCGGCAGCCGAGCTGGGGGAAATCGCATCGGCGGGAAGTGGCGGGCTTTTGTATGCCTCCAAATCGAAATCGAAATCGAATCGAATCGGAGTAATCGAAATCCCGAATCGGAACCCAAATCCCGAATAGAATCCCCATGTGGGAACCCAACTCGGAATCCCAAATCGAATCGATTCGGCATCGGGAGCAATCGACACCGAATCGAATCGAATCGGAGTCATCGGAACGAGGCCCGGGGGGGGGGGCAGGGGTCGTGACCCCCCCCCCGCGGGGTCCCCTGCGGTGGACATAGGGGGACAGGGGGGGGTACCCCTTGGGGACAGGGGGAACTCAAACCCCACCCCCTCGCTGCCTCCCCCTTGTTTTTCAGCGGTGGACAAACCTCCCTTCAGCAAACCTCCCCTTGGAGAAAACGGCCTGGGGCCGAAGCCGACGGACCTGGACCCGCAAGAATTACGGCCGCGGCGCCCTGTCGCGACCCGAAAACGACCGATTCGCTAATCGACGTGTCAGGGTAGGAGGTCTATCCACCCCCGAGTTTTAGATCGGGCATGTCCCCCTACAGGCGGATTGTGGACGAAATGTGAAGTATATCCCAAAAGTGATTCAAAATTGTCAAACATAGTTTGAAACATCGTCCCCGCACTATTTTCTTACTGCTTTTGAATACTCCTCCTGTAGAGGGACACGCCCGATTTCACCCTTGTGGACAATCTGCTGTTGCGGGGTGCTGCGTATGTTCCCAAATGCCTCCACGAGCCCTCAGATCCGCTCCGAGGTAGCCACGGAGCGTCCCAAGAATGTCCGCCAAGAGGCCCCCAACAGAGCCCAAGGCAAGAGGGCCCCAGGATGCACTCCAGAGCGATAGCGTCGTTGTCGGCGCCGCCGCCGTCGTCGTCCCCGCCGTAAGGCCACGAAATTAGCCTGACGAAAGACCCAACCATACGTAGTTGTGAATACCGCAATTGTGGAAATATTCCTCGGTGGCGCCCCCGGGCCACGAAACGAGTGAGGGGTGTGCCGAAATGGGGGGGTGGAACCGCATGCGAGCGCAGCCACTGGGGCGTTCGGTGGAGCTCCCTATGGGGCCACGAAACGTGTGAGGGGTGTGCCAGAATGGGCGGTGGAACCGCATGCGGGCGCAGCCACTGGGGCCTTCGGTGGAGCTCCTATGGGCCACGAAACGTGTGAGGGGTGTGCCCACGTGCAGCCATGGGGCCTTCGGTGGAGCTCCCTATGGGGCCACGAAACGTGTGAGGGGTGTGCCGAATGGGGGGGGCGCATGCGGCGCAGCCATGGGGCCTTCGGTGGAGCTCCCTATGGGGCCACGAACTGGGGCCTTCGGTGGAGCTCCCTATGGGGCCACGAAGCGTGTGAGGGGTGTGCCAGAATGGGGGGTGGAACCGCATGCGGGCGCAGCCACTGGGGCCTTCGGTGGAGCTCCCTATGGGGCCACGAAACGTGTGAGGGGTGTGCCAGAATGGGGTGGAACCGCATGCGGGCGCAGCCACTGGGGCCTTCGGTGGAGCTCCCTATGGGGCCACGAAACGTGTGAGGGGTGTGCCAGAATGGGGGGTGGAACCGCATGCGGCAGCCACTGGGGCCTTCGGTGGAGCTCCCTATGGGGCCACGAAACGTGTGAGGGGTGTGCCGGCATGCGGACTGGGGCCTTCGGTGGAGCTCCCTATGGGGCCACGAAACGTGTGAGGGGTGTGCCAGAATGGGGGGTGGAACCGCATGCGGGCGCAGCCACTGGGGCCTTCGGTGGAGCTCCCTATGGGGCCACGAAACGTGTGAGGGGTGTGCCAGAATGGGGGGTGGAACCGCATGCGGGCGCAGCCACTGGGGCCTTCGGTGGAGCTCCCTATGGGGCCACGAAACGTGTGAGGGGTGTGCCAGAATGGGGGGTGGAACCGCATGCGGGCGCAGCCACTGGGGCCTTCGGTGGAGCTCCCTATGGGGCCACGAAACGTGTGAGGGGTGTGCCAGAATGGGGGGTGGAACCGCATGCGGGCGCAGCCACTGGGGCCTTCGGTGGAGCTCCCTATGGGGCCACGAAACGTGTGAGGGGTGTGCCAGAATGGGGGGTGGAACCGCATGCGGGCGCAGCCACTGGGGCCTTCGGTGGAGCTCCCTATGGGGCCACGAAACGTGTGAAGGGTGTGCCAGAATGGGGGGTGGAACCGCATGCGGGCGCAGCCACTGGGGCCTTCGGTGGAGCTCCCTACGAAACGTGTGAGGGGTGTGCCAGAATGGGGTGTGGAACCGCATGCGGGCGCAGCCACTGGGGCCTTCGGTGGAGCTCCCTATGGGGCCAGAATGGGTGTGGGAGGGGGAGGAGGGGGGAGGAAGGGGAGGAGGAGGAAGGAGGGAGGAGGAGGAAGGAGGAAGGAGGAAGGAGGGAGGAAGGAACGCGGGGACCGTCTCTTCAAAACGAGGACCCAACAACACAGGTTGGTTGGGAAAAAGGTTGAGGAGACAGGCTTGGACGCTCGATGGGGCCATTCTGAAGCCAACATTAGCGACCGCCTAACGAAAGCGGCGACATACAATCGCATTGAGGCCCACACGAGAACCGGACGCTGCGCAATGGCAGACGACGACGACCAGCTGAGCACCAAGAAACGCAAAGAGGACTGCGTGAGACGGTTTAAAGCAAGCCACCGACCCGATTTCGCACGCTTACCTGGAAAGCCTTTCATCACGCATACATTACATTGTCTGGTGCCGCAATCGGCGGAAAGGAAGACCATCGGAACAAAGTCGGCAACGAAACATCGGACCGTGCGTGCTAAGAGCTTCTGCAGACAAGTGTTAGATGCCGAAGACGGCACTGTGGTAATGTTGTTGGTGCTTCTTATGTCATGTATTCCGGCTGGGGACATGTATAACATCTGTCTGAGACGGCTCAGCGAGCAGTGGAAGGCAACAATGTGCACTCCCAGCGGCCCAGCAACCTTTTGGGCTCTGAGGGCCCAAATCGACCAGCGTTTCGGAAGATAGTCTGGTTTACTTGCGAGCTCATAAGACTCGAAACAATTCGATATCGACAGATATCGCACACTCAATTGTTTAGCAACTTACCCCAAACCTGCGATGTCCGAGACGGCTCACGTGGAAAACACAGACGTGGACAAGCTAGTGGTCGGCAACTGACATGGCCCGACACCAGTGCTGGAAAAAGAACCAATTCCACGGACTTAATCAAGACCG
This sequence comes from Prorocentrum cordatum, assembly GCA_963575745.1. Taxonomy (NCBI): domain Eukaryota; class Dinophyceae; order Prorocentrales; family Prorocentraceae; genus Prorocentrum; species Prorocentrum cordatum. The sequence continues at coordinate 75,443 of CAUYUJ010020739.1, read as the reverse complement.
TGATGAAGATAACGGGGCTGACGCCATCTCAACGACGGCATCGGCGAACCCGACGATCCTTTCACTCCTCCCCCTTCCCATCCTCCTCCCCTCCCCTCCCCCCTTCCCTCCCCTCACATTTCCCCCCGTCCGTGGCCTACTCCACGTCCTAGAAACCCGACCACACGATTTGAAACCGCTGGTAAATGTGGGCCCCTCCAGTTTTGTTAGGCTCCCCCATGGCGAAAACAATAGTTCTTGCCAGTGCGCCTAGCGAACCTAGCGCGCCATGCCTCCTCCTTCTCCTCCTGCTCTGCCTGCTCTTCCTCCTCCTCCTCCTTTTCCTCCTCCTTCTCCTCCTCCTCCTCCTCACCCTTCCATCCTCCTTTTGTTGGCGGCGCGGAGAGGGGGGGGGGAAACGGGGTGGGGGGAAGGCTTTTTAGAAGGCGGCTGCTTCTTAGAAGGTGCCGGCCACACATCTGCAGACAAGGCCCGCGCCTTCTAAGAAGAAGAGTGTTTCTGAGAAGCCGACCCCCTCTCCCTACCCCTCTTCTGCGCGTGGACGATTCTCCTCATGCTCCTCCTCCTCCTCTTTCTCCTCCTCCTCCTCCTCCTCCTCACCCCTCTTCCTCCTCCTCCTCTTCCTCCTTCTCCTCACCCCCCTCCTCCTCCTCTTCCTCCTCTTCCTCCTTCTCCTCACCCCCCTCTTCCATCTCGCCCTTCCATCCCCCTATTGATCGGCTCCTCTCCCGGGCGAGATGGCCGCAAGGCGCTGGGGCATCGCGCCGCGCCACGCCGGACTGGCTGGCTGCTGCTGCTGCTGCTGTTGCTGCTGCTGCTGCTGCTGCCGCGTGGGTGCGTCCGCGGCCTCTGCGCCGTCGTCCTCCCGCGGGCCCGATCGCGAAGACCCGAGGGAGCGAAATGGGGCAGGGGCGAGGGCACCAAGGGGAGGGGCGAGGAGGTGGAGGAACGATGAGGGCAGATGCCGGAAGGTGGGGAGGAGGAGGGCGAGGAGGAGGAAGAGGAGGATGATGCGGAGGAGGAGGAGGAGGAGGAGGACGTGTAAACCCAAGAGTCATCAACGATGTTGGAATTCACTCTCCCTCCAAGCTCCCTCTGCATATGCCTCTACAGCGGTTCATTTCCATTGAGGGAACTGCCTCGTTGGAAGACAACCGATTGAAAACCCCGAAACATGCCAAAACATTGTTCTCGGGATTTCAACGCGACGGATCAACCTGACTGCTGCGTCTTGACAATCCTGAATCCGCCCAAAACGCCATTTTGAACACTTCAACACCGCGAACCAACATAATTGTTGCACCCGTAAAATCCAGAATCCTTCCCAAACAACATGTCTGGTACATTGATCATGGGAAACCGTGAAGCTTTTCCAAATGTTTAAAACAAATGTGCGCGGTACTGATGCGAGAACCACATTTCGAAGAGGAGCCACCCTCAATCCGTGAAGCTCTTGCATCCGTTTACAGCGAATGTGCGCGGCGCCAAAGCGAAAACCAGATTATGAATACCACCCGCCTTCAATACATGAAGCTCTTGCAATTGTTTTAAACGAATGTGCGCGGCGCTACGGCGATAACCACATTATGAAAACACCCCGCCTTCAATCCATGAAACTCTTGAATGTTGTACAACGAATGCGCGCGGCGCTAAGGCGAAAGCTACTTGTTGAACACTACCCGCCCTCCATTTGTGAAACCGTTGTCACCTTTTTTTTCCCACCAGACACATAAATTGTGAGGAAGTCTCAGGCGAAACGCCTGACCCTTCCTAGTATCTGGCCTCGGAGTGTGACAGGGAAGAATTATGCATAAGGAAAAAGGGAGCACGGGGAGGAGGAGGAGGAGGAGGTCGCCCTCGCCTCTCTGTTGCGCCTCCTAGAACATGCCTCCTCCTCTGCGTTGCTGTCTGCTTCTTTCCCCACCAACACGTGCACCAAGATAATTTTCCCCTCGCTCCTCCTCCTGCTCCCCCCTCCTTTCCCGCTCCGTGCCTCCAGCGGGAGCGCGCGCGCGCGCCTAAGGGGTTGTCTGGTGGCGCGCACCTCCCCGCCGCGCGCCCATCTCCCCGGACTCACGGTTCCTTCCGGCTCTCTCCTGCCTCCTCCCTCCTCTCCTTGCCCTCTCAACTGCTTTCGCCAGCTGCGCTGGCTCGGGCACGCAGTGGCGGAAAAAGGCCTGTGGGTCGTGTCTTGTCTCGTCGGCGCCGCCCGCCTATGCCCGAGTCGGTTCCATCTCTAAATCAGAACTGTCTCGCCCCCTGCGGTTGCTTGCTGGTCCGCCTCTGTCGTCTCCTATTCTTTCGGCCGGAGGAGGAGGAGGAGGAGGAGGAGGAGGAGGAGTAGGATGGGGAGGAGGAAATGGAGGAGGAGGAGCAGGAGCAGGAGGAGGAGAAGGGGAGGAGAAGGAGGAGGAGGACAAGGAGCAAAACGGTCTGGAGAGGAAGAGGAAGAGGAGGAGGAGCAGGAGGAGGAGGAGGAGCAAAAGGGTTTGGGCAGGAATGGGAGGAGGAGGAGGAAGAGGAAGAAAAGGAGGAGGAGGGGGCGGCGGAGGAAGAGGTGCAATGAGGTGCATGGGGAGGGGAAGAAGAGGTTCAACCACCTTAGAGGGAAGAGGTCCAGGGGGAGAGAAGAAAACTGGTGATGGGGTGCCCATCCAAGGAGACTTTTTCAAGCCTGCCGAGGGTTCCATCCCCACGGCCCACGGCCCAGCCGACAGGGCACCCCGCCCCCCAAATGCCATTCACCGAGCTCTCCAGCCGCGGCCACTGGATCTGCCCGCGCAAGTCGCGCGTGGGCTGCAGCACGGGCTTCCACGGCCCCTTCCCTTGTTCCTCAGCAGCACCTCGCGGCGAGAAACCGAAACCTTTGAGCACCAACTCCAGGCTGACCGACGGAGGGGCCCGTGGGACCGAAAAAGGGCTCTGGCCGACATGGCGGTCTGG
>CAUYUJ010020739.1:0-67500 GCA_963575745.1 Prorocentrum cordatum | reverse complement strand
TCCTCCGCCGAGCGACGGCAGTCATCCGTGCTAGAATTCGCCCCCACCAACCTCCCCCGCGTCACCCCCCCTCCCTCTCTAGATAGCCGGCAGCTGGCTGACCAGGCGACGGAGCTGCAGCCGCTTCGCGGTGGCAGGAGGGGATCGGCGTTTCGTGTCTTGACCCTAAGACGAGGTTGAAGAACCTCGTCGAAATTGGCAGCCGTGCTCACGGCCCGCGTGCTCACAAATGTCCTGCGCTGGGATCGTTTGGATGGCGCGCACAGCTTGCTCGGCAACATCAAACCGCTTCTGCAGCGCGACCACAAAGGTCACTCGGAAGGTCCCCATTGGGCCCAGGACCAGGAATACTCGTCCCGAGCGGACCCCAGGCTCTCGTCATCGCCCGAGGCTTCAAGCGAGAAGTCAGCAGGCACGACGCGCCGTCATATCTTTGCCTGGAGAGACAAACCTCCCATCCCCATCCTCGCGGAAACGCGCGGGCCCCCAGGGGCGTCGAGGAGAGCGCGGGCGGAGGAGACATACGGCAGCAGGCAGTGCCACACACCAGAAACATCAGACGTGTGCTGGTCGCAAGTGGCCTCTGGAGGGCCAGCGAGCTGAACCTTCGACGGGGGAGCCCTGCCTGAGGTCTCCAGCAGTTGCAGGTCGATGTTCCGATCACCGCCTGCACACGCCCGGCCGTCCAGACCCGTCAGGATCTCGGCCAGCACGCCGAGGAGGGCGACATCATGTGCCCCCAACTCGTCGTCGGTGACCAGGTGGAGCGATACGACATAGACAGGGGCGGGCAAACCCACGTTGATGCGCTGCGCGCAGATGCGATGCTTCAAGCGAGGTGGCACTCGCGCCACTTCCCGGGCGCTGCCAAACCGAGCCGATGACAGACGTGCCGCGCCGCCAGAACATTCGAGGGCACCCCCTCCACTTGCCACCGCCGATGAAGATGCCGTGCGGAACCATGCCTGTATAGCCCAGGAGCACGCGGGTCCATGCGCTGTCACCGAAACCAGCCGTGTCTGCTGCAGCATGGCCACGTCGGGAAGATCACCGCACCCACACTTGCGCCACTCCGGGAACTCGAGACCCGATCGCCGGGAGATGCAAGTGCAGGCGAAGAGCACGAGCGCAGACCCTCGGTCCACCACAGCACAAGACGCACGTCCGTTGCTGCCTCGATCCTCGTCGGAACGAGCCGACGAGGGAGCAGAGAGACCGTCGCCCCGGCGACGTTCGTGTTGGCGGTGAGGCCCGTGGCCTGCACGCGCCTGAGCACTGGCACTGGCACCCGGGGTGTGGCCCGCGGCCCCCCCTGCGGCTGTTCTTCAGAAGCTCGCTCCCATCACTCCGACATGGCTCCCGCGAGAGGGGGCCCGTCCCTGGAACGCGCAACCTGTGACGCTTGACTCCTGAGCTCTGCTGCTATGACCCCTGGGCTGGGGCTCGGCTGCTGCGACGAATACTGACCTGGCTGAGCAGGGCTGGCCGCTGCGGGCGCGGCCTCTGGCTCTGCCGCTGCCGAGGCTGCAGCGTCAGCTCCGCTGTCGCTGCCTCTTCGCATCCTCGCTGCCTCCTGGTTGTAGGCCTGTGCCTTGGGCTCATTCTATAAGGTGTCCCTCCGAGTACTGATTTCCTCCCATCCTTCTCGTCAAGCTCGTACTCGCCCTCGTCGGACCGGGAGGAAAGGGAAGGCCCAACGACCCCGAAAACAACAAAAAACCTCAGGACCCGCTTCCCTCGGGACATGTTCCCTTTCTGGCGACAGGCGGGGAGATCTGCATCCCTCGACTGCCAAAAGGGGGTTCGGTTCGGCTTGCCCGGCGCGGTCCTCCCGCGGCAGGGGCGGCACCGCCTCTGGTGTCTCCTCGGGGCAGAGAGCGATTCTGGCAAACCGGGCGAGGCGGCCTGTTCCCCAGACCTCCTGGCGTGGCGAAAAATATTGCAGATGCTTCTTGAAAGGCCCTGCCTCACAGTAAGTTTGGACTCGGCCAGTGGCCGCACATGAAGGTATGGTTATACACGAATGGCTTCCTTATTGGCAACCTTATTCCTTATTTGCAACCTTTGGACCTGTCTAGCGGGGCGCTCATATCACCTGGCTATGCGCTGATGTCTATGCAAAGGCGACAACCCGAAAGAAATACGAGAAGCATGCCATTCGAATGCCATGTCAAAAGTCAATCGCATGTCGTGAGTTGGCAACGAGTGGGTAATTGATTACAGGGTCAATGTGATCAGTGGGAAAAGTTCATGAGTGCGCCATTCCAGGGGCCATTTAGTAGACCATGCGGGGTATTGGCGAACTAATACACATTGTAAAGGGGAACGGAAAGAAACGGGACATTCCAATTGGCAATGCGGGGGGGAGCGCAACACAGATTAATACGCGGGGCCCGGAAGAAACTTGCGGGTCACAGCTTTTTGCTCGTCTGAAGGAATACCCTCCATGATGGTGTGGAAACTTGTATCCCCCCATGGTTTTGTATGTATATATATATATATACATCTATATGTGTGTATATATATACATATATATATATGTATATATATATATATATATTATCCACCGGCCCGCGAGACCGCCCTGGGCCCTGTGCTGAACTGGTATACCGAATTCTTGTCCTCGTCTCCCGGAATGACCTCCCTTCCCCATCTTATACGCAGAGGGCTGTGCGCCTCTCCTTCCTCTCCCCCTTCCCCCTCCCCCCTCCCCCTGGGTCTGGACCAGGGGGGGTGGTCAGACCAATGGCCGCAATGGGGCCCAGAGGAGCGCGAGACGGCCTCCGAGATTGTTCAAGATAGCCCCAGATGGATTCAAGATGCCCCAAGAGGCCTCAAGGCCGCCCCAAAGACGGCTCCTAGTGCTTTTCGAGCATTCCAGGGCACCACACAAGAGGGCAAACTCATGCTTCCAACATCTGGGAAATCAGTGCGCTTTGCCTTCCCGCACTTCCGCATCCAATGAACTTTCAAGACCTCGGGATGATCCCAGAACGGCCCCGAGAGCGCTCAAGAGGGCGCCAAGCGCGCCCCCACGCGCACACGCTTCGGCTTGCGAGGGGGGGCACCTGAATGTCAGCTCTCACATGGTTTGCACGATGCGGACTAAGATCACCCCGAGAGGGCGCCAAGACTTCCGAAGAGTCCCAAGAAGACCCCAAGAGGGCCAAACAGATTTCCAAAAATGGTGCCAAGATTGGCCCAGGAGGCTTGAAAGAGGCCTACGAGAGGCTTCCAAAAACTCGCGGAGCAGAACCTCCTCGAAGGCTCTGTGGCTGACTCGCCGTTGCCGTCGTCGTCTTCAACTCCCGTGGGCATCGTATCAGGACCCGCCCGAAAACGACTCACGATGAGAAACCGTTTCCCAGGGAAGTGGTCCAGACCTCAGGCGATCCACACGTCCAGCATCCGCTGTCCTCCGACATCAGAGCGGACCTACGGAAGTTCATGTGCATGCCGCCTCTTATCATGCTGAGTGTCCTTCTCATTGTCCTCGCCGCCACCGCCGTCATAGCGTCGTCGTCCTCAATTGTAGAGTTCTCAACGTCTGAGGATCCCAGTTCCCGCGCCCTCCTACACTAAACATATGCGACCAACACCCCAGCTCCGTCCTGTGTCCTCCGCCATTCCGCCTCCATCCTGAGCATCCGCTTGCATCTCTTCTGTATTCCAAGCCCCTCCATTCCCCCTCGCCCCCTCCCTCACTGAACATCTTGCCCCCCTCCTCCGCACTAATCTCCTTTTCATCGCCATCCTCCCTCTCCCTCCATGCTTGCCCTCGGTCGCGTTCGTCTCCCGTCCTCCTCCACCTCCTCCCCGTCCTTCTCGTCCTGGTCGCCGTTTTCGTTCCCCCACCTTATCGCACCTCCTCGCCCTACTTTTTCTCCTCGACCTCTCCTCCTATCCCCCTACCTTGCTCAAGGACCTTGCTCCCTCCTTGCCTCCATCATTTCCTCGTCCACCTCCGAGTCGTCTTCCCACTTTCGAGCACCGCGTCCTCCCTCCTCCCCCTCCTCATCCCGCCACTCCTGCTCGTTGTGCCCTTCCTCCTCCCCGCCCTGTTTCTCCAGCCTCGACCTCATCTTTCGCACCATTCCACCTCCTCCTCCTCCTTCTCGTGACCCCTGCTCAGACTGCACTTGGCTGCGATGCATTATTTGTGTATATGTGCGGTGGAGGGGGTCCCCCTACTCCTCCTCCTCCTCCTCCTCCTCCTCCTCCCCCTCCCCCCTAAAGTCGCGTGGCAGCCCCCTCCGCCCCATCCTCCTCCTTTTTCTTTCAAGGTGGTCGCCCCTGATCGTGTTGCTGTGAATCCGCATGTTGCGTAACATGACGAACTTACAATACGACTGCCGTGGCCTCGATGAATTGGCCATTTCCATTTCCATTCAAATGTCGACTTGGCGTCGATGACAAAACAACAATAAATATCAAATCGTGGTACGACTCGATGAGCTGCGTGGTCCCGTGCATCCGACATCCTGTACACGAAAACCACCTCCGATTCCTTTGCACACCCACGGCCTGCCCAAACTGATCTGGTATAGCTTGGTGGGTCAAGTTGCCGCCGGAAGATTGCGTGCCCATCGCGTACTGAACAAGGGAATCTGTGCCAGCGATCGCCCTCCAGCCAACAGGGTCCGAATATCTACCTTTGCATCCGACAGGGCCCTGGTATGATTGAACAAATGGTTTTGCACACTGTGGACAGTCATGTTCGTGAGTTGGGTTGATCACAGCCTGCGTGGCATTGGCGAGACCAGCCACCGACACATTGCCCACAACGAACTCAAACAGTAACTTGTTCAACGCGTGATGGTAGAAACTTGCATACATGAAGCTCGTCCAAACTACGAGGTGACATTGGACTCGCAATTGGGTCGCCGATATCCCTGCTGTGCTTTCCAACAGCAAACGAGGCGGTTCCGGAAGCTGTAGTGCTTCGCATGCTTTCGCCGCAAACTTCATGCACCCATCAAGCGGCTCATGGTCACGAGTATGGCTCCACCTCTCCTGCTCCCCTCCTCCTCCTCCTCCTCCTCCTCCTCCTCCTCCTCCTCCTCCTCCTCCTCCCTCGCTCCCGCCCTCCCTCCCCCCGCCAACAGTCCGCCCTCCTCTTCCCACATGCTCCTCCTCGCTCCTCCTCCTCGCTCCTCCTCCTCGCTCCTCCTGCTCCTCCTCCTCGCTCCTCCTCCTCCTCCTCCTCCTCCTCGCTCCTCCTCCTCCTCCTCCTCCTCCTCCTCCTCCTCCTCCTCCTCCTCCTCGCTCCTCCTCCTCGCTCCTCCTCCTCGCTCTCCTCGTCCTCGCTCCTCCTCGCTCCTCCTCGCTCCTCCTCCTCCTCCTCCTCCTCCTCCTCCTCCTCGCTCCTCCTCCTCCTCCTCCTCCTCGCTCCTCCTCTCGCTCCTCCTCCTCGCTCCTCCTCCTCGCTCCTCCTCCTCTCCTCGCTCCTCGCTCCTCCTCCTCCTCCTCCTCCTCCTCCTCCTCCTCCTCCTCCTCCTCCTCCTTCTCCTCCTCGCTCCTCCTCCTCGCTCCTCCTCGCTCCTCCTCGCTCCTCCTCCTCCTCCTCCTCCTCCTCCTCCTCCTCCTCCTCCTCCTCCTCCTCCTCCTCGCGCCTCCTCCTCCTCCTCCTCCTCCTCCTCCTCGCTCCCCTCCCTCGCGACCCTTCGCCCCGAGGCGGCACCCCCCCCCCCACGAGCACATGCCGGGCCCGGCCAGGCGGCGGGCTCTCCTGCCGCAGGTGGCGCAGCGCAACCTCCGTGCGCAGGGGGCAGGCGGGGGGCGAACGGCGCAGGGCGAGAGAGGGGGGGGGCCCAAGACCACGCCCTCGCCGTGGGCGCCGCCTAATTACCTCGTCCTCCGCCTCCTCCTCCTCCTTCTCCTCCTCCTGCTCCTCCTCCACCTCCTCCTCCTCCTGCTCCCCCCCTCCCTCCCTCCCTCCCTCCCTCCCTCGTCATCCCTCCCTCTCTTCCGTCCATCCACCTCCCTCCTCCATCCACCCCCTCCCCTCCCCTCCTCCATCCCCCCCTCCCCTCCTCCTCCTCCTCCCTCCCCCTCCCTCCCTCCCTCCCTCCCTCATCCCTCCCTCTTCCTTCCACCTCCCTGCTCCATCCACCCCCTCCCCTCCCCTCCTTCGCCTCTTCCTCGTCCGCCTCGTTCCCGCCACGGCGGCACGGCCGGAGCCGCCCTGCGCGAGCGGTTGAGCTGTAAGGCCGCCATGCCGCCCCGCATCGGCACGGAGCTGGACTCGAACGAGTCGGGCCAGCCGCGCCAAGACGCACAGCAACGCCAATGCAAAATTCGGGCCGCATCGGACCGTCGGAATATCGGAAGCGGATCGGATCGTGCCGGCGGGAGTCGGTATCGAACAGGACAAGGCGGATCGAAGTGGGCCCCTAAGGGTTGGAAATTGATCAGCGTGTCGCGGCGCTGGCCCCTGCGACACGCTACGAACTGCAAGCTGATAGCGCATCGTGCTGATAGCGTGTCGCTCTGCTTTGTGGGACCAGTTCCGCAATATCCATGAACAACTTTGCATCCCGCACGATGCCGACGGGTTCCTCGCCTCATCGTCAGTATGGGATTCTGCCTTCTTGGCGGTGGTACTTCCATGGCCGCGACCATTTGCGCTGCTTGGGTGCGAGCGTGAGCCAGTGAATATACTTACGTGGCAAAACTTGCACGACAACTCTTCCCATGAATGCGATGTTGCCTCTCCATGCTTCTCATCGTCTCTCACCAAGAGAGAGGACTACCCGTTACCACCTCATTATCTGTGGCTGCTTATTCAACTTCCCGTACTTCTTCTCAAGACTGATGCACACGGCCACTACCAGACCATGTCTATTAGAGACGTCCCTTCAAGCGCCAGCCGTTTTCTGTATCGCCGTGACAACGTTGGTGGCATCCTGCGAGGGCTTTGCCTCGACCTGCTGGACATGCGCGCAGAGCGTCGCTATAAAACCTGGATCTCTAGCCACTGACAGCGCCTGCTGTGAATGGGTGACGACAACCACGTTGGCATTCGGATCGCCGACCGTGCCTGTGGGGGAATCACCTGAAATCGAACCGGATGGCATATTCGGCGAAATAGACCTTACGCAGTCTCTGGGGACATGAAGGTGGAGCGCAGTATAAACGTAGATCACGACCAGAGCTGATATCCTGGCCCCTGGTGACACGGACGCCACTGTATTCGGACTGACCGCATGACTTGCACGCGGTGCAGAGGCGCGACATGATAAGAACACCTCCACTTCAGCCGATTCCTTCGCAGAAACAAGGGCATCTGCAGCGGGTTCTGTCCCTTCAGCGTCTCGGGGCGGCCCCCGACAAAAAAGGGTTCGCGGCAAAACGCCTGAGACCCAAATGGCTGGAGCTCTGGAACAGGAGGGCGGCAGGACGGGGGGAGGGGAAGGGGAAAGGGGGAAGGGAGGGGGGGGGGGGAGGGAGGAGGCCCCGAGGGGGGGAGGGAGGAGGCCCAGAGGGGGGGGAGGGAGGAGGCCCAGAGGGGCGAGGGAGGGCCCCAGGCCAAAAGGGGAGGAGGAACCTCCTCTGGAGAAACGCCCGCCCGCCCCTTGCTGCCAGGGCGGGGCCGCACCTGGGTCGGCTCCCGCCGCCTGTCGTCCCACATCACGCGGCAGGTGCCGGCCTGGACGGACCGGCGGGGGCCCTGGCCCCCCCCTGCGCTCCGTCCTTCCTGCCTCCTTCCTGCAGTTTGCCGGTCCTTTCCTTCGTCCCCCCCCTCCCCCTCCCTATTTTTCCTTCCTGCCTCCCTCGGCCCTCCTCCCTCCTCCTCCCCTTCTTCATGATGATCCTCCTGCTCCCGCTCTTTCTCCTTGCCCTCTCCTCTCCTCTCCTCTCCTCGCCTCTCCTGAACGTCTGTTCCATGCCTCCCTCCCCCGCACCTGCTCAACCACATCGCCCTCCCCCATCCCCGTTCACCCGTCCACTTTCCTCAAAATAGTTCTCCTCCCCTGCTTTCTTTCTCCTCCTCCCCTCCTCCGATCCGTTTCATCATCATAAGCATCAGCATAATCGTCAGCATGAGCAATATTATGCTCCTCCCTCGCATCCTCCAGAGCAACCTCACCCTGCTGCACCTGCTCGTCCTCCTCCTCCTCGTCCTTTTCCTTGTACTCCTCATCCTAGTGGTCCTCCACCTCATTATCATGCTGATGCATCTCCTACTCAAGCCTCACTGTCGACCTCGGCGACCACGCCGCAGTCCCCACCGCGGAAGTTGTCGAACTGCCGACCCTGTCGCAGAGACTGGCATCGAATAACACGTGCTCTATCCTGCCGCCATCCCCGCGTCTTTGGAAGAGGGGATAGTGACAGGGGACACTGACCCTGTTACTAATTGTTGAGCCTCCAGGGGTCCTTACCAGGAGCGTCAAAAACAACTTGGGATGAATCAGGTACCGATCGCTGCACCGACCTTGCAGACGAGCTGCAGCGGATTCTTGCGTGAATTTCTGTCACTGCAAAACCCCGAAGCGGCGGGCGAACAACTACATGAATTTCGCGAGGATTTGTTTCAGTCTTCATATTAGTGGCCCAGAAAATCCGCACCAAATTCACCTCGAAATCTGGAACGAACTGGGCGTGACAAGCTGCTCTGGAACCAGACGCTACACGCCATCTGCCCTGGCAACGTCTATCCCGTCGCAGAATGCAGGTGTCAGGCCAACTCCGCGCGGGCCAGGCCCGGTGTCACTGAGGTCCGGGTTGCGGTAGGTTGGTAGTCTACGTAGGAGGGGCGGTTGTAAATAGAATCCCTGGCCGAGGCCAGGAATAGAAATGCATCTGTCCAGTGCCCAGTGCATGCGTATATTCATCTAATATATACACACGCTAGAACCACGCGCGCGCGTAGATTCTAGCCGACTGCGTGGTCAGTGTCAGTGCACATTGCGAGAATCTACGAAACCCAAAATATGCAAGGAGGGGCTCCCCCCGCAGGAGCCGCCCTTGGCGCGTGGAGGTGTTGGTCCTTTTGGGGGATAGCTGAGGGTTCGGCGAGCAGTCGTGGAGACGCGCGAGATTTGAACAGGGACCGACCGCCCCGGCATTCCGATCGCCCTACCACAAAATGTTCTTAGAACCCAAGAGTCCCACAGGACCGCCAAGAAACCGCCAAGACGTCCCAAGAGGCCACCAAAAAGTGCCCAAAATATATCCCAAACAACTCCGAAATGCATCCAAGAGACCTCTGGCCCTTTTGCTCGCCCTCCTCCTCCTCCTCCTGCTTTTCATTCCTCCTCCTACTCCTCTTCTTCCTCTTCCTCCGCCTCCGCCTCCTCCTCCTCCTCCTCCTCCTCCTCCTCCTCCTCCTCCTCCTCCTCCTCCTCCTCCTCCTCCTCCTCTTCATCCTATTCATTTTCCTTCTCCCCACTCCCTCATCCATCCATCCAGCCTCTTCATCCACGGTTCGGCCGTCCCCCTCTTTGCTCCCGCAGTTCCCTGATCACCCCAACTGGATATAGGTTCTGGATGGTCTGGTGGGGATACTTGTTTGGTTCGCGGCTCCAAGGCGAGGGATTTGAAGCGGGTCAACGTCCGGGGCGCGGTACGAAGATAATTGGCCGCAGTGGCGCATGCACGTGCCAGGGACAAAATGACCCTCATTGAGACGCATACAGCGTCGGCAAGTGACCGGCTCAGACATCCCGGCACAGGGGGACGCAGAGGCGCGGCGACCGGCGGCGGAACGGGGGGGAGAAGTCGCCCTTTCGGCGCCAAGCTCCAGCCGAACCACACACGGAGGCGATGCCAGGACGGACGGCGCGGCACTGTACCGCTGCACCCAGTGACAGGCCTAGACCACATAAGGAGAGGGGGGAGAGTGCGAGCGCGAGCGACTAACTCAGACTCACTGCAACACCCCGGGTGACCGATGGTGCGGCGAAAGAGGGCTGACTCATCAAGGTTCACTGGAGCTAAGGTGTGGCTGAACCGCGTCAGAGCGCCATTCAATAGAGAATGACCACTGGTGTGCGCTCACGAGGCTGAGCCACCTCCAGACGGTAGCCAAAGCGAGCCTATCGTCTCCGACTCACGCAGTTCGGGGGCGCAACGATGCAAAGTACTAACGAGGGCTGGTAGCCGGGGCTGCTCTGAAGAGAGCGACCGCGAACTGCAGAAGGCTGAACCACTCAATGCAGGGCCGCTCACTTGCAAAGGTGTGGCTGATCCACGTCAGAGCGCCATTCAATAGAGAAAGACCACTGGTGTGCGCTCGCGAAGCTGAGCCACCTCCAGCTGGTAGCCAAAGCGAGCACATCGTATCCGACTCACGCAGTTCGGGGGCGCAACGATGCAAAGTACCGACGAGGGCCTGTAGCTGGGGCTGCTCTGAAGAGAGCGACCACGAACTGCAGAAGGCTGAACCACTCAATGCAGGGCCGCTCACTTGACGAAGCCAAACACCGGGTGTCACCGAATGTATGGCTGACAGCTGCACCCAACCACACCTGCCACGCTGCCCGTGCGGAAGCCGAATACCCTGACGCCGGTGGCGTGACGATGGCTGGCGGCGGCCGAGCTGCTGGGCCGTGCCGCTCGCAGGCGGCGTGCTGACAGCGGGCCATAACAGAACCATGGCCGGGTCGGCGACGGACCAGGGCGGGCCACAGGCAGAAGGGGGGCGCAGCCAAAAGCCGCTGAGCACTGGTGTCAATGAGGGGTGTCGGGGCACCGTCCCATAAGAGACCACTGGAATGCTTGCACGAGGCTGACAACCACCAGCTGGTAGCCGGTCCACATACATCGTATCCGACTCACGCAGTTCGGGTGCACAACGATGCAATGTCCCGGCGAGGGCTGGGGCTGTGGCTGCGCCGAGAAGAGCGAAACGAACATGGGCCGCGGAAGGCTGTACCACTCGATGCGGGGCCGCTCACTGACGAAACCAATCACCATGTGCACGGAGGACAGCCACACCCACTCAGCACCTGCCACGCTGCCCATGCAGAAGCCGGGCGCCTCCGACGCCAGGGCCTACGGGTGGTTGTCATCTGCCGGGCTGCTGGGCTGTACCGTTCGGTGGCTGCGCGCTGACGTGCCAAGGCGTACTTAGTAGAACCGTGGATGAGTCGGCGACGAGGGGCCGATACTCCCTGGGCAGGTTGCAGGGCGGGCGCTCTTCTGCGTCCGATGCAATCTACGCTGTTGATCGGGGGGGGCGCAGCCAAAAGCCGCAGAGACGTTGTGAATGAGAGAAAGAAAAGGGGGAGAACAGGTGGCGCAGCCAAAAGCCGCAGAACACGGATCCTGGACAGGAGGAGGAGGAGGAGGAGGAGGAGGAGGAGGAGGAGGAGGGATCAGGGGGGCGCAGCCGAAAGCCGCAGTCACCGATGTATTGAAGGAGGAGGAGGGAAGAACGGCCCTCTGGAAAAGTGTTGTCTGCTCGGAGCCCGCTCTTCCATCGTCGCCTAGCGGTCTCCGAGGTGAGGCACCCGTCGCTGCAAGGGGGGGTCTGGTTGTCTGCCCACTTGGTGGGTGGCCAGCGCCGTCCACTTCCATGGACACGTGTGGGCTCTCTCCAGATACCTCGTCCACGGACGCCTCTTGGTTCCCAACAGGAGCCCCGTTCTCGGCCTCTGGGGGCTGGGTGGACCCTGCTGCTGGAGCTTCGCACTCACGGCCTGACCCCTTGCGGGGGGAGGAGGGGGGCGCGAACGGAATTGGGAACAGGACGGGGGCCCCAGCAGTGCGCCGGCACATGTGGACCACGCAGGAGAGGGTGGCGCCGCCGCCACCGCTGACCGACAGAAACGGGATGCAAGAGTACCAGAGCCACAGAGGGCGGACCCGGGACCAGCGGCGGCCCCCCCGGGAGCCCGGCGCCAGGATGCAAGCCACAGGAGAGCCCGCGGGACACGCAGTCCGTTATCACTGCAGCCGCTGAGTCCACACTTCTGCACGGTACCTCTTGTCCAACGGTCCATTGTAGTTCATCCTCGGCCTCCTGCAGGGGGGGGGGGGGCGAAGCCAAAAGGCGCTGAACACAGGTGCGCGGCGGGGGGTGGAAAGCTGCAGGGACATCCCGGCAGTGCGCCGGCACATGTGGACCACGCTGGAGAGGGTGGTGCCACCGCCAACGCTGACCGACAGGAACGGGATGCAAGAGTGCCAGAGCCACAGAGGGCAGACCCAGGACCAGCGGCGGCCCCCCAGGGGGCCCGGCGCCAGGATGCAAGCCACAGGAGAACCCGCGGGACACGCAGTCCCTTCGCACTCCACACATCTGCACCTCTTGTCCAACGGTCCATCGTTGTTCCTCCACGGCCTCCTGCAGGGGGTGGGGCGCAGCCAAAAGCCGCTGAACACAGGTACACGGTGGGGGGTGGAAAGCTGCAGGGACATCCCAGCAGCGCGCCGGCACATGTGGACCACGCTGGAGAGGGTGGTGCCACCGCCAACGCTGACCGACAGGAACGGGATGCAAGAGTACCAGAGCCACAGAGGGCGGACCCGGGACCAGCGGCGGCCCCCCCGGGAGCCCGGCGCCAGGATGCACGCCACAGGAGAGCCCGCGGGACACGCTGTCCGATCCCAGTGCAGTCCGTGCTCAGGGAGATGCACGGCGCGTCCGACAACAGCTCGTCAGAACCACGAGAGAGAAAGAATGAGACCCCCAATCGCGCTGATGAGTACGGTGTGCAACTCGTAGTCAACAGAGAAGGTGGGCCTCAAAGTAAAATTCCAGACTGTCCACGGCATAGACACACGCGAAGCTCGCAGACAGAGGAGAAATAGACTGAAGTCGACGGTATAGCCACACACGCAGCACGTAGACAACAGCCAAGATGAATAAGTAGAAGTTCTGCACGAAACAGAAGTCGAGACACGTCGCACACAGACACAATCCCTTCCGCAGGCCGCGTTTTGCAGGGCAACGACGGGCCTGCTGCCAGTGACCGCCCCCCACGCACCTGATCCCCGCGCGAGCGATGCCACGAGGGGGGCAGCGAGGCTACTGTGGGGAGGCGGCCCACCACTGTTTTTGGGCTTCTTGGGGGCCTGGTTGTTCGGGTGGCCCTTTGCCGCGTGGCAATCGCTGCTCACTCCGCCGCTCCGACCCAGGTGCAGCTGCCACGGCCGAGTCCAGTCGACGTCTAGGCCCAGCGCGTCGCTGACGACCCGCGCGTCGCACTTGTGGCTGCGGAAAGATTCCAGGGAGAGGTGGCAGGTGTGCGGGTCGTGCCGAAGCGGGTCGAGCGCGCCCTTGCTGCCGGGCACGGACTGCCGCTTGGCGAAAGCGTGCCAGGTGCCAGTGAACATTGGTTCCAATGTGACTTGGAGTCGTCTCATCGCGTCGCCGGGTGTCTCCCCGGGGAGGTCCCACTGGATGTTGTTGATATTGTTTTGTACAACGGTTGTCCCGTGCCGGGGCCCTTGGGCCCTGGCCATTGGCGCGGGTCGGGCATTTGGCGCCGCCGTGTATCCTGGCCGCAAGTCTCCAACGTACCGGCCTCGTTGTCCCGGCTGGAGGGCTCGCGATCTGCTCGCGACAGCGCCGGCTGCGCGCCTGGCGGGGTTTTGCTGGGAAATGCAGGCCGCATGGTTGACCGCCAGGCGGGGGCCGGGTCGCGTCCGGCGGCCAGGGCAGACGCAGCCTTGTGGCACGCGGGGAAGGGCCCCTTTCGCTGGCGTTCGCCTTCGGGCCTGTGCCCGCCGTCGCTCCCAGGTGCACCCCCTTTGGTTGTGCCAGGCGCGCGCACGCTCGGCGGCACAGCTCCCATAGCCGGGGCGCGAGCTGCTTTGCCAGTGGCGCCCTGGGCGCCTGGCGAGGGCGCCTAGGGTTCGCCGCCCATGAGAAGCTAACTGACAGGGGAAGGGGGGCGAATCGGCGCGAAGAGGTTTCTTCCGACGAGCCAGCGGGTGGCTTCGCTGTCCTGCGCGTGGATGGTTGCTCCGTGGCCCCCCTGCTGGGCGCGCGGCGTTCCGAGAGGACTGCTGACGGACTAATAGTTCTGAGGGGGAGGTGGGGGTGGCACGGAGTGGCGGGCGAGCCCCTGCTGTCCC
Source organism: Prorocentrum cordatum (assembly GCA_963575745.1). Lineage (NCBI taxonomy): Eukaryota > Dinophyceae > Prorocentrales > Prorocentraceae > Prorocentrum > Prorocentrum cordatum. The sequence continues at coordinate 53,472 of CAUYUJ010020739.1, read as the reverse complement.
GGAATCTCGCTTGGCTGAGTGTTGCGGCTGCCGTAAGCACTATCGGGGGCCACCCCCTGTCCACCCGGTTTTAATCCGGAAGCACGAGAGAAAGCCTGTGCCGCTTTTTCACCTTGCGGGGCTTCGGCCGCTTCGGGGCCCCGATGCTCCGCGGCTCCCGCAGCCTCCGCCGTCTCCGCCGTGACTTCCCACTCCTTTCCCCTGCCCTGCTGGTACTGCTGAAGGGGGGGTTGTTGGTGCGAGCTGTACACTGGTCACTGCAAGCTACCGCCTCTCGATTCCCCGCTGGGACGTCATCGTCTGACAACGATGCGGGGGGTGGCATCGCGATCTGCTGGTGTCTGCAGCTCTCCAGAACCTCCTCGACGACGACCTCCTCCGCCTCATATCAGCCGCCTCTCGATTACCGTCTGGGACGTCATCATCTGTCAACGAGGCGGGGGGTGGCATGCTGCTGCTGCTGCTGCTGCTATGTTCCGAGATGTCGTTGTGAATGTCGAGATCTCTCGCGTCAGCGCCAGGCGCCACGATCTGTGCCCAGGCAGCGGCAGGAACTTTCGGGAGCGCAACGAACCCGCGCGGGATGTCCGCGAACTCCAGGCCAGCCGAAGGCGACTTGGGCAGCTTGCCAGCGATGTCCGGCGTGGTGTAGCCCATGGTCGCCAGCGTGCTCACGCAGCCGCTCTTCAGCTCTGCCTGCCACTGGTGAGCGAGATTCTCCGCGCAGCCATCCGCTGCGCAGCCAGCGGGGCCCCAAAGGCCCGAGAGGTCCTGAGCGCCCAGCGTGCTCTCGAACTTGAAGGCGCGCAGCGGGGATCTAGCGCGCAGCGCCCCATCGCCCTGGGCGGAGCCGTTCCGGCAGTCCTGGAGGAGCATGCCGAGGATCGCCAACCTGGCAAGGCGGCCGTTCGCAATGTCCGCCGCGGGGTCGCGGGACGTCAACACCGCGAAGGCGAAGTTGCGCGCGGCAGCCGTGATGTCCGCGGACTGGTCCCCGAGGACAGCGGCCACAGCGAACGCCTGCTCTTCTCGCACGCGCTGGTCAGGGTGCCCTAAGTGATGATGCTGGGCTTCAGCTTCGCTGCTGCCATCTCGCTCAGCAGGGCCATTGCCTGCTGCCACTGCCAGCGCTTGCTCTTCTCGCACTCGCTGATCAGGGCGCTGCAGGGGATGATGCTGGGCTCCAGCTGCACGACCACCGTCTCGCTCAGCAGCGCCTTTGTTTGCTGTCGCTGCCGACGCCTGCTCTTCTCGCACGCGCTGTTCAGGGCGCTGTAGGTGAAGATGTTGGGCTCCAGTTGCACGACCACCGTCTCGCTCAGCAACGCCATTGCCTGCTGTCGCTGCCAACGCTCACCCTGCTCGCACCAGCTGTTCAGGATGCAGTAGGTGATGTTGGGCTCCAGCTGCACGACCACCGTCTCGCTCAGCAGCGCCACAGTCTGCAACCACTGCCGACGACTGCTCTTCTCGCACGCGCTGTTCACAGTGACGTACGCGATGATGTTGGGCTCTAGCTTCACGGCCACAATCTCGCCCAGCAGCGCCACAACCTGCTGCCACTGCTGTCGCCTGCTCTTCTCGCACGCGCTCTTCGCAGTGCCGTAGGTGATGATGTTGGGCTCCAGCTTCGCGGCCACAATCTCGCACAGCAGCGCCGCAACCTGCTGCTTCTGCTGCCGCCTGCTCTTCTCGCACGCGCTCTTCACAGCGCCGTTGGGGATGATGGTGGGCTCCAGCTTCGCGGCCACAATCTCGCCCGGCAGCGGCACTGCCTGCTGCCACTGCCGACGCCTGCTCTTCTCGCACGCGCTGTTCACCGTGCAAGAATTGATGAACATGGGCTTCAGCTTCACGACCGGGTCCTCGATTAGCAACGCCACAACCTGTTGCCGCTGCCAACGCCTGCTCATCTCGCACGCGGTGTTCACAGTGCCGTACGTGATGATTTTGGGCTCCAGCTTCACGACCAGGATCTCGCTCACCAGCGCCACGGCCAGCTGCCACTGCCAACGCCTGCCCTTCTCGCACCAGCTGAGCAGGATGACGTAGGAGATGATGTTGGGCGCCAGCTTCATGACCAGTGAAGCCAGCGGCAGCGGCCGCCGCCAGCGGCCCGCCCGAGGCGGCCGCGGCGGCGGCGGCGGCAGCGGCGGCCGCGGCGAGCGCAGCGGCGGGCAGGCCACCGCCGCCAGCCGGCCCAGCCCTCGCAGCCGCACCAGCCCCGAAGGCGGCCGCGGCGGGGAGGCCGGCGGCGGGAGCGGCGGCACCAGCGGCCGCGGCGGCCACGGCGGCAGCCGCCGCACCCGCGGCGGCCGCGGCAGCCGCAGCTGGCCCCAGAGCAGCAGCGCGCGCCACAGCGCCGGCGACCGCGGCGGTCTCGCCGCGGCCGGCCGCCGCTACGGCCGCGGCGGCCGCTGCGGCGGCGGCGGCCGCGGCGGCGGCGCCGCCAGCCACGCCGAGGCAGCCAGGGGCCACGCCGGGCCGCGGCGGCAGCAGGCCGGCCGGGCAAGCCGCGGCAGCGGCGCAGCTGGCTGCGGCGCGCCGCTGCCGCCGCCGCCGCGCCGAGCGCGACTCCATGGCCGAGCGAGCGGGGGCGCGGAGGGGGGCGAACCCCTCGCACGCCCCCGCGGGCGGGGAGGCCGAGGACCGAGGGGCAGAAGCCCGGCCACAGCCGGCCAGCCGCTGAGGCCCGCTCGAGCCAGAGCGGCTTGAGCCAAGGCTACGGTGGTGGTGGGGATACGCGAAGCGTCTAAGAATTTGAGACAACGCCGTTCTTGACGAAGCATTTTGTCTTAAATGTGCGGTGGCGTTTGGGCCCGGTAACCTCATGGCCTGTCTCAGGGCGGTCCTGGGGGTCCCTTGAGACCTCGTGGAGCGCCACAGACTGGAAACAGCGAGACGCTCAAACACACATATAAGAGCTTACGAAAGGCTCGAATTGTCGCTTCGGGCTCCTGCGCTCGGCTCGGGCCCCTCTTGGGACCGTCTTGGGGCGTCTTGGGTGCCTGTAGGGCCGCTTGGGACCCCCTTTGGCCGTCTTTGGGCACTCTTGGCCGTCTCGGGGCTGTCGTGGGGGCCTCCTGGGACGTCGTGGAGCGCTGGAAGCTGGAAAAGCCGAGTACCCCGAAAACATGGAAACCATTTGGAGCATCAATGGTGTTTGCCTCTTGGGGCCCTCTGGGGAACGCTCGTCGAGTTTTCTTGGATCGTCTGGGGGCATCTTGGGACCGAAGGCTAGAATTGTCCTTTGGGTCTCCTGCTCTTGGGCCCCTCTTGGGGCCGTCTTGGGGCTCTCTTAAGCCGTCGTGGGCCCCTCTCGGGGTGTCTTGGGCCTTGGGGCCCTCTCGGGGGCCTCGTGGGCCGTCTTTGAACGGTCTTGGGGGCCTCTTGGAACGTCGTGTAGCGTCGGAAGCTGGACAAGACCGAGAACCCCAAAAAACATTGAACAATGTTTGGAACATCCAATGTTGTTGTAACCTCTTTGGGGCCCTCCGGGGAGCGCTCGTCGAGATGTCTTGGGTTGTCTTGAAGCTATCCAGGGCCGTCCGGAAGCTACGCGGGACATCTGGGAGGGCGCGCCGCTGGATCTCCCCCTTAAGGGGGGGGGGAGGTCAGACCCCCCCCCCGCAAGGGGGGGAGGGGGGGGGGTCGAAAATCTCACCCCCCCTTGGAAGGGGGGGAGGGGGGGGGGTTCTGCGAGCACACACACCCTTTTCAATTACAGGGTGATCAAGTGGCGCGCTTTCGACATCTGGAGGCCCTCTGGTGTCTCTTCGACGCCACTGGAGGCCGCCTGGGCGGCTCTCGGGCCGCTGGGGAGGCTTCCCGGAGAGCCCGGCGCCCCCTCGGGGACCAGGGGCAGCTGGGAGAAGGCCCCCGACTCGGGAACCCGATGTGTACATATAGATGTATATATATATATATATATGTGTATATGTATAGATATAGGCATGGATATGTATATGGGTACAAATATGTAGATTCGTAGATAGTTATACACATACATACATACATACGTACATACATACATACATACGTACATACATACGTACATACATACATACATACAGACAGACATACGTACGTACGTACGTACGTAAGTACGTACGTACATACTCACATCCATCCATCCATCCATCCTTCCATCCATGCATCCATCCATACGTCCGTACATACATACATACATACACACATACACACATACGTACATACATACATACATACATACAGACATACGTACATACAGACATACACACATACATCCATACACACATACGTACATACATACATACATACATAATACATGCATACATACAAACTTACTGACATACATACATACATGCATGCATACATGCATGCATGCATACATACACACATACCCAATGCATATATATATATATGTATATAAAAAGTATACACATATATATATATATATATATGTGTATACATGTATATATGTATATATGGATATACACACATGTGTATACATACATACATATACATGTATAGGTATATGCATGTATATGTATATGTGTACAGATGTGTATATTCGTAGATAGTTACACACATACATACATACATACAAACAAACGTACGTACGTACGTACGTCCGTACGTACATACTCACATCCATCCATCCATCCATCCTTCCATCCATGCATCCGTCCATCCATCAATACATACATACATACACACATACACACATACATACATACATACATACATACATACATACGTACATACAGACATACACACATACATCCATACACAAATACGTACACATATACATGCATACATGCATACATACATAAGTACATACATACATACATACATACATACATACATAAACACACACAAACAAACATACGTACTTACATACATACATACATGCATGCATGCATACATACACACATGCCCGACGCATATATATACATAGATATATATGTATACATGTATGTATATATATATATGTATACGCACATGTCTATACATACATATATAATATATATATACATATATATACATGCATACATACATACGTAACACCCCGGAGATGCGCATAAGAGTGAGGGGTGGGTGGGGACGTCGGCAGCCTGCGAGACTATGGAGAAGCCCGCCGCAGGCGCCAACGTTGCACAAATCATACAACGAGCCGACCGTAGGCGCCGATTTGGTTCGTTAAACCAAAGAGGGTTATGTCGCAGGTGGGTCGCGGCTGGGTCGCGGGTGGGTCGCGGGTGGGTCGCGGGTGGGTCGCGGGTGGGTCGCGGGTGGGTCGCAAGTGGGTCGCGGGTGGGTCGCAGGTGGGTCGCGGATGGGTCGCGGGGTGGGTCGCGGGGTGGGTCGCGGAGTGGGTCGCGGGGTGGGTCGCGGTGTGGGTCGCGGGTGGGTCGCGGATGGGACGACGACAACACACAAACAAACAAACAAACAAACAAACAAACAAACAAACAAAAACAACAACAGCAGCAACAACAACAGCAACAGCAACAACAACAACAACAACAACAACAACGCAACACGCAGAATCCTCACCACGGATCCCCGTTTCAGCCACGCACCAGGGACAATGGATGAACGTTCGTCCCCATCACTCTGAGATATACATATATTGTATCCCCATACCAACACATGTATGTGTAGACATGTGTATATATATACATATATATACATGTATACACATGTATGGGACCGGCGCGTGGAGTCATGCGAGACCCCTCGAAGTCCTCCCGTGTCCGCCGGCATTGCCCAGAGCCCTCCGGTGAACCGCACGACGAGGGCACACTCGAAGCTCGGGCACCGCGGCCGACCCAGCGCGCTCCGGAACGCTCCGAGACCTCTTCGGATGAGCGATGCATGTTCATCCTTGGTCCTAGGCCTGCCTGAAGGAGACCAGCAAACTTGATGGGCCTGTTTTCCACCACCACCACCATAATTTGGAGGGGGGGAGGGAGAGGAGGAGGAGGAGGAGGAGGAGGAGGAGGACGAAGAGGAGCAGGAGGAGGAGGAGGACGAAGAGGACGAGGAGCAGGAGGAGGAGGAGGACCCCCTCCCCCTCCAGCTTATGGTGGTGGTGGTGGAAAACATGCCATGCAAGACTGGCCCCATGACCTTGGCCATCGGGGGGGTGCAACCGTGGTCAACACACGTCGCCAAACATCATGCCCCGAATGCTCAGCCTCGTCGGTGCGTGATCTCTGGGGCCGGATCGATACGTCAAGGTCCCGCGGCCCGAAACGTGGCAAAAACGCAAACATTGCTTCGAATTTGCATTACAAGACAGTCCCACTAAGTCCCTTGGGGGCCCGGCGGCCGCGGTTTGCAAGCATCATTCGTCGAAGACATGAGGCGGGACGCTCAGCGAGCACTGGGGCCCTTGGGGCCTGGTGGCCGCGGCCAGCAGGATGGGCGAAGCGGGTTGGGAGCTCTTTGTTCTTACAGTCCAAGAACTCCAACCTGTCGGGTGGGGACAGCGCGTGGACGTGAGGGAAGGGCGAGGGAGGATGGGAACTCCTGACCACGGTCTCGAGGCGAAACCAGCCGTGGCAGCAAGGGCCTCCCTAGAGGCCTCACGCACGCACGCAGGAGGGAAGCCACACGCAGCCGGGAGAGAAGGGATCGACACTCTCGGCGGGGAGCGATGGGGGAGGAGGAGGAGGAGGAGGAGGAGGAGGAGGAGGAGGAGGAGGAGGAGGAGGAGGAGGAGGAGGAGGAGGAGGAGGAGGAGGGGGAGGGGGAGGAGGACCCACCCTCCTCCCCGTCGGGCCCGAGTGATCTTCGGGTCGTACGGCGGTCGGGTCGTACAGCCGAGGCGCTCAAACTTGTGGGGAGTCCAAAGCCCGGGCAGCGGAGCGCCAGAAGGGGCCCTCCAACGCCCCTCGAAGGCGCTCTGGAAGCTCGTGGAAGGAGCCTCCGAAGGAGCTTCTGGCAGGCTCCAGGGCCGACGTCTTGGGAAACGTTCAGAACAGGCCCGTCGGGGCAAAAGCTACCCCTTCCGGCAAGCTGCCGTGGGCATTCCTGCCGGAAGCCTGAACGCAATCAGGGGCTGCCCTGCGGTGCCGGCTGCTACTCTGGAGCCACCTCAGCTCTCGTGAAGCTACAGTCGGGGCCTTGACCTAAGGAACTCTAAATAAGGAACGAGGCCCCTTTTCTCCATAAGTTCAGCTTCGATTTCCTATCGAAAACATAAGGACAACCTGAGGCAAGCTGTGAAACACTTAGGAAACGCGGAGCCCCTCCCCAACGAAAAGGGTTCCTCCTTCAGGGCCCCGACTGTATCCGGGAACAGGGACCACGCGGGGTTCCGGAGGGGCTCTGGTCTCTTTCGGGCCCGCTCCGGAGGTCCACGTCGGGGGACCAGAGCGCGGCCGAGGCTCGCCGAGGCCAGGAAAGGCCCTGCGTTCTTCTTATCTGCTGGCAGTCTGCAGTCGGGCATGTTATTCTACAGGCGGAATTTGGACGAAAAGAAAAAAATAAAAAAGCAGCCAGACAATACGCAAAAGAGTGGACAAATCGTCCCCATACTTTTTGCTTTGGATTTTGCTATGTTTGACTATTCCTCCTGTAGAGGGACACGCCCGACTTAATTGAGGAAACGAACACTGACATAAACATAACAACTCTGAGGTCCGCGCGGATTTCTCGGATCGGCGATGGGGCCCCCTGGCGGCGCCTCCGGCGCCGCCCCTGGCGCGATCCGCGCGCCAAGGAGGGAAGTCCAGCGCCGATTCGAGAAATCCGCACGGACCTCCGAGTTGTTCTGTTTATGTCACTGTTTGTTGCCCTATTAATGGTAGCGCCATGGCTGCAACTCGGGCCTCCAGTGGCCGCTCGGGACACGTCGGGCAGCCCCCGAGAAAAAGCGCCCTCGTCGGGGCGCGCTTCTGCCGGACGGCACCCCTCCCCGAGGCCCGAGGCTCGAAAAAGCCGCCGAGAGGGCCGACGGAAACCGGCAAGACAATCTCCAACCTTTGAAGGGGCCCTGGGGCACACAAATAAATGCACACAAATAGAAAGGTTCCCCATATCTTCCCATATTTTCTGGGTCTTTGTCTTCACGCCCAAAGTCTCATATTTTCCTATATTTTCGCGGGGATCGACGATGAATTGTGCCTGTGTTCTGATCCCTCCTGAACCTTGTGAGCGTTTTTTTTATTCGGCAGTTCGGCATTTGGCGGAAAGGGGGGGGGATCTGGCCCTGGACCTCTGCTCAGTGCGGTGGTTTGCCCGAGTGCTGCAGCTGTTCGGAACCGTGCGTCCTGCGAGGGGAGCCCCGACCTGCTCGAGACATTCGCCCAAAACAGCCAAGATCCACTCCAGGGGGGGAGGGGGGGGGGTTTGGGGCCCGCGCCGATCGGCAAAACGATGAATCGAAAAGACGATCACCCTCTACCCGTGCGCGCAGTGTGTTCGAGGTCCGAGCGGGTTCTTCGGTCGACGCCGGCCCCCCCCTCCCAAAAGAGTGAGCAGGCACCCACAGCGCAGAGGGGTCCAGCGCAGATCCAAAGAGATCCGCGCGCACCTTCCAAACATAATGTGTGCAGCTTTGTGGAGCAATTCCTTGTGTCAGGCTCGAATTGGGTGAGAGTGTCTGGAGTTGCATATCGGTGCTGTTGACGTGGAAGTGCTCGAGCTCCACATAGAGCCAGATCGCCGATGCATTGCCAACGTCGCCGATGCATCGGCGCCTCCGACCCCATTTCGGATTGCAAGAATGATGGCCGAAAACGAAACATCAAAACAAAAACACGAAACTTCCAACCACAATTTCGTGGTTAGTGGGGCGGGGGTCCTGCATGGACTGAGAGCGAAACAGGCCAACCGCAATGCAGATTACAAAATTGTGGTTATGCCTCCTTGGGCAATATGTACGGCGGATATCCCACCCGGCCCAAACCCGATCAAACTCCATCCCTGGAGCCCTCCTGGGGTTCATCTTGACCCGTGTCTCGTAGCAGATCCAGACGTTGCGAAGAGAAGACTCCAGGAGGCCCCAAAAGAACAAACACACCAGGAAAGGCCTCCGCTGTCTCGATGAATCCGCCTCGGAAGCAAGAAGCAATCACCATTGCACTATCCACAAAAACATTTAGTCCAACCAATCTAGGGGACCTGGAACTCTAGCGCGGGCCTGGATCACGCGCACCCGAATGGGCATTTGGCGGACGTTCGGGACGATTCGGCGAGGCGTAACTGCTGGAGAGCATCCCGATTCTTCACAAAAAGGGAACCAGCGCAGACGCCAGCAAATCCCGAACATCGATCCCCAACGCATAAATGTTCGAAGGTCCACGCGGAGTTCGTGTGTCGGCGCTGAACACCCCTCTACGGCGCGGTGACCGCGCCAGGGGCGTCGCCAAAGCTGCCGTCGGGGGTCCAGCGCAGATCCATGAACTCCGCGCGCACCTTCGACAATTCATGTTTTCTCTTGCTTGACTGAGATCGGGCAAGGATATCTAGGGTTGTGAAGGATCGCGCCGCACCGCCGATGCATCGGCGTTGTTGACGTGGAAATAATTGCTCGAGCCCACCATCGAGCCACATTGCCGATGCATCGCACACAGCGCCAAGACACCGTCGCCCCGGGCCAATGTTGTGGAGGTTCGCCAGCGTGCAACAACTATAATCTGAAACATGCAGCATGCATCCAACACTTCCAGCCACCTCTTCGTGGTCAGCGCTAGGTCGGGCCTGTCCCCATACAGCCGGATTTGGGCGAAAAAATTAAAGATACCCCAAAAATACCCCCAAGTGTAGGGAGCCCACAAAGGACGTACGCGCCCAGCTATGTACATGAACACGGCCCCTCGATTCGCGAAACCGGCCGCGTGATGAGAACATTTGTGCAATGTGTGCTCTCGAAACCAGCGTGGATTCATGTACATGTACGTCCTTCTTTCGCTCCTGAAAGTGCTCGAAAATGGTCATTTGACTATTTTTGACTTTTCCCCCTGTAGAGGGACAGACCCGACTTGAGGTTCGCGGGGCGAGCGTCCTGCGCGGGCCGCCTGCAGAGCCGTCCAGACACCATGCGAAGTACGACGCGGTGCCCACGCCTTTTCTCAAGGGGCCCCAGGACACACGAATAAGCACACACAAATGAACAGATCCCCCATATTTCCCCATGTTTTCGGGGTTTCTGTCTTCCCCCCCCCCTTCCCATATCTTCCCCATGTTCTGGGGAATCGGGGATTGATGGTGTCTCTGTGTTTGTTTCCCTCCTGACTTCCGACTTCTCCAGAGGGAGGATGGCCGGGGCGTCGGAGGCCGGCGTGCCAGAGCATGCACGCTGGGTGGGACTCTGGGGCGGTCGAGGGGGGCTAGGGCTCCCAGCTTCGCGCTTCGCGCTCCGCGAAGCGCGAATAACTTCGCGCTCTCGCGCCGCTCCCCCAAAGGGAGAATAGGAGGACGAGGAGGAGGGGGAGAAGGAACGAGGACGGCGAAGCGCGAAGCGCGAATAACTTCGCGCCCTCCTGGGAGCCCTTGGAGAAGTCGGGTGACTTGCCCCCTGCTCACCGCAGCGCAGCTCGGCGGCGTAGACAGCTTAGATTTGACCCCGCGCTCTAGTTTGCTGCTCGCTGTAGATTAGTAAGGGCCGCGCCCCGGACATGCCGACCCGCCGCCTGCGCCTTCGCTTGCGGCCACGACCAAAAAGAGAATTCGGGTGACCCAAAAGGGGGTCCAGCAGAAATCGGCGGTGGACAAACCTCCCTTTAGTAAACCTCCCTTTAGAGAAAACGGCCTGGGACCGAAACCGGCGGACCTGGACCCGCAAAAATGACGGTCGCGGCGCCCTCTCGCGAACCGGAAACGGCCGATTCCTTAATCGACGTGTCAGGGTAGGAGGTCTGTCCACACCCGATGAGAAGGGGGTGGTGCAACAGATTCGGGGCAAATTGTATTGCAAGCGTACTGCGCCAGAGAATCGTACTGCATTGTATTGCAAGCACTGTGTTACACGCGAAACTCCAGCAATACATTCGCGCCCTGGAATTTCCTGCACGCCCCAAATGTACTGGACCCCCACAAATCGATTGCACCAAAGCTACTGCACCACCCCCTTGTCGCCGGACTCCCTCTTGGGTCAACCCGAGAGAAGGAAAAGGCCTTCGTCGCAGGCGGCGTGGCTGCTCAGGAGCCCTCACGCCTTCCGAGAGGTTTTTCGTTCTGTCTTCGGGCAGGAGGCTGAAAAAACTCCGGAAGTCGACAAGCCTTCGGAGCCTTCCGAGACGGCCCGCCCCTCCCCTCTGCCCCCGCCTGGGCGGCAGGAGAGCCCGAAATCGAATCGATCCGTCGGCTCGGCGATCGAAAGGGACCGGATCGGCGGAGAGCTGCAGCCGAGTCGGGGAAAGCCGAATCGGCGGAAATGAAGGGGCCCTGGGACACACAAATAACAAGACATAAATAAAAGGAGTCACCATATCTTCTCATACTTCTGGGCCTTTGTGTTCCCACCCCACTTCCCATATTTTGCGAAATGTTCATGGGAATCGACGATTCATTGTGTCTGTGTGTTGTCTCCCCTCCTGATAGTACGCGTCCAGCAAGCGATCGGAACCCGAATCGGCATCCCAAAAGGTTTCCCAGCCTCGGGGAGAAGCTGCCCCGCAGCCGCGCCTCGCACGAAAGCGCTCCGCGGGTGCCCGCGTCGTCCCGATCGTCCGCCCGAGGCCCGAGCCATGGCCCGAGACCCGAGTGACCCCTCGCCAGGGTGAGCTGTGGTGGTGAGCGGCCTCCCTTCCTCCTCCTCCTCCTCCTCTTCCTCCTCCTCCTCCTCCTCTTCCTCCTCCTCCTCCTCCTTCTCCTCCTCCTTCCCTTCTCCTCCTCCTCCTTCCCCCCTCCCCCCTCCCCATCCTCCTCCTCCCCCTCCCCCTCCCCCTCCCCCCTCCTCCTCCTCCTCCTCCTCCTCCTCCTCCTCCTTCTCCTCCTCCTCCTCCTCCTCCTCCTCCTCCTCCTCCTCCTCCTCCTCCTCCGTCGAACCGAATCGGAATCGGAGGCCATCGGAATCGCACCGAAGCGCATCGGAGGAGCGGAACTGAGCCCAGCCCTCTGCCAAACCCGGGCGGCGCCGCAAAGAGGGACTGTGGCGAGGGAGGAGGAGGAGGAGGAGAAGGAGGAGGAGGAGGAGAAGGAGAAGGAGGAAGAGGAGGAGGAGGAGGAAGAGGAGGAAGAGGAGGAGGAGGAGGGGGGAGGAGGAGGAGGAGGAGGAGAGGAGGAGGAGAGGAGGAGGAGGAGAGGAGGAGGAGGAGGAGGAGATGGGGAGGGGGAGGGGGAGGAGATGAGGAGGAGGGAGGAGGAGTAGGAGTAGGTAGGAGTAGGAGTAGGAGTAGGAGTAGGAGGAGAGGAGGAGGAGGAGGAGGGGAGGAGGAGGGAGGAGGAGGAGAGGAGGAGAAGGGGGAGGAGGAGGAGGAGGAGGAGGAGGAGGAGGAGAAGGAGGAGGAGGAGGAGGAGGAGGAGGAGGGCCTGGAGCACGCGCACCCGCGCGCCAGGCTGCAGTCCCGCCGCCGCTGCGGCGCCCTCCGCGCGGCTGCCGCGCGGCCGCGCCAGCATCGCGCGCGCGCGGGCGCCTCCGCGGCGCCCTGGGGGCTCTCCCGGGGGGCCTCGGGCCCGAGCCGCGGCGGGGGGGGCCTCTCGATGGCTCTCCGAGCGCGTGTCGGCCCCGGCGTGTGCGAGTCCACACTGGGGCGTTCGAGACGGCGCAGCCGAAGCGGTGCGGGGCGGACTGGGCAAACACTCGCTCGGCCGACACGTGTCCTGAGTCCTCGGGCCCCCTCCTCTTGCGCTAAACCTCGTCCGTCCCGTCAGCGCCGCGATCCGCGCCGAATCCGTGCCGATTCCGTGTCGAGCGCGTCGAGACCGTGTCGCATCCGTGTCGGATCCGTGTCGAACCCACGTCGACTTCGCGTCGAATCCCACGTCGGAGGGCAAGAGAGGACTGCAACTTCCAGGGCACGAGAGGCCCACCGCAGACGAAGAAGAATGCCTCCTCTGGAGGCCTGCCATGTCTGGGCCGCCCGACCTCCCCAGACATCAGAGTCTTAAGTCGGGCCTGTCCCTCTACAGGAGGAATGTCAAACATAGTAAAACAAAATAGTTTCGGACGATGATTTAGGCATTGATTGGCCATTGTGGGGTATGTTCTGACTAGTTTCAATGTCTCGTCCAAAATCCCCTTGTAGGAGGAAAGGCCCGACTTCACCCGAGTCGCTGTTTGACGGTCCCGAGTCCAAACGAGAGCCCCGAGAGGCCAAACAAGAAAAAACAAAAAAACATCCGTCTCGATCTTGTCGAGGCGCCCGATGCCTGGGTCGCGCGCACCACGCCCCGCAGTGCGCGGCGCGCGCACATCTGCACGCCCCCGCGCCGCCCGCTTGGAGCGGGGCGGCCTCTCTGGCCCAGGCCGCGACGAGCGAAGCGTAGTAGGCTTCCTCCTCCTCCTCCTCCTCCTCCTCCTTCCCCCCTCCTCCTCCTCCTTTTCCTCCGCCTCCTCATCCTCCGCCTCCTCCTCCTCCTCCTCCTCCTCCTCCTCCTCCTCCTCCTTCCCCCCCTCCTCCTCCTCCTCCTCCTCCTCCTCCTCCTCCTCCTCCTCCTCCTCCTCCTCCTCCTCTCCTCCTCCTCCTCCTCCCCCCCTCCTCCTCCTCCTCCTCCTCCTCCTCCTCCTCCTCCTCCTCCTCCTCCTCCTCCTCCTCCTCCTCCTCCTCCTCCTCCTCCTAGCGATGCTGCGCGATCGCCCGAGCAGATGGGCTCGAGGGATCGCGCCGCATCGCGAACGCATCGCGAATGCATTGCCGATGCATCGCGGATGCATTGCCGTTGCATCGCCGATGCATCGGAAGCGCATCGGTGACGTCCGTGACGTCGAATAAAAAACACTGCAGACAAAGGATTCGGAGTGGTTCACCGTAAGAGAAAACCGAGGCGTAAACGCCCGCTTCCCTCAAGACCCCTCTTGCTCACGGAAATCCAGCCTTGGTCTCATCGAGCTGCCAATCCTGCCTCCGAGCCTCCTAGCTGTCTCCGAGCTGCCCCCGTCTCACCGAGCCTCTGGCCCGAACAGCTCCTATCGACGGTGGACAAACCTACCTTTAGTAGACCTCCCCTTAGTGAAAACGGCCTGGGACCGAAACCGACGGACCTGGACCCGCAAAAATGACAGCCGTGACGCGCTCTCGCGAACCGAAAACGGCCAATTCCTTAATCCACGTGTCAGGGTAGGAGGTCTGTCCACCCCCGATCCAGCCACCGAACCCCCGCACGTCACTTCCTCGTCTTCAACGTGAGCCCCCGCGCCACCCGACGGCTCGGGGGGCCGGGAGCGTCGGCAGCTCCGAGGCACGCGGGGGCCCCTCTCCTCCTCCCACTCGGCAAGAGAAACATGGCATGATGCGACTCTCGGGCGTTGGTAGAACTGGGTTTAAAGGAAGCTGGTTTAGTGATCTGTACCAGGGGCGCCCCCCCGTCCCATTTCCACTAACCGGAACTGCCGCCACCCGAAAAAACACCAGCTATGGCAAACCTGGTTTAGTGATTCTGGCGAATTCGAAGGCTCCAGGGCCCTTCCACTAACCACGTCCCCTTACCCAGGGTCCTGGCCATACCCGAGACTCCAGGGAAAGAGAGCACACAGGCATCATCACATCAAACAACCATGCAAGCAAACAAGGTTGGACCCCCAATTGGCGCCTGTGCACGAGGACGCTGACCCCTACAACCCAGGTATGGTTGTGGGATGCGACGAAGGCCACTAGACATCAGAGGAGTCAAACAAATCAAAGAACACTGCAAAACTATGGGTTTGGACCTCCGCGTGGATTTCTTGAACTGGCGTTTGGCGCCCCAGGTTGCGCCTCCGGCGCTGCTCTGGGCGCGCTCCGCGAACCGGGGAAGGGGGGACCAACGCAGATCCAGGGAACCAATCCGCGCGGACCTCCGACCAGTTGCCGACATTCCCCTTACCATTCTTTGCACTGGCGTAGGGGTTCTGACATCCGCTACGCAAGTAACTGGACGGGTCCGCCGAGGCTTTCCCACGTAGCCTTAGGCTGGGCGTGTCACTCTGGAGGATGCATATTCCAAATAAAGAAAAAAGAGTATGGGGACAAGTGTCTAATATTTGTTGGCCATCTTTGCCTACTTTTCGACGACGACTCTCTTAACATTCGTCCTCCAAAAATCCCCTCTGTGGGAGGACAACCCCGACCGAAACGCAGCCGCCCCGCGGGCGCTGCAGATGGGAGCGTGCACTGCTCCAGCTCTGCTTGCTCGGCGCACCGCCGAGCCCCCCATGTGCGCGTCGCGCGGCCAGGGCCCAGGCGCTGAAACGAGGACCTCCCTGGCCTCGGGAGGAGGAGGGGGAGGGGAAGGAGTAGGGGGAGGAGGGGGAGGAGGAGGGGGAGGGGGAGGAGGAGGGGGAAGGGAAGAGGGGGAGGAGCAAGAGGAGCAGGAGGAGGAGGAGGGGGAGGGGGGAGGAGGAGGAGGAGGAGGAGGAGGGGGAGGGGGAGGAGGAGGAGGAGGGGGAGGAGGGGGAGGAGGAGGAGGAGGAGGAGGAGGAGGAGGCGGAGGCGGAGGAGGAGGAGGAGGAGGAGATGGAAACGCCCGCCCCGCACCGCCTCGTGGGCGCTCGCGGGCGCCCCCGAGCGGTGGGTGGGTCTGCCGGGGGTGCGCCACGCTGCCGCCGGCACCGCCTCGTGGGCTCCCGACGGCGCCCCGTGCGCCGGGCGGGGCCTCCGAGGCTGCGCTGCGCTGGTGCCGCTGCCCACTCTGAAGGAGCCCACGAACACACAAATAGATAGACACAAATACAAAGACGCCCCATATTTCCCCATATTTTCTGGATTTCTGTTTTCCCCCCAACTCCCCATATCATTATCCCAAAAGTTCTTGGGAATCGACGACTCATTGTGTCTGTGTGCTTTTTCCCCTCCTGAGAGGTTGCGCTGCGTTGATGCCGCTGCCCGCTTCCGGGTCGGGCGACAGGGGGGGGATAGCAGAGGGGGGTTTGAGAATCAGCTCGCGTATCTGATTTTCCCAGCGCCTCCTGGCGCCAGAGGCGGCCATGCATCGAGGAATGGGCCCGTCGGTGGGGCCGAAACCTGCGCACGGGGTTGAAGTGCAAGGGCACAGATGCCCTGATCCGTTGGTAGAGGGAAGGAGGGAAAGATGGATATATTTTCCTCCTGCGCGGTCAAAGGTCTGATCGATCTGTCCCAATACCTGAGCCCAAACGGCCAGGCGCAGGAGAGGTGAGGATAAAGAGTATATATGAGGGTATTACACGGGTTCTATTCACACCCCCCGTCCCGAATCCCGCCCGTCAGGGTAGGACTCGGGAACAGAGGAAGAGATCCCGTCACCCTTTTACTCCACAAATCCTCAATTATGTCAGGCAGCTGAGCACAAGATCTGTATAGCTTCAGCTGCGTCCCAATCGCGATAGCGCTCACGATTAGGCAAGGTAAGGTAAGAAGGAACACCCAGGGTCCCTGTTTCTTCGCCAAGCACTCTTTGGAGCCCCAAAACGCTTCGGCACTCGAGGGCGGAGAAGAATGAGACACGGGCGGGCGGAGAAAGAGGATCTGAGCAATTTAAAGCAACATCAAAAGCTGCCGCGCCTGAGCGGGGCAGGTGTTAGCACCGGCTCTCATTCGAGAGCTGGGCCAAACATAAGATGTGTACTATGAAGTCGCGTTAAGAAACGCGTCTAAATGTTAATTATCAAAGCAAATGTCTGACCAGACGCAGAGTCGTGTTGATAAACACGAAAAGTTGCATGAATACATTCTGCGTGTCGTTACTCCCCTCGGCGTTGCTCCTTGGGAGGCTGCCTTGGGTTCCACAAGGATAGGCGTGACCACTTTTCTTGGATCGCGAAGTGGCCTAAAATGATTTATCAGCCACCGCTCGAGGCGAACTTGTGTAATGATGAAGTTCTAGCCTGTCGAGCGGCGGGCCTGGCGGCCGACTACACTACGCGTTACCCCATCTGGTAGAACCTGTGGTCCCACATCCTGTGGCCATCATACGAGACGTACTCGGGATCCAGTGGCGGAACCAATCATTGTACTGGATGTCGCGTACGCATACGAACTCGTCGTTGTTGTCCGTGATGTACATCCAGCAGTTGATGTAGTAGCTCCAGCATCTGGGACCCCATTGGCTGTCCTCTAGGTTGTCGCGCCACCGCGTAGCGTAGTCCTCCGGCGCGCGCGCCCTCTTGGCGCGAGGAGGTGTCGCTGGTCTGCGGCTGTCGTCACTGTCCTGCCGCTGCGCGGCAGCGCCGCGCTGCCCAGCGGGCGTGTAGTCCTGCGCGCCAGAGGCGCTGGACCCTACAGCGTTGCCAGGAGCAAATCGCGGCGGCGGCGGCGGGTGCCGCGGCTGGCATGGCTCCGTGGCATCATCAGAATGTGGGGAGTGTATATCAGGTTCGATCGGATCGGTTCTCATCCCTGAATCAACCCCCCTCTGATCAGTGGAACCCAAGGCGGGCTCGATGGGGGCAAGCACGGCAAGCTTGCGCTGCGTGACTTTCTCACGAGTGCCATCCCCACGGGGAAGGGCAATCGTGACGAGTCCGCGCTCTTGCCTCGTGCCTCGATCGAGTCTGCCTGTGTTCAACCACCATTTCTTCCGACCGGCTTGGCCAGTCCTGACGCTGTGATCGAGAATACCACGGGCGTCTCGCATATCTTTGATGGTATAAGCCTTCTTGCCTTTATTGATGCGAGCGCCTGTCATTTGGTGGTGGAACTTCATATCACTCAGGAAACGCTGAACGAGGTTGGCAAAAGGGTGGTATAGAGGTCTGTCGTCCTCACGCTCGCCCATCAACCTGCACATGTGTGCAGGAGGGAAGCCTGCGTCGACCCACTTCTGATACCTCTTCTTAGCACAATTTGCCAATCTCCTCAACGTGTCCTTCTCATAACCTGGAATGGAGCGCTTGCCCATCATCAGGACCTGCGCTCCGTCTGCCATGTACCTCGTGGCGTCGTCCTGGGAGAGCGTCGTATTGATCCAGTGGGTCAACTTCTGGAGGTATGCCAGGTCGCTTTCCACGGCGGTACTTTTGCCCGTAGCACCTACGGCAACAGCGCACTGCCTGCAGATATCACAAATTGCACCTTCATCTGCAACGACCCCTAGAGACAATAAATGATCGCAATTCCGACACCGCACGATATCATGCTGGATATCCTCTGGGGCCCCGTTAATCGCGAGGTGCTCACGGGATCCCCAGCGAGTGTCACGACCACTAGCGAGAACGCGGCCGATCTGATCCATGGCATCGCGGTTGATCTCGGCGGCCGGACGGGAGGCGATCGATCGGCCCATTCCCTCGATCTCGATCCTAGACAATCTTTCCCCTGGTAGTCCTACGCGCTCGGTCGTGTCGTTGTCCGCGGTGTCAGTATCACCATGGCATACGTTTTCTGTACGGATACGGTTAGCCTCTTCCTGCAAGGCGGCCTCGTTGTCGCCCTCTTCGCGGCCGATCCCCTTCTGCTGGGCTATGATCCGTACCATGGTTTCTTGATCTGGAGCTGCGGATGCAACGCTGCCTGGGTCCTGGGGAATATCCTGCTCCGCGCCTGGATCCTCCTGATGCGGCGCGGCAGGTGTTTCCACCAGCTCCCTCCATACGGGGAAGCCTGGGTTGCCAAATGTCTGGATACAATGTGCAAATAGATCACGCAACGTCTTGAGTGCAGGATGGTTCCGGCGAGTAGCATCTTTTGTGAAATCACGTAGCTCCGTAATGCTGTCCAGCAATATGATTTGGTACACTCTAGAAATCCATTGAAAGACGCCTGTAGTCGACTCCTCGATGACCTCTGGGCCCAGGTAGTGCACCATCTTTTTGAAGAAGCTATCCGCACTGCAAATCGGTAAGTCACGTGCCCATTTGTGGGTATGATTGTAGTACAAATAGTATGTCTCTGGATTGTATGTTTTGGATCCAAAGTTTATGTCAAATCGTAAATATGACTGTATCTGATCCACCACAATCTTGTCCCTGCCAGTATGCACCTCAATAGTTTGTCTCACCTTTATCATAAGTGAATCCACCAATAACTCCGACGTCCAGCGGTATATGCGGTGGCCGTAGGCTTGATTGATCCACCTTGTATCCTCGTCTGGGTCGTAGTCGGGATGGCTGAGGAAGTCCTCTGGCGGGTCGATGATGTTATCAAGGAAGCTCGAGCCGACGTCCTCATCAGCCTGGATCTCTGCTGATAAATCTGCCCTCATGTTACCATTCGCTGCTTTCATCTCGTCTGTGAGTGGGATGTTAGATGTATCCACGATGACAGTAACCAGAGGCTCAGAAGATTGGCCTGCCTTTTGTTGGGATCCATCGTCTGCGGTAGTAGGATCCTCGGCAGGTGTGGCCACCAGCTGTTCGGGATCGGGTGTCCGAGGAGCGGGGCGTCTGGTCGGCGTACGTGGGATACGTGGCCTATAAATGTTCGGCATTCCAAGGTATGGTAGATCGCCAGAAGTTTTATGTTGCTGTATTTGGTCGCGGCATGAAGATGGGCCTTCCAGCGCAATATTCATCTGCGTCGAGTCGATGTCGGCACGTATTGGCAAAGCGAAGACAACGCCCTTGAGAGGCATGTTTCTGTCGTTGTACCATATGTTTACCCATCGTAAACCGTAGTTGAGAATAGGTACTTGTACCGCAAAGAACTTGTCGAATACGCCAAAATGAATAATTGGTCCATCAATGGCCCTTGTTCATGAGCACCTTGGTTCTGTGGTTGCCCTTGGGGCAGTGGTTGTCATAATGATAACAATTGGTAGATCCCCAATGCATAGTGACAATGAAGTCCCCCATGCGAACATCATTACATATAAGCCGACGGTTCCAATCTTTCTGTGTGATCTTTGATGTAACGGGTCGAAGGGCCTCTCGGCAGTATAAGTATGGCTATCAACCATTATTCGTCATGTGTGTTGTGCTCGCAACTGTCAATCATAGCACGGACCATCGTTTCATCCAAAGCGTCGGCGTCAGATGTGCGGCCAGCAGGGGTCGCCCCCAGCTGAGGGGCCATCGGTCGCTGAGCCGATGATGCTGATGCAAACGGTGTCTTTGGCTGCTGGTCCATGTCTTGCCACATGTCAGTCGGTGCAATCCCGGGAGGATCGTCGATGATCTCCTGCCCAGGAAGAACAGCACAAATTTCGCATTTGCTCAATGGTTGTCTCGCGGCCAATGGCGGGTAGACCCAGGCAGGGCCCTCCGGCCATATCTGCCGGCCGTGCTCATGGCGTGGTTGGAGACGGCGAATTGCAATGACTGCAGCGGCGGGAACCACATCTTCTGTCATAGTAGCACCTTGGGCGCCCAGCCAACATCTGCAACCAGCTTTTGTGGCAATCTCCATGTTGATCACCAGCTCGACCTCGTTCTTGTAGTGTTTGAACTTGTATGATTGTACCGAGGTGTGGGGATTCTTCCGGACGTTGTCTATGTATGTGCTGGAACTGGAGAATGCCTCCGCGCGCGGTGATCCTTGATAATACTTGTCTCTTTGGGGAGATGGATCGATATAGCCGGGAATAATCCCTGACATAAGGATGCTGCGCCAAGCACGAAATGTCGTGCCATGGTGGAGGTATTTCACGTCTGTCCATTGTAGGCTTTCCCAGCCCATGTTCCATGGTTTGGAAAGTGGATTGACGCAACTGTGGCCTCCAACACATCTAATAGCAATAGCGCTGTTCCAATCGAAGCAGCTGGGATCGCCTCCTTCTGGGATTGGTTTGGCGTATATCTCGATCCGATTCTTCTGCGGGTCAATGTGCTTCTGGAGCGCGCGAAGGATGAAGATCGTGTAAGAATCATTCCAATCAGTGTACCCGTCTGGTTCACCGTCCTTTTTGAAGTGCGCGATGGCCGCATCGGTGGATGGTCCGTTGTGGCCTTTACGCTCACGAAATTTCCACTGGACCATATCCAGAAATGATGTCCAATTGCTTGGGATCTTCCACTCACGATCCGTTGTGTTCGGCCATATGTTGATGCGTCGATCGTGGAATTGGCTGATATGGAACTGATTGTAGTGGATCTCGTGGCGTAGCATCGTCGTGATGTCTCTGCTCATCCATCTAGGACCCCCAAGCCACTCGTCGAGTAGTTCAGGGCCATATCGTACCTCGTCGTACTGTGGGAGCGATATCCATTTCCATTCTGGGAAGCAACCAGATTGTGCGATATCGGGCGCATGAGCGATCACACAATCATCGCGTTGCAATTGATCGAACCATTCCTCGTTCAGCAGGCAAGCAAAGCCGTTGGTCGCGGAAGTACCCCGCAACACAGGAGAAATGCATGGATAATCGTCCACGAGGCCTGCTTGGAGCTTGCACTCGCGAGTAGTGCATGCATTGTCGAACGTCGATCTGGCCGAAGTCCTCGTACATGGAACGCTCGCAGCAGTCCTGCCATGACAATATATGTATCGTGTGTGGAGAAAAATCGTCGTCGGCAGGAGTTGCCTCCAGCTCCATCGCATTTAAGTCAGTGCCGTCGTCGGGGATCGGGACTGACTCGGCTGTCGGGAGCTGGTCTGGTGGCAATGGATCTGCTGGCGTGCTGATTGGAAGCGGGCCAGGCGGTAGCGGCTCTGGCACGGTGATCGGTTGCGGGCCAGGCTGCAATGGTTCAGGCAATGGGCCTGGTGGTGCTGCCTGGTCCACCTCAACCGCCGCGTGCCAGACAGCAGTTGGAACATCGGGCTCAAGTCCCAATGCAACCCGATCCAATGCATGTTGTCTGAAGAAAGTTTCGCATGCATTAATAATCTGTTGGTTGTCGGCGCTAGGCCCTACACGAGAGAGATACTGAGAAGGTACGTGTTGAGGGGCACCTCGCACGTCTGGAAAGTGAGTTGGAGGCACAAGGCGCCCGTCTCCGAGCCTACGAGCAACGACTCGATAGGTATTCACAACGCTCTCGGGATACTGATGAGTACATACGCCAAAAGGTGGACCAGATACACGAAGACATGACTAGCTGGACAAATCAGCTGATTGACCACACCAATGACATCATACTTCACCTTCAACCTGCAACCGACCTGCACAGGCCGACGGCAGCGTCCGCCGAAGCACCACAAGCTTCTGCAGGACAACAACGGCGTACGTCACCAGGAGCAGCCTCCGCGGCAGCTTCAGCACAGACACGCCATGTGCCTCCTGTGCGCACAGAACCAACTACTGACGGTGTACCGATACCCTCACAAACATTGTCTGCGGTTTCGGCCAATACTACTACTCCTATCAAGGAGTCAGACACCGTCCGAGTCCCTGTCTTGCCTAATATCACGCAGCTGCTCGAGTGGCAGCAAAAGGTACGGGAGAACTTTGGAGCCGCCTCAGGCCGACCGTCCAAAGCATATGCCTTCCTATGCGTGGCTGAACAGCCCGAGTGTACCCTCGAGGACTTACAAGACAGTGGAGACTTCGAGAGCATCGGTGGCAAACTCGCTACCGCTCTCAGCGGCATCTTATCCTCAGACTTGCGCTACCAAATCAGGCTCATCGAAACCAGAGAGCACAAAGCAGGACGCATGCTCAAAGGACGCCAGATATACTGGCACATCCTACAGTCCTACAAGGTGACAGAGTTTGACGACGACCTGCACGACTTCGAGCGCCTTAAAGAACTGAGGATGCGAGATGGGGATTTGCGACGTTTCATTACTGACTGGGACGCTTTACTATTGGAGTGCCGAGAAGCACCCGACCCAAAGGTCTTGGAACCTCTGTTTCGCACACAGATTCGCAGACATGCCTGGATGAAACAAGATATGTACGAGTACCAGCGCATGAAGATCAGCGACCCGAATCGTACCTATGATTGGCTCCGACAGCGCGTCCTGGACGTACTGGAGCTGGAACAATTGGAGAATAATCAACATAAGTTACGGTACGAACACGAGACTCGTTCTCAAGTCAATCTATGCGCCGCCTGGAAGAAAGGCAACTGTCGCCATGGTGACCGATGCAAGGCTTTGCATACCTATTCCAGGGACTCGGGGAACACCAGATCTTCCAGAGCATCGACCGCTGGCGGCAACTCCCGCCGCAGCGTTTCGACCCTTGCGAATCCCAAGAGGCCAGCATCGAAACCATTTTGCTTCGAGTTCGCCAAGCGCAACACATGCACCAGAGGCGACAAGTGCACCTTCCCACACATGGCGCAGCGCAGAGACTTCGCACAGAACAAGTGCACTAAAGGCGACAAATGCAAATACGCTCACCTTGCACCTGGTGCGAAGACACCCGAGCGAAGCCCGAGTCGCCCACGGACCTCCAGTCAGGACAGTCGTGGCCGACCACCATCCCGCGGATCAGGGAGCCAACGTTCTTCACAACGCGGGGGGGTCCGCTCCGCAAAAGACTCACGCCGTGGACGTGACAATCGACCCCAATACGACCGATCTCGATCATCCTCCAGGAGGTCTCCAGATCCTCGTAGTCACTCGAGAAGTCGCTACGACAGATCTTCGCGATCTACCTCCCGAGGGCGAGACAGCCGTGGCGGAGGACGTGGCAGCCCACGTGGCCGCGATAGATCATATGGTAGTGACAGAGGACGTGGCCGATGTTCCATGAGCCGCGGTTCGCCCCGTGGTTCTCCCCACTTCAGAGCACGATCCCCTGCCAACCATCGACGATCTCGCCGCTCCGACCGCGCAGCTACGTCATACGTGACAAGACCCTCATGGCCTCCACCGAAGCCACTGCATCATCCACCAAACCACGGCGTCGGATACGTTTTGACACACACCATGTGGAATACTACCCGCACATCGTCTCCGGCAAGGCCAGGCTGGACAAGTGGAAGGAGTTGCCGAATGAGGGCGACATTGTCAATGTACCAGACCCACTACCACAATGGTGGTGGAAACAGAGTGCCGACGCCCTACAACATTGTCAGCGGGAGGCACACTTATGGTACAACATTTACATGACTACCGACACAACAAGGGGTAGCTGGTCACACCAACTGCGATTCCAGACTCTGATGACTCTACCAGGCAGTCATCAAAGACAGCCCAAACAAAGACAACGACGTTGCAAGTCGACCCTCAACGCTCGACTGCTGCGTTGACACGCTCCTGGGTTCTCGACAGTGGATCTGCGCATCAGATTCAGGGTAAACACGAACTGACGCAGACCGAATCGGATCGCATATCTATTCGCGAAGAACATATTCTGGAAACTGCCAACGGCGATCGTACTGTCAACGAGCACTACGACATACGGCTACCCGAGGTTGGCTTACATAGTCCCGCCCTTGCCTTGCCAGACTGCCCATCATTACTATCAGTTGGTAAATTGATCGAGGTTGATGGCTTTCGGCAGCTTTGGGATCCTGAGCTGGGCTACTTGCTTCAGGATCCGGGGGGCCAGTGGTATAAGATTCCAGTCAACAACAGAGTTCCAGAATTACGACTCGACGACCCGGCAATGATGCCGCCACCACGTCTGTGCACTTTGTCAGCACCCCGACGTCGTCAGCGCAAGCGTTCATCCGCCCGCTGCAACGACATATGTTGGTGCTGCAAAACTACAGAGCAGCCCCAACCTACAGATGAGCTGCGGCCCCACATAGGGACCTGCCCCAAGAGACCACATGTCGGCGAGGGAGGAGGAGCACGGACCGCCAAGGTCGAATAACCTCCCGACACAAATAACGCCGAGCCCAACGTGGACACACCCACCGACTCGCTTATGTCTCAGACGCAGCGTTCTCCTCCCACATGCGGGGGGCTAGCAGATACAGCTCAAGCAGATGCCGACATGACGTCGACCTTCACCGAGGATCTGCCGACGGAGACGCTCGCAACAGTGCGCCACGACAGTGATCGCGTTCTTCCAAACAGACAGAATAACCGATCGACCCTATGCACTACATGACCCACAATCCAAAACACCAAGACTGTGAGACTTGTTCTCGCACGATGGCGCAGAACGCTCCGCGTCGACGACAGCGCAAACCACATCCAACGGCAGACCCCACCGACGAGGACACAGCCTGCGAGGCCTTTGTCCCGAAGAAGTTCGGGGAAGCTCCAACTGCCGACCATGTCGTCTTGGCCAAAGACGATGCCGCCGACAAGCACGGCGACAAGTATGCACTTGTCGTCCTGGATAGATACACCGGCATCTTCATGGCATACCCAGCACTACGCAAAGACGCAGCTACTACAAAGGCATCCTTCCAGCAGTTCATCGCCGCAAACGGTGAGGTGAAGCAGATCTACACAGACAATTCTGGAGAGCTTCAGAAGGCTTGCCGCCAATTGGGATGGAGACATGACGCTAGTACTCCTCATCGCCCACAAACGAATGGATTGATTGAGCGCGTTGTCAAGATCGCCATTCTCGGTGCGAGAGCTGTGTTGCATATGTCTGGCCTGGGACACGAACGGTGGAAAGAGGCCATGCAAGCCTTTTGCTGTGGACATAATTTTGCGCACCCATCCACGGGCGTTGCTGCCCTTAGCGAAGGGCACGTCGATAAGACAGCTCATGAAATACGTTTTGGAGAAAGTTCTCCCGGGCACTGCATTCCCTTCGGTGCTCGGATCTTCTGGAAATGCCTCAATCCCGAGATCAATAACGAGACTGCAAAATTCAAGGAAACACTCGGGAAGGGTTATTCATGGGTTACCATTTACACTCTGGTGGACGATGGTCAGGTGATTATCTTGTCTGGGACACGGCTACATACGCCAAGAATCCCGACGGTGAACTGTGTCACGTACACAGAATCAAAGACATCATCATCCCCGACGGCAAGTTCACCTACCCAGTGAAAGAGGGCACCCTGCGACATCACAACCCTGAGGCACACGACGAGGTGAAGGCATCTACTTCTCGCCCCTTGGGCGACAAACCTATGCCAGACCCTCCACTTGCCTACCCTAAAGAATGGGATGATCCGTCTACGATGACGATGGACGACAACATCGCTGATTCCCACCAATCGGCCTCTGAGGTTGCTGCACCGGCGCCGGAGCCCGACTACTGAGAACAGCGCGGACATTGCGTCATCAGACATACGTACTCCACGCAAGAAACTGTTCATACCAACAGACGATGTCATGAACATACCTGTACCTGTTGATCAGCTCGACGTGACACGAGACTTCGAGACGACTTCTACCTTCGACGGAGAAAATGCCTTTCGCGATGTTTGGAACGGTGTCAGCGCCAACGACCACCGGGAGTTGAGCGAGCCATGGACCGGCCTGGTTCGATTCTATGAGCTCCCAAAAATGTTGCCAGACGGCAAAATGGTGGTCCGTGGCCGCGAGACACGCGTGCAGACCACTGCGCGTCCTGACCACATTCTTCCCGAGCGTTGGAAGACCTTATCTCGTCGACAACAAAAGAAAGAAATCGAGTACGCCGAAGATGTCAAACGAGCTCGTGAGATTCGTGACCGAGCTGCACTTCGAGCGTGGACACGACAGGACAAACAAAGCAAAAAACTCCGTACCACTACAGCTGGCGGACCCACATGGAATACTGTGGAACGACGGATTACGTACGATACCGACAACGGCACGGTCATCCGTGACGAGGACGTCAAGGGCGCGACCAACAAAGAGATTCTGTATGCCAAACTACCTGGTGGACCACGTGACATTACTACGGTACTATACTACCGCCAACCCCCACCACAGCATGCTGGAGTCGCAGGTGCTTTGGTACTTGTCGACAGTGAAAGGAACGACTTCGGGACCGTGAACCCGCTTACACGCAAGTTCACCCCGTCGGTAGCAATACCCACTATGCCACGTGAGCCGACATGCACACCGGCACACAGAGACAATATTCCTGATTCCTCGTGGCCACGACCGGCCCTTGTTACCAGAAATTTGAGTAAGAAAGAAGTTGCCGCAGAACCACGTGCACAGGAGGCCCTAAGAAAAGAATACGAGCGACTTGAAAAGAAACAAACGTGGATGTTGGAGACTGTTGCAGAAAAAGCTGATATTGAGTCACAAGCGATTCGTACTGGGACGAAAATTCATTTTTCCAATATCTTGAAGATATCTTCAGTCAAACATGAGGAGCTTCCTCCTGATCTACGTAAATTCGAGGGCCGAGTGGTGGTTCAGGGCAATACAGGCAAAGATGAAACTGGTTTGGCTGCCATATTCGCCGACGCCGCATCCAGCGCTTCGCATGTCGAGGCTTCCAAACTTTGTGATGCTACTGCACTATTGCCACAATATGCGGGCGAAAAAAGTGATGCACCTGGAGCATGCACGCAGGCATTGTTATACGGCGACGGACGAATCGACACAGTGGATACTTGGATTACCATACCCAAATGGCGCCAACCGGCATCCTGGTCGAAATGCAAGAATCCCGTGTGCCGATTACGATTGGCACTGTACGGACATCCTCTTGCAGGTGTCTTTTGGGAACGAAAGTGTCGCACATGCTTGGGAAGTGTTGGATTTGAGCCTACTCCAGGATGGGAATGCGCATGGAGACACAACAAACTGGGACTGATACTTTCAGTATATGTGGACGACTTCAATTTAGCCAGACCAACTACCAATCTACAAGCTGGCTGGGATTATATCCGCAAAAGCGGCATTGACTTGGATCCGCCTACTCCACACTCTCAATACCTTGGCTGTGGACAACAGGCACATGACGTACCACAGAACATCTTCGACAAAAGAATGTCTACCATTCGACCTATGTTGCCTGCGCGCAGTGATCAAGATCACCATGCAGCCAAACAAGTTCGTGGAATTCGACATGACATGCTTGGTTTTACTGATCAGTGCATTGAACGGCACCTGGAACGCGCTTCCAAGCGCGCCCAGGGACAAGGGTCACGTCGGAAACGGTCCGACTCGCCGAGGACTTCGCGATCCAAATTGCCTGGCTCCTCCGGGTCGGTCGCCAGACCCATTAGCGTGCTCAACGCACGGCCGCGACCACCCAGCCCAGCTAGATCGGTCGATAAACATTTCGCTACGACAGAATCCGCAACCGTCACATACGACGACCTACCCGACGCCGAGACCCCTGGCATCGAGGACAACCTCCTTTACCGAGTCCGACTATTCCGACGAGGGTATCCTTGGCCAGGACGCGGCGAGTGTACTGATGAAGATTCTCTACCTGGCACGTTGCTGTCGTTTCGATCTTTTACATCCAGTATGTATGCTAGCCAGAGAGAATACCACATGGAATACCACGTGTGATAAACGTCTACATCGGTTGATATGCTACATCAAAACGACTCGCACACACTGTCTACATGGATGGATCGGCGATTCTTCAGACAAGCTATCCATCATGATCTTTACTGACGCCTCGTTCGCCGATTGAACTACATCCCCCAAGTCCACTACCGGCATCTTCGCCGCGCTTGCTGGACCTAACACGTTCTTCCCGGTCAACGCTGTGTGTAAGAAACAAACGGTTGTATCGCACTCATCTAGATCGTTGCTCTTGACTCAGCACTACGACTGGAGGGGCTACCACTACTCTCATTCTGGGAGGGCGTGGTGGAGGTTGCCAACACATGCAAAGAGAAGAATACTTGCCCGGGCTGCCTGGGACACGCCGACGCTGCGACATGTCCGACATTGGCCGCCAAGAAGAAGAGGCGCAAGCCATCGCCTCGCAAGGCGCCCCCCGCAAGGGGATCTTCTCCTAGCCGTAGGCAGCTACCGCTGAAGACGGAGTTACCTACGCCTCCAAAGAGGCGCGCGATATCCCATGAGGGTGCCGTGTTGCAAGTGGATCCAGAACCTGCTCAGGAGAACAGCTCTCCCAAAGTGCGCCTCATCGTCCTCGAGGATAACCAGGCCGTGATCAAAATTGTCCAAAAGGGACGTGCACCAGCACTTCGTCATCTTCATCGTGCCCATCGTATAAACCTGGATTGGATATGCGAGACATGCCAACTCGAACATATTGAGCTCAAGTATGTAGGTACAGAAGAGCAGATTGCAGATATGATGACCAAACATTTTGAGCCAAAGAAAGCAGACCTCTGGAGGGACCTCTTGGAGCACTCACTCATATTTCCTGTTACTCCGGTACAATGTGCTCCAGAGAAACCATGGAAACCACTGCGAGGGCCTCGGAGGCCCGATGGTTCACCTCATGTTGCTGAACCTCCAAAACTGGATGGATGTCCGGAAGTATGCAAAATCTTGCTTGCAGAGAAAGAAAGATGGGGCGAGGTAGGATCATAATGCGGAATGCAGTGCGTTGGACAAGCCAATCACGAGGGCATATGCGCATGTATGTACCATATCGGTGTTCCTGCTGCAGCTACCGATTTGCGCACACCTCGCTCGAGAGCACGTTCCCCGCACGGTGGACAACCCCGCCATTCCCCCTCACCTCCACATGGTACAGAGAGGTCTAGGACACTTATTGTGCGTTCGTGCCGCAGCCATTTTACGACTCGAGCTGCAAAGCTTGCCAGCATCCTGTTCGCCGTGTGCGAGGCGCAACTAAGTGAGATCGGTTCTAATCCCGATTCCCCCATCCCCGAGATGGATCAGGCACCGCCGCTCCGCCTCGTCGGCTGGCCCATCGGCTACGACGCCGAGTACGACCCGAACGCCAAGGGCGATGACCGCGTGGGCTTCACGTACCACGCTCAAACTGGCCGTCCTCGTGATCCCGAAGATGGCTTTGCACATGTACATCATCGGCGTGCTGATCGCAGTGCAGAGTTTGATCTCCGCGTGCCCGACGAATCCACTATTGTCGAAGTTAGTTACCCGCTCCGCGTCCGCTGACGCGAAGAGTTGGATCGGCGAAGTCGGTGGGGGAGTCGGCGGCAACGCCAACTACGAGTGCAGCGCGACTACGGCCACGCCATGGATATCTTTCATGAGAGCCACGCGCATGATCTCCAGCCTCTTCACACGCAATTCTTCTATACAAGAAAACGTCCGTGACATACATGATCAGTTGCATGCGGTGACTCCAGGCTCACACCGCAAGCGCCCACCAATGGAGCTCACGACAGTGGTATTGAAGACGGAGTGGATGATGATGCACAACGATTGCTCAAAATTTGGCAGTGCATTTCTTGGACAATATGCCGAGGACAGCGTTCCGGACACACTATATTTTTATGGAAATGGACTTTGTGCGCCTCATGACGCATACAGTAATGGATTGACAACTCCCAGCTACGCTCCTAAACTTGATCGCGCTGCGATCAAATTACCCGCACGCCCACCTGGCCTATCCAGGACATCAGATACTGCGTAACACCTTGGCCACGTTGTCGAAGATAACCTTGTCACCCGGATGAGGGCGTTCTCCGATCTTACCCAGACAAGCAAATTCCGCCGCAAGCTCAGTACGTGGTTGGCTGCGCGCGGAGGATTTGGAGGCATCGGATCACGCCCCAAGATGGTGGCAACACCATCCGATCACCCAGACGGCTGGAAGACCCTACCAGAGTACGACGAAAATGTGTCGAGCACTTACCGCCGGCAACCATGCGACGAGGGCTCTGTATTCATGGGCGAGACCCCTACTGAGGTTGACCCTGGTTTTACTCCTGGTAATGAGATTGATCCACTCGAACTTGCACAAGCAAAATACAGCGCGTTTTGTGGTGGTCGATTGGTTTCTCCTCTCCTCTCAGACAGCGCATGGCACTCACTCATACAGGAGGATCTGGGACTTCTTCTGCACCATGCCTTTGGCCCGTCAGGGCACGCGTACAAATGGGCAAATTTGCGCGCGGACTCAACGTGGATTATGCACCCCAAGAAAGGATCCAAGGCCGCCAAGCACAAGAAGTACCCGAGCCACGGCATCGACAAGCTCAACCGTCCACGAAAGCGAGACCATCTGGCCAAAGTGTCAAACGTTGGTCTCGTACCTTTATTTATGCCTCGCCTCAATCGCGCGGAATGCATGGGCGGCGCTACCCTCGAGCACTTGCCGACCATCATCCGCGACGACATCATGATGTGGGCATTTTCATTTGGCAGTTACAAAGCATGGTTCAAACAGAACGACACGCCGATTGGCCAGGACTGTATTCTATTGCCAGAGGCTGGCGGCGACACCCGCTGCGATATGGCACAGCTCCGTGAACAGCGCACGCAGACACAGGAGAGCCGTATCACAGCTATCCTCGCAAACCAGTTTGAGTCCACTCTCGAGCAGCGCAATATGATCACCATGATCAGCAATGCCAGGGGCCCGATGATGATGAGCGACAATGCTTCTATCAAAGAGTGGCGTAAATTGAATGAGGTCATCTGGGATTATTGGGCTATTGACTTTCCTGCATTCGTGAAACAGAGGCATTGTTGCAGAGGCATCAACGCCATGGTGGTCTGGAGTGCAAACGATATTGCATGTGCCAATCACGGACATAATACGGTGGACATGCGTCGCCATGACGATCGTGCTCCTACTTCCGCGCGCGAACTCATGAAGATGGAGTGCGAGGGCGGCGTCCCGACGCTTATGCCAGTACACGTACAAGTGGATGTATCACGTTTTATTGACGCGATGCAGTACTGCCGTTGCCCTACGGTCATGGGGCCAGGCAAAGCGGCACAATGGGGCGTAAACCCGAACTTCGATTACCACACGGGCGATTTGATCAAGACGATGCAATCGCGTGGTACTACAGTTCTTCCATCTGATCACTGGGTAGATGTGTGTGACAGAATTACGCCTCAGGCTTGGCATGCGAAACAGAACAATCACAATCTGGCGATGTTTACGACGCAGTTCTGTGATGCAGTATGCTATCGGAATTTCTGTGCTTTGATTCAGTCTTTACCATCTCAACCGCATCAACGCAAACCTCCTATCATGACTCCAGTCACGGACGCACAGGCCCACACACAGGCCAAAGAAATCATGGAGGCTCTTCATTTTCAAGAAGAGATAACCAATGAATGGAAGAGAGATCTAAGCCGCACGACGCTGATGACACAGACAGCTGGTGAGATGGCTCATTGTGCTTGGATGGCATCATGTGCCGACGCTACGTTGCCAGAATCAATGCCAGCTGCCGCAAGTGATCCAGGCATACCTATTCCTGGAATCCCGACACAGCCACCAGCACTTGATCCTCGCGAGCCGAACAAGGCTGTTCCTCAGGACGATCCATTCGGTCATGCATACGACGAATTGTTCAACTACCTTCTACTGCTGATCAACGACTATCCTGGGGCGTGGGCATCCTGGGATTCACTTGAGAAACAAGAGCTCCTCCACCCCAAGATTGTGAAAACAGTTGAAGATGCACATGCTGTTACTTGGGTTGTGTTTGAACAATTCCTACAGCAGATTACCGACTTGGACGGCGATGGTCAGGTGATTATCTTGTCTTGGACACGGCGACATACGCCAAGAATCCCGACGGTGAACTGTGTCACGTACTCAGAATCAATGACATCATCATCCCCGACGGCACGTTCACCTACCCAGTGAAAGAGGGCACCCTGCGACATCACAACCCTGAGGCACACGACGACGTCAAGGCATCGACTTCTCGCCCCTTGGGCGACAAACCTATGCCAGAGCCTCCACTTACCTACCCTAAAAAATGGGATGATCTGCCTATGATGACGATGGACGACAACATCGCTGATACCCACCCCTCGGCCTCTGAGGTTGCTGCACCAGCGCCGGAGCCCGACTACTGGGAACAGCGCGGATATTGCGTCATCAGACATATACGTACTCCACGCAAGAAACTGTTCATACCAACAGACGATGTCATGATCATACCTGTACCTGTTGATCAGCTCGACGTGACACGAGACGTCGAGACGACTTCTACCTTCGACGGAGAAAGTGCCTTTCGCTATGTTTGGGACGGTGTCAGCGCCAACGACCACCGGGAGTTGAGCGAGCCATGGACCGGCCTGGTTCGATTCTATGATCTCCCAAAAATGCTGCCAGACGGCAAAATGGTGGTCCGTGGCCGCGAGACACGCGTACAGACCACTACGCGTCCTGACCACATTTTTCCCGAGCGTTGGAAGACCTTATCTCGTGGACAACAAAAGAAAGAAATCGAGTACGCCGAAGATGTCAAACGAGCTCGTGAGATTCGTGACCGAGCTGCACTTCGAGTGTGGACACGACAGGACAAACAAAGCAAACATTTCCGTACCACTACAGCTGGCGGACCCACATGGAATACTGTGGAAAGACAGATTACGTACGATACCGACAACGGCGCGGTCATCCTTGACGAAGACGTCAAGGGCGTGACCAACAAAGAGATTTTGTATGCCAAACTACCTGGTGGACCACGTGACATTACTACGGTACTATACGACCGCCAACCCCCACCACAGCATGCTGGAGTCGCACGTGCTTTGGTACTTGTCGACAGTGAGGGGAGAGACTTCGGGACCGTGAGCCCGCTTACACGCAAGTTCACCCCGTCGATAGCAGTACCCACTATGCCATGTGAGCCGACATGAACACCGGCACACAGATACAAGATTCCTGATTCCTCGTGGGCACGACCGGCCCTTGTTACCAGAAATTCGAATAAGAAAGAAGTTGCCGCAAAACCACGTGCACAGGAGGCCCTAGGAAAAGAATACGAGCGACTTGAAAAGAAACAAACGTGGATGTTGGAGATTGTTGCAGAAAAAATTGATATTGAGTCACAAGCGATCCGTGCTGGGACGAAAGTTCATTTCCTCAATACCTTGGAGCTATCTTCAGTCAAACATGAGGAACTTCCTCCTGATCTACGTAAATTCAAGGGCCGAGTGGTGGCTCAGGGCAATACAGGCAAAGATGAAACTGGTTTGGCTGCCATATTCGCCGACGCCGCATCCAGCGCTTCGCATATCGAGGCTTCCAAACTTTGTGATGCTACTGCACTATTGCCACAATATGCGGGCGTACAAGTGATGCAGCTGGAGCAAACACGCAGGCAGTGTTATACGGCGACGGACGAATCGACCCAGTGGATACTTGGATTACCATACCCAAATGGCGCCAACCGGCATCCTGGTCGAAATTCAAGAATCCCGTGTGCCGATTACGATTGGCAGTATACGGACATCCTCTTGCAGGTGTCTTTTGGGAACGAAAGTGTCGCACATGCTTGGGAAGTGTTGGATTTGAGCCTATTCCAGGATGGGAATGCGTATGGAGACACAACAAACTGGGACTGATACTTTCAGTATATGTGGACGACTTCAAATTAGCCGGACCAACTACCAATCTACAAGCTGGCTGGGATTATGTCCGCAAAAGCGGCATTGACTTGGATCCGCCTACTCCACACTCTCAATACCTTGGCGGTGGACAACAGGCATATGACGTACCACAGAACATCTTCGACAAAAGAATGTCTACCATTCGACCTATGTTGCCTGCGCACAGTGATAAAGATCACCACACAGCCAAACAAGTTCGTGGAATTCGACATGGCATGCTTGGTTTTACTGATCAGTGCATTGAACGGTACCTGGAATGCGCCCCCAAGCGCGCCCATTGAGCACTTCCACCACGGAGATACCTGATCAGGCATCACCTGACCATCGTCGACCCCTCGTAGGCCTGGGGCCCCACGACGGTTACGCGAGGACGAGCTGCGGCTAGGACCGTGTGTGTGTGGTGTCTCATGAGATGATACCTTGGGGTACTGCGTCTGCGGCTGTGCCGCCGCTGGTCTACCGAGTTCCTCGAAGGTGGCTACGTGCTCCGCAACAGGAACGGTCGCAGGGCTGGGGGGGGGCCAGCGCCTGAAGTCCATCGGCGGTTAGCGGTTAGCGCGAAAGCGCCCTGGAGTATCAGGACCAGTGAGGCTCTCGCCCGACGCAGTTGGGATTGCTCCCGACGGAGGAGGAGATGGAGGATCGAAGGTAGGCGTGCGAAACTCCTTACTACCTGCTCCTACTCCTTCTCCTGTCCCCCCGCGGGCGGCGTTGCGGTGAAGTTCAGCAGCTAGCCGCGCCTCGGGTCAGTCGGAGTTGGGGGGGGGGTACCTGGGACACCTGCACAGTCCGCACTAATGCTCTCCAACTCATCACCGAGCCGTCGCGCCGTCGGAGAGCTCGGACGCGAGGCCCCGATGGACCCCTTACGGCGCATGCGCCGCTTGGGTTCCATCGAGGCCGCGTGCGAGATCGCGACGCGGGGTTCGATGAACTGTGAGCTTGAAAGGGCTGATAACCTGTGTATGGGGTTGAAGTACAAGGGAACAGAACCCCTGATCCGTTGGTAGAGGGAAGGAGGGAAAGATGGATATCTTTCCTCCTGCACGATCAAAGGTCTGATCGATATGCCCCAATACCTGAGCCCAAACGGCCAGGCGCAGGAGAGGTGAGGATAAGGAGTCTATACAAGGGTATTACACGGGTTCTATTCACAAAACCAGCTGCACGCAGCAGATTTCGTAACCCCCCCTTTCCCAATCCCCCCTTTCGTCCGGCCCGATCCGAGGTTGCGCTGCGTTGATGCCGCTGCCCGCTCTGAAGGGGCTCGTGGGCGCTTGCTCGACGTGGCTTGCATTAGGTCGGGCCTGTCCCCATACCTGGGGATTCTGGGCGAAAAAATTATACAATGCCCAAGAGATACTCTCACATGGTGAACCGAACGGAAGAAACACCCCCAGGCTATTTTTGCACTGTTGACTATTTTTGAATATGCCCCCTGTAGAGGGACAGGCCCGACTTCAGGCTTGCACCAGTTTTCTCTTGCGCCGCAAACGATTGGGCGTTGGCAGAACTGGGTTTACCCCCCGCCCCATTTCCACTAACCGGAACTGCCGTCACCCGAAAAAACACCAGTTACGGCAAACCTGGTTTAGTGATTCTGGCCAATTGAAGGGCCCCAGGGCCCTACTACTAACCGGGTCCCCTCACCCGGGGTCCTGGCTATACCCGAAACGAACCCAAGCCAGAGCGAGCACAAAGACGGCCCAACTGCAGCCCCGGGGGGGGCCTCGGCCGGACCGCACCGGTGCAGTCGCGAGGACTGCACAGAGCTGCGCGCGCCAGCGGTGCACTGGTGCACGCGCTGGGCTCGCAAGGGGAGGGGAGAGGAGGGAGGGGAAAGGGAAGAGGAGAAGAAGGGATGGGGAAGAGGGAAGAAGGGAGGGATGGAGGGAGGAAGGGGAGGAAGGGGAGGGAGGATGGGGAGGAGAAGAAGGGAGGGAGGGGGAGGGGAAAGGGAAGAGGGACGGGGAAGAGGAGAAGGAGGAAGTGGACTACGGCGGCCCCACTGCTTGCTT
The DNA here is from genome assembly GCA_963575745.1 of Prorocentrum cordatum. Classification (NCBI taxonomy): domain Eukaryota; class Dinophyceae; order Prorocentrales; family Prorocentraceae; genus Prorocentrum; species Prorocentrum cordatum. Next base: position 17,207 of record CAUYUJ010020739.1, on the reverse strand, counting down.
ACGCAACCCTCCTTGCACCACATAGCTTGCTCCACATGCCTGTCACGTCCACGCCTCATAGTTCTCACCCTCAGAGCTCACACCGCATAGTTTACACATAATAGCTGTACACCGCATAGCTTTCACCTCCACGTTGCACGAAGTCATTGTTTGGGGCCCACCCTGGCTAACAGTCATGTTCATTCAAATTTCTACTCTTCTATCTTGGCCCTAGGAGTTCCAAGGCTTCTGACTGCTCTCGGCCACTCTGGCTCGTTCATGCCTCTTTGGCCGCGCGTGGCGAAAAGAGCATCTCGAGAGCTTGGAACTCAGGGCAGGAACAAGCAACCACACGTCACATGTGAACCCTGCGAGTCAGACTTCTTAAACGCCGGCAGGGGTCAGAATTCGACTATTTCTGATAGTCAAGTGAATCCCAGCTGGGTGTCCGCACCCATCGTCGATTGGACCATCAGAGGTATGGTTCGCAAGTCTTTGCCGAAAGGAATATCTGGCCCAAGGCGTAAGGGGTTCTCCTTCTCCTCCTCCTCCTTCTCCTCCAGTTCCCTATCCTCATCCCCTAATAAGAACACCTGTGCGGCCGGACACTTTCGGAGATTCGCGCCGGTTTCTTGCATCGGCACTGGACACCCCTCCCTGGTGCTCTGACCGGCGCCGGCAGGGCAGCACCTATCGGAGAAATCCTCGCGAACCTGAAAATTGTTTATGCGTGCGCAGATGACCTTATTCGATCCTCCAACCTCAATCCCGTCGAGCCAGCTGCGGCGTACGACGGTCTCAAATCTAAAAGCCCGTCGAGCCTCCAGTCTAGATAGCCCCTGAAGGATCGTAGGGGGAGGAAACGGAGGACAACGGCGGAAGAGAGGCGGGATCATGGCGGATCCTGAACTAGGAAGACGGAGGAAGTTGAGTAGAGGAGAGGATAGAAAACTGCGAAAGGGAGGAGGTATGGAGCACGTCCGAATGGGGTCCGAGAAAACTAGGTTGGACCATCGCGCCGCACCACCGATGCATCGGATGCAACGCCGATGTTCGGCGCCGTCGGCGTGGAGAAAACCGCCACCATTTATTTCGACCCCAGCTGGGCGTCCTGGAAGGAGGACGGGGCACGGACGGAGGAGGGAGGCATAGCTAGGCGGGAGGCAGGAAGATCGGTGGCGTAAACATCGGGTCCTGAAGGATGAGGTCCTGAGAATGGGAAAGGATCAACGGGTGGGTTTACATTGTTCGAAGCACCTCGTCCTCAGGCACCTATCCTCAAAAACCCCATATGTGAACCACCGAATGGTGTGGGGGGGGAGAAGACGAGAGCGGCGGAGCAACGGAAGAGACCGAGCGGGAAACGCCAGGAGGACAAGGCACACAACGTCGCGCGGCAACAGGGGGCGGCAGCCGGCAAGCGAGGCGCGACGCGACGGACGCGGAGGAGGAGCAGGGTCGTGGCCTCCGGCAGCAGCCACAGCATGGGCTTGATCAGGGTGAGGAAGCGGAAGCTCTGAGACTCGCTCATGGCCCCTGCGGCGAAAGGCGGCCAGGCGCGGGCCGTCGCCGTCGCTTGCCCGCCCTCGTCGTGCTCCACCCCCGTGCCCCGGCCGCTTGGCCCCACCTCTCCGTACTTCCCACCCGCTCCCTCTGCAGTGTGCGCCCTGTTCCTCCCTCCCGACGCGTCTCCTCCCCTCGTTTCTTTGCTCTGCCTCTCTGCTGATTCCAAGCCTCATAGTACGTGTCTCTCGATCGCTCTGTTTCTGTTTTTATATCTTCTCGTCACTAAGCCAGGGAAGGACGATGACAAGGACAATAATGTAGAGTAAATAAGGAAGCGCGCGGCAAACATGTACACATTCGTAAATTAAACACGCGTTCGTATATCGATGCTAAAGTTTGCTGCGAGTGTGATCCTGGCAATCGGCTCGGATGTTCGTGGATAATCTTCCGGGACATCGGTATATATGTTCCCGTCGTCCTCGCCGCGCGCATGGGGGGCTACGGGGCACCAACAAACAGGATGGGACGAACCGAGCCAGGCGCGTATACACGAACACAATATATATATATACACACGAAAAGGCGTGTATCCATACCTCGTAAGCGCACAAGGTAGCACGTGCGTGATACACACCCGTGGAGAACGCGAACAGGACGAGGACGAGGACGACGATGTCAGTGGATCCGACCGCATCCTTTCAGCTGAACGAAGTTAGCGACACGTTGAGCAACGAACGAACCTGGCCGTCAGACTCTCCTGGAGAAGCAGCGGGTTGGAAAAAAAACGAGAAGGAGGAGGAGAATCTAGTCCTGGCCAAGCTCCACTGCACTGACGCCGAAAGGGCGGGGGGGGGGGGGGCTGGAGGGACGATGCGTGGAGGATGGCGCGAAGGGGGCGGAGAAGGAGAGGAGGGCCCAGGGCGTAGGAGGAGGATCGGGGGCGCCCAGTCCTCGCCAATAAAAACCTCGTCGTCGTCCTCCTCCTCCTCCTCCTCCTCCTCCTCCTCCTCCTCCTCCTCTCCCCTTCTCCTTCTCCTCCTCCTCCTCCCTTTCCCCCTCCTCCTCCTCCTCCTCCTCCTCCACCTCCTCCCCCTCCTTCCCGAGTCCATGAACTCGTTTTTTATCATCCGGATAACGCCCGCCACCGGCCCCGACCTCCGCCCCCCCTTCCCCGCCTGGTCACGTGACGATTCGCGCCGCCGCCGTCTGGGGAGAATAAGCCATTCTGATTGTCAGACGGCGCCGGCGCGAATCGCGACGTGACCGCCCCCTCCCCCTCTACTTCCCCCCGGTCACGCCCGTCATCGCCTGGCGCTACAAAAAACCCTCCGATCCTGGCGATGCTATTTTTCCCCCCATCGGGGGATTTTGCCTTGTGTCGGGCCTCGGCGCTCTCACACCGATTTATCCAGCTAAAAAAAAACGCAAAACGATAGGGTCTACGGCTCTGGCCATGATGTTTCGCGACAGTGTTTTTTGTTGCAACGTATGATCTGAGGGGCGCTTTCCGTCACCCCCCCCCAAATAATACTGCCCCTGACCCACTGGGGCGGGTGGGGAAATCACAAATTACTGATACCAATACTCTCCGGACCTCTCCCGGTTTGCGCTCCGACCAGAATCTCCAGGCGAATCCAGCGGTGGCGACCAGGGCCTCCTGTGACACCCAACAAGGCGAAAACGAGGCAAGGGTCTCGGTGTCGGCACCGCTTCCTTCTCTGAATTCTGGCGTTTTCTCCATCGCGTTCTGCTGTCCCCTGAAGAAGGGCACGTCCGAAGCGGTGGATATTCTGAGATGCGACGTTACAAAATAAGTTCAACATCGCAGAAATGCACGACAAAAGCTTCAAACTTTTCCTGCGGCATGCTTCGAGCCGGGTCAACCTGCAATCGTGAAGAGCCCACACGTACGCGCCAAGACACGTGCATGAATGCGGCCACCCAGTGCGCAAGGCCAGCCTGGTGATGCAACGCTCGCGCAATGCGCATCTTCGAAAACTGCGTGGATTCATTCGTACGTGCACGTTCTCGTCTCGCTCCTGCAGAGAGCTGCTGCGGCGCCCTGGATGCGCGCTACGGCGCCACGGCGCACAGGTAGCCGCTCGAGAGCCCTCCCTCCCCCCTCTTCAGGAGAGCCCAGGATCGAATCGATAACCCAGATTGGCGATCGAAGCGAACCGGATCGGCAGAACAATCGGCAGCCGAGCCAGGAGAGCCCGAATCGGCGGAACTCGGCAAGCCAGCAGGTGACCTCGGCAGGCTCTCGACATCGGGCTGCGGTATCGGACCTCCTCCTCCTCCTCCTTCCCCGCCTCCTTCGCCTCCTCCGTCTACTCCCCTCCCCCGCCTCCTCCGCCTCCTCCGCCTCCTCCCCTCCCCCGCCCCCTCCCCCTCCTCCTCCCCCTCCCCCTCCTCCTCCTCCTCCTCCTCCTCCTCCTCGATCCTCGATCCTCGATCCTCCTCCTCCTCCTCCTCCTCCTCCTCCTCCTCCTCCCACCCCCTCTTCTCCTCCCCCTCCTCCTCCCCCTCTCTCTCCCCCTCCACCTCTTCCTCCCCCCCCTTTCCTCCCCTCCCCCTCCTCTGGGCGGGGGGCCCAGCCTCGCTGAGCGGCACCCGCCCGGCCTCACGCGGTGCCGTCGCTGCTCCCCGTGGGGCCGCCCAAGCCGCGTCACGGGGCGAGCGAGCTGGGCGCGCGGGCGGGGCGCGCTCGCTCGGGCGGGGTGCCGACGGCGCTGACGCTGACGCTGACGACGCTGACGACGACGACGACGACGACGCCGGCGACGCCGGCGACGACGACGACGACGACGGCGAGGGGCCATCCCAAACCCCCTCGGGTCATGGCGGAAGGTCTGGCGCCAGTTTCGCCCTCCGAAGGCCCTGACCGGCCCTTGGGACCGGGGAGACACGACCCGGGATGAAGAACTAGTCCCGGGGACTGGGTCCAGACCGCGGGGGGTTCACGTCAGGAAGAACAAAGGATCTACTGCGCTGACATGGATTAGGGATCCACGGATTGGGACGGTGCCCTGCGAATCATGAGGCCCAAATCGCCCAATCCCACCAGCCCTCTGGGCGTAGGTGGTCTAGAGCAGATCCTCTTCCACCCCTCCCTCTTCCCCCTTGGGGAGGGGTTTACCCCTCCCCCTACCCCCTCCCCTGGACCTGGACGGGGGGGGCCGCGGGTAGTTAGAGCGTCCAAGATGGCCCAAGACGGCTCCAAGAGCGCCTCAGAGAACCCAAGATGAGCTCCAAGATGGCTCAAGATAGCGCAAGATCGCTCACGATGGCTCCTAAGATGGTTCCAAGAAGCCCAAAGACGGCCCCAAGATAACTCCAAGTGGCCAAACAGCTCCCCAAGGAGGCCCCGAAGAGGCCAAAATCGTCCCAAAACCTAAGGAAAATCAATGATTTTTGCTTTCTCGCCTTTTCGCTTCCGATGGCCATCCGAGGCCTGGAGATGGCTCCAAGATGGCCCAAGAGGGCCCCAAGAGAGCCCCAAAAGAGCCCCAAGACGGCCCCAAGAGCGCCCAAGAGCACTCCAAGAGCGTTCCAAGAGGGGTCCAAGAGGCGATTTTAGGGGCTTCCGAGGGGGGGCGCTAATTCACCCCCCCCTCTTGTTTGATCGACTCCCTCCAAGATGGCCCCAAAAGCGCCCCGAAGGCTCCCCAGAGCGCCTCAAGAGGGTCCCAAGAGGCGCCCAAGATGCCCCAAGGCGCCCAAAAAGCCCTCCAAGAGGCCCTCAAAAGACCCCCAAGAAGCTCCTTCCCCTCCTCCTCCTCCTCCTCCGATTCTTCCTCCTTCTCCGTCCTCCTCCTCCTCCTCCTCCTCTCCCCTCCTCCCTCCTCCTCCTCCGACGACGACGACGACGACGACGACTCCTCTTCCATCCTCCCCCTCTCGGGGTCTGTGACAGCTTCCCCCGCCCTTTGTTATTCTGCATGCTCCCCGACTTCCCTGATCACCTCAACTCCCCTGAGCATCGTTTCTGGATGGGCTGGTGGGGATACGCGAAGCGTCAACAATTGTATGACGGAGCGCGCCGATTATGCATGGAAAGGGGACCCGTCGCTGATCCACGCGTTTCAATCCATGTCCGCCCTTCGCAGATCCTCCTCCTCTTCGTCCTCCATTCCCGATCCTTGCAGGTAAGCCTTCCGTGTCGCACCACCAGACGTGTCCATAAGCGGGGCCAGGCGTTTCGCCTGAGACTTCCTCGCGAAGAACCATCGTTTGCAACAGCTTCGAGGGTGGAGCGCGGATGGTTTTCAAAGTGTGGCTCTCGCCCCACCGCCACGCGCATTCGCCCTAAAATCTTACATCAGCTTCGAGGATGAAGGCCCGCAGGTTTTCACAGTGGTTGCCCTCGCCATAGCGCAGCGAGCATTCGTTGAGAAGAATTTGCAATTACCTCAACGATGGAGGACGGCGCTTTTTCAAAGTGTGGCTCTCGCCTCTGCGCCGCGCACAATCATACGACTAAACCCTCACCGTCCTAGACAATAAGTATGTTTCGGTCTGCATCCATCCATCCTGCCCAACCTCACCATCCGATGCAGCGGATGCAGTTCAGCTCGCATCCATACGAACGACCCAACCCCCACCATCGTATGTTAGCAACGACTTCTCGGCGCACGTGCGTATGAGCCAACACTTTCCCTTCCATGTAACAGGAAATCCGTCGACCCTGCTGGCGCGTGTGCAGCCTCACCCGGGCCGCGCAAGGCAGCTTCGAAGCACGGGAAGCTGCCCGCGCGTGCGCCGAACTCCCACAGGACGAGCGGTCCCCAACTGGCAAGGGATAGGTGGCCACATGTGAACCCTACCCCCACCCCCACGATTTTTGAGGGGAGCTGGGGGTTCATTTCGCTCGGGAACTCCCGATCGAAGTGAAGTCCCACTGGGGAAACCAAAAGGTACCAATACCGCTGTTCCCCGGGCCTCTCCTTGGGTGCGTTCTGACCAGGATCTCGAGGCGACTTCTGCGGTGGCGACGAGGGCCTCCCGGGAGGCCCACAAAGGGGAGAGAACGGGCGAAGGGTAGAGGTACGGCCCCAATTTCCTCTTCCGACCCCCCCCTCCAAATCGTGGGGGGCGGGGGTAGGGTTCACATGTGGACACCGAAGGTGAAAGGGGCCCTGGGACACATATATATATATATATATATATATATATATGTATACACATATATATATATATATATACACACAAAAAACGGGGGTTCCCTTTTTTCCCCATCTGTCCTGGGTCTCTGTTTCCCCCCCCCACACACTTCCCGTATTTTCCCAGATCTTCGGGGGAATCGACGATTCAGTGTGTCTGCGTGTATCCTCTTTCCCCCGAGAAGGGAGCGGCGGGCGCCCGCGCAGGGGGGCCTCCCACCAGCGACCCCGCCCCAGCGGCAGCCCCCTGGACGAGCCCGACACTGCGGCGCCTGAGGCCCTGGGATTATGTCGGGCATGTCCCCCCCCCAGGGAGATTTTCGACGAAAAAATAAAAAGAATACTCCCAAAATTCCCAAAAAGGCAAAAAAATATTCAAAAAATAGTCCCCAAACTATTTTTGGACTATTTGTAAAATATTGTTTAGGGTATTTTTCATTCTTCGTCGAAAATCCCCCTGTAGGAGGACAGGCCCGACTTAACCCTATAGGACGACAGGCGGCCCCGCGCGCGGCTTTCGTCAAAACCTGGGCGCCCGCGCAGCCCCGGCACAGGAGGAGGGCAGGGAGGAGGAGGAGGAGGAGGAGGAGGAGGAGGAGGAGGAGGAGGAGGAGGAGGAGGGCAGGAGGAGGAGGAGGAGGAGAGGAGAGGGGGGGCGGTAGAAGAGGAGGAGGAGGAGGAGGAGGCGGTGGAGGAGCAGGAGGAGGTGGAGGAGGAGGAGGAGGAGGAGGAGGTGGAGGGGGAGGAGGAGGAGGAGGAGGAGGAAAAGGAGGAGGAGGAGGACGAAGAGGACGCCTTGGCAAACTACCGCGGGTCAGGAGCCTCCTCTGCGGCCGCAGGCTCTGCCCACGCGACTGTCGAAGCACCGGGGGGAGAATGGCTCTCACGTGCCGACCGTGGCTGCGCAGACGAAATCGACCCCAGGGACTGCCTATGTGCGCGGCACCCCGATCCGTCAACTGGGACAGGGCCTGCCTGGAATTACCGGACCAACGCTTGGGAGACCTGGCCAGGGGCGGTCATACGACCGAAGCGGGAGTGCGGGGCCGTCTTCGTCGGAAGAATAGGTTGGGCATGTCCCCCGAAAGGCGGATTTTGGACGACCCCCCCCCCCAACAAGTCAACAACACGAACAAAACCCCCCCAGAAGTCAACAAAACGCACAGAAATCGAACAATCGTCCCCTGATCATTTGCGTTGCCATTTGGGGATTTTCTTCCTGTAAAAGGACGTGCCCGACTTAATCGCAGGATGGGCCAGCATCTGGAACCAGCGGGACGGCAAAGGCAAGGGGCGAGGCACGTACAACCCCATCGGTCAGGACGACTTGAATTCCTAGGTGACCCCGAATACTTTCGACATGACATCCGTCGGCTCTGCTGATCCCGGGGCACGGGGATGGGCTGGGATGGAATCTGGCAGCGCCAGCGCCGTCGTCACGAGGACCGCCGTGACGAGAGCCTAGGCAAAGGAAAGGGCAGGGGCCGCACAGGCAAGGCAAGCGACAGGCCGATCCCACCTGGCCCCAAACAGGGTCACGCCAGCCAGGCCTGTCAGGCCGATAAAGCGCCTACCGGGGTTGCGGTTCCAGCAGGGCTTGCGACGTGGCGCTGCCCCGCGACAGCCCAAACCCCAGCACAGCCATGCCGCCGGTCACCGCACTGGCACTTGGGTCACCTCCCGCTTGCTGCGCGCTGCCCTCCCTGGGCGATGCGCACCCCTGTTTTCACACAGAGTTGCACAGATTAGGTGCGCTCCGTTCTGTCATGCGCAGTCCTCCCCGGGCAGTGCGTGGCTCGCTTCCACATGGTGTTGCACCAATTAGGTGCTCCTCTCTCCATCCTCTCTCACTTGGCTGACTGCCGCCCCCTTGCCTTGCCAGTCAAGCCCCCGCCCCTGGCACCGGGCGCTAAACTGCGGCCGCGGCAGCCCCGCCTGCCAGGAGTGTCGCCCATCCTTGCTGCGCGACTTGACTTCGCTTCGCGGGGGGGCGTCTGCGAGAAAACGGCCCGCGTCCGCGGGGTCGTGGCCAATGGGCCCGGCCCGCGAGGCCGCGGACACGGATCGATGCTTTGCCCGCGGCCGCTCCCCACGCTGGGGCCCCTCAATGCAGGACGTCGCTGGTCAAGGATCTGAAGATTCCACCTGGAGAGAGGGCAGGACAGGAGGAGGAGGAGAAGGAGGGACAGGAAAAGGGAAAGGAGGAGGAGGAGGAGGAGAAGGCAGTGGAGGAGGAGGAGGAGGAGGAGGAGGAGGAGGAGGAGGAGGAAGAGGAGGAGGGGAGGAGGAGGAGGACGAAGAGGACGCCTTGGCAAACTACCGCGGGTCAGGAGCCTACTCTGCGGGTCAGGAGGAGGAGGAGGGGGAGGAGGAGGAGGAGGAGGAGGAGGAGGAGGAGGAGGAGGAGGAGGAGAAAGAGGAGAAGGAGGAGGAAGGTGTGGAGATACAAGGGATTCAAGTCATGGGCGAACAAGTGAATCACGTGAGGACGACATGACGTCAACAGTGCACGCGCGCACAGAAACAAGCGTGCGCACGCGCAAGTGCCACGTGCGCACCCATCATCAAAGCGCACACGGTGTTAATGATGGGGATGGTGGGGGCGGGCGGTCCTGCTCGTCGAAGCGGCCGAGGGGCCAGGGTCGGCCGACGACGACGGCGACCCCCCTTCCTCCGCCAACCCCACCTCTCCTCCCTCGGGGGCCTCCCGCGCCAGCACGGGCGCAAGCGGGGCCAACGGCAGCCGACCGAGCGTCTCTCTCGAGTTTTCGGAAGGCGCCCAAGCTAGGACTGCTGCAGCATCGATTTGACCCTCTCCCCCCCCGCCTCCCGCGCGTGCCCGCCCCACCCTCCCCACCACTGGGGCGGCAGGCGCGGACGAGTCCAACCGGGAGGCGATGCGCTCCGCACCGCGCGCGCTCCGCACCGCGTGCCAACGATGACTCTGTCTGGCTCCTGGACAGAATGACCTGGCCCGAACACTTGCGGGCCACAACGCACACACACACACACACACACACACACACACACACACACACACACGCACACACACACACACACACACACGCACCCACACGCACCCACACGCACACACACACACACACACGCACACACACACACACACCCACGCACCCACACACACACACACACACACACACACACACACACACACACACACACACGCACGCACGCACGCACGCACGCACGCACGCACACACACAAACACACACACACACACACACGCACACACACACACACACACACACGCAAACGCACACGCACGCACGCACGCACGCACGTACGGGAGGAGAGGGACCTGAGAGGACGGGGGGGGGCCTGGCGCCAGCAGGTCTGACAGCCGATGGCACCCTCTGCGGATCCAACAAACGGATGGATGGTCGGCTTCCGCACACGAGGGGCACGCCTGGGCACAGGGAGAGGGCGACGGATGACTAGGGTCGACAAGTGGGCCACACGCTCGGCCGCGAAATCAAGGCACCTCATCCCCAGAATGTCCTGGTCAACATCAAACTTGAAATCCTTCACCACCGAAGCCGAGCCTGAAATCACAATGGCAACAATATTGGTACTCAACCACACATTGCCGCAAATATTCTCGAGCGTTTCTTCCGACTGCAAGCAAGCCGCAATGCCTTCATCCACAGACCTGTGCGCACGGGTCCAGAAGAAACGAGGCAGGCGGCCCAGATCAGACTCGTACAAACGATGTATCTGGCGCCAAATGCCAGCGTGGGGGACCGTGGCGTTGGCATGCTTCCCAAGCCACAGGGCCCCCTTCAGTGGCTAACGCCAAATGGTCTGTGACATACTCGGACGGCCTGGACGCCAACTCGAGACCTCGGAGCGCCGCAAACTTCTCGGCCCTGGAACCGTCTGGATCGGGCATCCGAGGCCTCCGAACATCGCTTTAAACGGCATCAGGCTCGGGGCGAGAGCCACCACAGCCCATTCACACCCGCGGGCCTCAGGAAAATCACTCTACAAACACGAGCCATCACCAAAAAGTGTGCTGGGCCAAGGCGCCGCCAGAGCGCCCCGCTCTTTAACAGGCAAAGCGTGGGGCTCGTTCGGCCGAAAGGCGGGCCTCAGAGAACTGGCGTAGAACGTGTCGACCGCCGAGAAATCACGCTCCAACACCGGCACCAGCAAGACCTCGATCCTACATATCCTTACGAACCTGCAATACATCGTTGGGGGTAGGGTGCCTGATCGTCGCCCTCATGCTGTTCATGCATACAGCAGCAGAAGGAAAAGCTCATGCTCCAGGTCAGCAGGCACGTGACCGCTGCTTGACGACGGGTAGGCGTCCACATCCCGTCGGACTGCAGCATGGGAAGCGCACCGCGAAGGCCATGAGACAACTTCTGCAGATGGCCATGGCGTAGAACGTGTCGACCGCCGCCAGAAATCACGCTCCAACACCGGCACCAGCAAGACCTCGATCCTACATATCCTTACGAACCTGCAATACATCGTTGGGGGTAGGGTGCCTGATCGTCGCCCTCATGCTGTTCATGCATACAGCAGCAGAAGGAAAAGCTCATGCTCCAGGTCAGCAGGCACGTGACCGCTGCTTGACGACGGGTAGGCGTCCACATCCCGTCGGACTGCAGCATGGGAAGCGCACCGCGAAGGCCATGAGACAACTTCTGCAGATGGCCATGGCGCAGAGCTCGCACCCAGATGTGCTGACGCTGCCCGTCTGCTTGCCGAGGGGGTGTCCCTGGGAGGTGATCCAGGATGCGATAACCCTGCCACCGCTCGATACTACAGAACAGCACGTGCTTCACCTCGCTGGGGCACACACGAAGCAAGTCTATGGCCACACCGCAATTATCAGTAATCACCGTCGCGCTGACCATCTCCCAACCAATGCGCCTCAGCGTAAGCCACAAACCTGGGCCTTTGGCCCTGGCCCAAGTAAACGTGCCAAGATTGCCTTCGATGTGATCCTTCATGGCCATCCAAGCCCTCTCCAACCGAAAAGGGGGACCGCGGCACTCCCAGACCCACGCCGAATCCTGATGAAGGAGGGGGAGGAGGAGGAGGAGGAGGAGGAGGAGGAGGAGGAGGAGGAGGAGGAGGAGGAGGAGGAGGAGGAGAGGGAGTGGAGGAGGAAGAGGAGGAGGAGGAGGAGGGGGAGAGGAGCGGAGGAGACGGAGAGAGTGGAGGAGAGGCGGAGAGAGAGGGAGTGGGGGAGGAGAAGGAGGAGAAGGAGGAGGAATGGGAGGAGGAGGAGGAGGAGGGAGGGGGAGGAGGGGGAGGAGAGGAGAGGAGGAGGAGGAGGAGGAGGAGGAGAGGAGAAGAGGAGGAGGGGGGGAGGAGGAGGGGGAGGAGAAGGAGGAAGAGGGGGAGGAGGAGGGGGAGGAGGAGGAGTGGGAGGAGGAGGGGGAGGAGGGGGAGGAGGACGAGGGCTGCAATCTTCTCGGGCGCGCCAGTGTCCTGGCTTACTGGACAGTGCTCGTTCCAAAGGGCGACCCCGACCCAGCGCCCCCCCGGCACCCGCGCTGGACGACGCGCAGGCCTGCCCGTGCGGGTCGTGGCGTGGAGGGGGGCCTCGTCGCGGACCCGCGGGCCCAGGAGGAAGCTCGAGGGCCGAGGCTGTTCGGGGATCGCGGGGGACGTCGGAGCATGGGAGCCACAGCTGGAGGCCTCCTAGATGGGGTCCGAGTAGATGGGGTCGAAGGAGCGCGCCGCATCGCCGATGCATCGGCGACGTCAGCATGGGGAAGCACGGTCTCCACATCGAGCTGCATCCTCGATGCATCGGCGATGCGGCCTGATCATCCGACCCCATCTACTCGGACGGACCCCATCCAGGAGGCTTAGAACAACCAAGGCCGCGCTGATGGCGTGCGTGCTTGATTCACGGTGCGATTGGGACTGTTGTTTTGTGACACCGAGCTTACTGAAGACATAAGGTAGGACATCACGAAACACCGCTTCCTATATTTCAAATATGCGAATGTATCAAGGACAACAACGCAGCGAATTGTAGGGTAACACGAACCGCGCGTTGCCACAATTAATTTGACAACGAACCACGCCTTCCTACAATTGGTTTCCTTACTTCGCCGTTAGCTAACACGCCGTAAACGCGTCTACGGCACATAGACATACTAGTACTATACGTCATCCTTGGATGCCCATCACCGCTCTTGGAGGCGCGCGTCCGACTCCATCATGTAGTATACCCATCTTGTGGTACATCGCTTCCCGAGCGGTCAGGCCAGAAAGCGATGGCCACGACGCATCTACTATAGGATTTCTCGGTGCGCGCGTCGGCCATGGGGGGGCGACGCACACATAGTATTAACATTTTTTCTCGAAGATCGCGGAGGCTGTTCGAAGCAGGCCGCCGTGAGGATCGAGCAAAACGAGGGGCCGAGTCCGTCGCGAGGATCGAAGATGCGGGCGAGGCCGTCGCCATCGCGGATTGAGGAGGAGGCTCGAGTACCGAGCTCACAATTTGTTTGCCGTTTCTGGCCCTTGCGGAATTCACAAAATCCCATGGAGCCCTTCAGTGTTCTCCAAACACGGGAAAAAAGATGACCTCCCTCTCAAAATGCACATCAACGACGCACGAAACGCGGGCCGTGTCGGACGGTCAAAAATAACGGAATCCAGGCGGATCGGGCGGGCCGAAATCGATATCGGCCCAGAACGATCGGATCGAGATGGGACATGAACGTTCGCTTGGTCTTCGGATCATAACCGGGACTCGGGAGGCCTGGGTAACCCCAGAACGCTCTCGGCGAGGCGCAACTGCTGGAGAAAACCCCAAGGCTGGAAACCCGCTCAAAACCAAAGAAGAGCATCGAAACGTGGAAGCGAAACATCTAGAACTTCTGACCTCGAAATCTCGAGGCTGGAATAAAAAAACGCAGGAAAACATCAACACCGTAAAAACAATAGGAAGCCACTGAAACTGTCAAGCATTTTCGAAAGCCAGCAGCTTGCAGACAAGACCGTCGACACCCTCCGCGGACTGGCAGAGGGAGAGGAAGACGGCCAAGTCCAAGATGTTCCCAAAATTTTCCATGTGTCTCGTTGTCGCCGTCGTCGTCGTCGTGGTCGTCGCCGCCGCCGCCGTCGTCGTGGTCATCGCCGTGAGCGCCGTTGCCATCGTCGTCCCACGTCAGCGTCGGCGGCAACGGCCGCAAGTCGGGGAGGCGTAAGACCCGGGTACGGGGGACTCGGAAATCCCCGACGAGGTCGTCAGAAAAATGACGAGGCCGAGCCTGCATTTTGACGAGGCCTCCCGCTGCAGACATCCCACGAAACTCCTCCTCGTCAAAATCCGAGTCGCGGTCGTCAAAAAACGATGGCGAACCCGAGTCCCGGTAAACCCGGGTCTTACGCTCCCCCGAGCAAGGCCTGCGCAACAACACAGACGAGACCGCCGCCGGCCTCCGCGGGCGGGCAGAGTCGGGGAGACGTGAGACTTGGGTTAGGGGAACTCGGGTTAAGTCGGGCGTGTCCCCCTACAGGGGGCTCTTCGACGGAACAAAAAAATACCCCAAACATGCACCAAAAAAGGTCAAACCAAAATACTAAAAAAAAAGTAGTCCCCATAAAAATGCCGAGAACAGATCTGACATGTGACGCGGGCTCAGGCTGCAGACGTCCCACGCAAACTGGACCGTCAAAATCCAGGACGCGCTCGTCAAGAAGCATCGGGGCGCCCCCGAGTTCAGCCTTCCTGTTAGGTCTGTCATGTCCCACTACAGGCGGAGTTTGGACGAGAATTTAAAAAAACACATACCAGAACATAATATTCAAGAGTAGTCCAGCAATGCAATCGACAAATCATCCCTAGACTACTTTTGCGACTACTGTTGAACATTCCTCCTGTAGAGATGCAGCCCCGACTTCAGCTTGCTCGATTCCAAACAGGCGAATTTTGCATGAGAAATTCAAAACAGCCAAAACCAAACTATCGAAAATAGTCCAACATTGTAATCGGAAAATCATCCCTGGACTACTTTTGTGTGACTATGTTTGGACATTCCTCCTGTAGAGATACAGCCCCGACCTCAGCTTGCTCGAGCGCTACCCTTACCCCCCGCAGGAGGGCGAGGGGCGGAGCGCGGCCTTATCGCCCGCATGGGGCCCCCTGCGGATTCCAAAAACGGGGCTGCGAGCCGGGCACGCGGCGCGGCGGGCGGCACGGCGCGGCGGGCGGAAGGGCAGCGCGGAAAGGGTGGCCCCCAGCAAAAGGCCTCCCGGGCGGGGTGGGAAAGAGAGGGGCTCGGATCGGGGATCTTCTGACCCGGGTCAACGCAGACCCGGGTCAGCAGGAAACCAAAAACTGTAATGCAAGAACAAAAAAAAACTGCAACGCAGATCTTCGCAAACCCGGGTCAGCCAACATGCGCGGCCGCCTCGCGGCCACGAGCGGCTCGCCAACCCGGGTCAGCCAGAGGGGTCTTCGTAGGGTCCTGCAGGATCTGGCGCCCTGGCTGAACCCCGTTTGCATTGACCCCCGTCTCAAGGCTCCCGATCGGAGGATCGCGCCGCATCGCCGGTGCCCCGCCGATGCGACCCGATGTGGAGCGCGATCTGCTCCGCGCCGACGGCGCCGACGCAGCACCGACGTCGCCGGCCGTGGGATCCAGGGAGAACGGCGCCACCGCCACCACCAGCGCGATGGGGGGTGCTGCTGGCGGTGTGGCCCACCCTCCGCCCTCGAGGCATCCCATGTCCCCAGATCGGGGAGGCATCGCAGACCACCTCGCTGGTGGTGGCACCCCTGGTGGTGGTGGCGCCGTCGCTCTCTTCTCCGAGGCCAGGGGCGGGAAGGCACCGAAGGAACACGGTGGGCCCTTGTAGAGGCCTCCCAGATGGGGTCGGAGGATCGCGCCGCATCGCGGATGCATCGACGATGCATCCGCGATGCCTCCGCGACGCATCGGCGACGTCGGCGACGCCTCGGCGTCGTCGGCCCTGAGAAACTCGGGCGCCACATCGAGCCGCATCGGAGACGCGGTGCCAGCCTCCGACCCCGGCTACTCCGACCCCATCTCTGGAAGGCCTAGACCGTGGCGGGAGCTGGGTGGCGAGGGCGGGGGCTGGCCCAGATAGGGGACCACATGCCTCCTCCTCCTCCTCCTCCTCCTCCTCCTCCTCCTCCTCCTCCTCCTCCCTCCACGATTTTTGCGGGGGTGGGTGGGGTTCACTTCACTCAAGTGAGCACCACCCTCCCCCTCAGAAATCGTGGGGGGTATGGGGTAGGGTTCGCATGTGGCCCCTTTACCCGAGGGAAGGGAAGGCACGGTGAGGGGGGGGCAGCAGAGAACGGGATAACGAGAAGCTGCACAAAAGCACAGGAGTTCGAAGGCTCATGCGGATCTGTTGGTCCGGCGCTGGAACCCCTTGCAGAACCACTGGTGCTGCCACTGGCGTGGTCCAGCGCCGATCCGAGCAATCTGATCGGAACCCCGAGAATGTATGTTCATGTTCTGCTCCACTTCGAAAAGGAGGATGCGCAGAACTTTACGGGTACCGACTTGGAGATATCAAGAAAATCACACGAATATGCCAACGACCCCTATCCAATCTGTGTGTGTGATCCAGTAGCGGTGTATCAGCAACTGACTATCGACCAGATGACTACCAGCCTCATCTTCCCTTTCACTGGAAGCAGTCAGGCGAACGACTCACCACTGCATGGTACAGGGCAGATTCTAATACATGGGATGTTTAAACCTATGGGATTTGTAATACACGATCAATGTATGAATATAAGCATGCATGAACTCATCGCTGTTTTTAGTACTAAATCCCCTCATTGTGAATACATGATCCGCACGCGGAGCATGTATTAGAAGCGGCTCTGTACCATCGGTGCAGACGGCGGCGGCGGCGGCGACGGCGGCGACGGCGGCGGCGACGACGGCGGCGGCGGAGCCGACGGGCGCCGACAGCGATCCTCCGTCCGCTTCTCGTCCCCTTCCCTCCCCTCTCCCTTTCTTCCCTTCCCTTCCCTTTTCCCCTTCCCTTCCCCCTTCCCTCCCCTCTCCTCTTTTCCCACCCCTCTCCATTCCTTCTCCCGCTCCCCCAGCTTGCCCGTCCACCGCTCCCCTCTTCCTCCGATCACAGCCGCACCCGGGCCAGAAGAACATCCTCCAAGGTCATGAAACCCTCCGTCGGCCAACACACACACCACACACACACACACACACACACGCACACACCAGGATGCACAACAGCATCCAGGTGTGCTGTGCATCCTCCGTCGGTACCCTCCCCAGGATGCACAACAGCATCCAGCAAGCACGCAGCGCACCAGCATCGGCATGGAGAACAGAACAGTCGGAGGCCCGCGCAGCCTCCTGGGGTTGGCGCCGACCCCTCTCCCTGGGCTCGCCATGACTTGGACGTCCATTTCCTGTGTTTTTGTTCGGTTTCGTGCGTGGTTGTTCGCCAAATGATCGAGGATGCTCCTCGATGGTCCTCGCCGATGGAAAAAGGCACACGTCCGAGCGATGCCAAGTGGGAGGCGGAGCGCGCCCTGGACGCGCTCCAGAGGCGCTGCCA
>CAUYUJ010020738.1:702446-738150 GCA_963575745.1 Prorocentrum cordatum | reverse complement strand
AGCGCCACCGATCCTCCAGTGGGAAACGCGACGCCACGCCGCACGCAAGATCACACGGCGCCCCAGGCCGCAGCTCCTCTGCACCCCCGCACGGCACGGATGGAGCTGCCGAGCAGACGGCCGTCCAAGGACCAGGTGGTCATGACCCGAAACTTGGCACGGTGGCGGCTGAAGGCGGGGGACACACGGAAGGGGACGCTGCCACAGCTGCCGAGGTACCAGGCGACGCTGACGACGTCGAGATCCTCTCATCAGGGGATGAATTCAGCGTGGCATCTCGCGAACTGAACACCCTCGGCGAACGCTTCGCAACGGCCCCTAAACTGTCAGATACCGCCACGACCCGCATCCAACACATGGAACAACAGCACGAGCTGCTTGCCAACACGGTGGATAACATGCAGGTGCAGCTTGCGGGCGTTCTCTCATCCCAGGCCACACTCACGGAGCACGTTTCAGGTTTGGAACGAGGGCTTGCCACCGTCGTCACCCAGCAACAGACGGCAACTACCGAAGCTGCTGCACTGCGTGGCGACATCCAGGCCCTCCCCGGGCACCTCACGGGGGGCACCATCCACCTGCCACAGGTGGCCACTCTCGAAACAAAAAAGGAGGAAGCTGCATCAGTTGCCGATCCCGTGGCTGTCTGCGGGTGGATCGACCAGCCAGGCCAGGTCACCCCAGGGACGGGGCCCCCAGGGGCTGACAAAGGCAAAGACAAGGGTCGGGCCACTCAGGAACCCTATTGAAGGTGCCTCAGAGAGCCTGCCTCAGCCCTCCGAGGAAGCGCATTCAGAGGCATCTCTTCTCTCTTCGCGTCGTACCTCTTTCTTGTCATATCATGTCAGTTTTGGCAGCAGCACGAGCAAGCTATCTGGTGTAGGGACACCTGTCATCTTGCTGTGGGTGTGTTTGTTGCTATGTACATGAGCATGCAGGGGTATCTGAGGATGCGTGCTGACATGCAGCTTTTGGCTCATCGCTCGCGCCGCCCGCCAGGCCTCGCCATCATGTGGCGCCTTGCCTGCAGCCTGGCCCTCCCCTAGCTCGCTGGAGCACACCCGTCTTCAGGCGGTGCGCCCCAGCATGGAGGTGAGGTTTTCCTGCGACACGCTGAACGTGGGACCCTTTTCTACCTCTACGATGACAGCATCTACAAGTACGATCACTGCACCATTTTGGACCCGATCGGGAACAGCACCGTTGCCGCGGGTCCGTGCGGCATAGGCCAGGCACACAGTGGCGGCTTCAGCCCCGCTGTTGTACCCCGCTATCGCCCTACGGGTCTCACCACCCCCCTGTGCGCTAGGGGCGAACCCGAGGAGGACCCTGCTTTCTGGCACCTGATGATGATCCGCGCCCGGCTCATACCGTGTGCTGCGGCGTGGGCACCAGGTGAGGACAACCAGGACGTGTTCTGGGCATGGCTCGAGGACTGCGTCCCGTACATCCTGGCGACGCTTCATCTGCCACAGTACGATCACCTCTTTCAGGAGGATTCTGAGGACACAACCGACGCCCTGCGTCAGCGCACCGCGGTCGACATGTGCGAGAACATCTGGCACAGAGCGGGCCCCGACAGGCAGCGCACCAACCGCAACCTCACTCGTATCCAGAGCAGCCGCGAGTACGCCACCCGCTACTTTGGCCTCCTTCTGGAATACCAGGGCGCTCGTGCCACGCTCGTCGGCCCTGAGGCTTTCACGGCACCTTTGCCGCCATACCTCTCACGGGCCATGCTTTGCTGCCAAGAGGCCTCCCTCCACCCGACCAAGACGCCATGGCGTACCTCGCCGACGTGATCCTGCACCAACCGCCAGACATGCTGCCGCTCGTCGAGGCGGAGCTCGCCGCGGCGCCGATGGACGGCACCGATCAGGCCGCAGAGGATCCCGTATCATGGCTGCTACAGCACATCGCGGCCAGCGATATCGGCAACATATCCATGGACTCGTTCCACGCGTCGGACGATAGCCAGGACGGCATCGATACCCAGGATCGAGACGGCACGACACCACCAGGCGACTCGGCCCAGCGTGACCGCGACAGTGAACCCTACTTTGTGCACACCTCGTTGCACAGCAGTCCGCCCCACAACTCAGCTCAGGCCGACCCTGGCGCACAGCTCAACGACGCTGAAGGCGTCACTGCCGCCGACGCGACAAGCCATTCCACTGCATCGCCAGCTCATGTCAGCCTGTGCAGTGGCGGCTTCAGCCCCGCTGCACCACTGGCTAGACCTGGACATCCCCAGACCGCAGGTGGCAGCACCACGCCCTTCACCTCTGTACACCGTGACAACGCGACTGACTCCAACCCCAGTGTCATTGGCCACTGGCAGGCCGACATCGACAACGACCCCATCGATGATGAGCACCCAGATGCCAGCGGTTCCCACGAGCCCCAGCACAGCGCAGCGGCATCACGACATTGTGCTGCCTCATCTGCCTCTTTGTGGCCACGTACGCCATCGCGATAGCAATGCCGTACAAGGACCAGATCGATGGGTACTTGCCGACACCGAGCCGAGACCCCAGCTACCGACAACGACGACGACGCAAAGCGACGGCACCAGGCCCATCGGTGTCCACCACAGCCCGACGCAAAACGACATACAATGTCATGTCCACATTGTGGGCCACTCTCGAACGGACCAGCGTCAAACTCAGAGATAGCGTCTCGGGCGGAGCCACCGCAGTCGGGGTCGGCCTCGGGGGTGTCCTGAAATGGGCCAGCGGCAAGCTAGGGGCTATTGCCACGGGTGGAGTCGTGTGTGGTCTTCTACTCGTCGGTGCCAAACTTCTTGCCCAGGGAGCTGTTGGACACGTAGGAGCCCGCATCTGTGCGAGGGCCCTGGACTCATCCACAGCCCAGTGGTGCCTCCGCTGTTGCCAACCGAGCAGGAGGCCGCGGGACGAGGCCACATACAAAATGCCGTGCACGCTCGCCGACGAACACGACGACCAGCATGTGCACGCACTCCGACATCCGCTGCTACAGGAACACTACGCCGCAGCAGTTGCCGCCGCAGTCGCCGATGTCACTACCGACACCACCGCCGCCATCGTCGAAGTCACTGCCGCCGTATCGCGAGCCTCGTCTGTCACACCAAGATCGACCAGCCCGTCTCCACGAGACGGCTCCAAGAGCGGCGCGGCATTCGGTAACCTACCGACTAACGAGGATGCCACAGCACACGGCAGCGACACCGAGGCAAGGGAAACGCGTGAGCGCACCCACGATAGCCCGTGGTTCATCTTCCGACATGCTGACGCTCGTGGTTCCTCCCCCGACGCGGACACCCAACCACCACGACGGCGAGCACGCTATGCATCACCCGACAGGCCCCAGGCGCCTTCAGGCCCTGGTATGCCTTGCACAGCCCTCAAGCCACCGACACGCAACTTACGCAACACCATCCAGCGCGACCCAGCGGTCCCCGTGCCGCCGAAGAGCATACTTAACGCCCTGTATCAAAACGGCTTTGCGCTAGGTAACAGTGGCGTGTCTACAGAGGACATCAAAGACGCTCTGCGACTCCACGACTATCCTCGATTTACTCATGATCCAACACTCCAAGCGCTGGGGCCGTGGACGGACATCATGCAGAGGCCACCGAACCGCCTCACTTGGGTGCTGGAAGACTCGGGCGGGAACTCAGGCGAGACAATCTTCCCATACCTCA
This sequence comes from Prorocentrum cordatum, assembly GCA_963575745.1. Lineage (NCBI taxonomy): Eukaryota > Dinophyceae > Prorocentrales > Prorocentraceae > Prorocentrum > Prorocentrum cordatum. Next base: position 734,465 of record CAUYUJ010020738.1, on the reverse strand, counting down.
CGTGGGACCTCCGCCAACCCACCACTGACGCGCCCACTGTCTTTTGGCATGGGACCCGCGGTGACCTTGCGGCCCGTCTTGCTGCCAGTGGAGGGCACCTCTTGCCAGGTCCCCGCCGTGAAGCGAAGGGCCGAACTGGCACCAACGTTGGCCGCACGTACGCGAGCGTGCACCCTTCGCTGGCCGCGTGGTATGCAATGCCGCCCCACCCGCCTTACAGTCTCGAAGATGACACCCTCGCGTGGGGACCCATCGCACTCTGGATGTGCGAGGCCACCCAACCACCGCGCGGGGAAAACAGGCACAACTACGTGAAAAGGGGAGGCCCACGGAGCGCGCCTCATTTACCCTCGGGTCCTGAGCCTCCTCATCCGCATGGACTGGTGTGCCCCCACAGAAGCTGCTTCCAGGTGCCGTGCCCTACCACACGCCTATGGCATGGGCGACTGCGCGCACGCCCTTCACATCGCTGGCTACGATCATCCAGATCTCCGTGAGGCGGCTGAAGCTCACGACCAGGAAGCTAGCACCAGGCGCAGACCAGCTATCGCGGCAGCATGGCCACCGCCGCAGGCACTATACTCGCCAGAGGCAGCGCGAGTATGGGCCAAACAGCACTACGATACGGAAGCAGCCACCAGGGATGACCCAAACCAGCCCCGCCCACGTGTCTCGCTTCACATGCTCCAGCTGGACCCGAAACCACTCATCGACCTGGTGTACACTGGCTCGCAAGCTGTCCCCGTGCGGGGGCACCCTGACGCACGCGGGTCGCGCCCCAGCGGCTCCAGCCCTGGGGCCGCGTCGGGCCCACCACGCACGTACAAGTCAGGCACAGCCCTGGCGCACAGACCAGACCGCTCATCGACGTCATCTGGAGCCGACGAACGCCGTACGCCTTCCCTCATCAGCGCGGCCGCCGCCCTCGCCCGAGGCCGTGCCCGCCCACGGCGATCTGCCTCTCGCTCGTCACGACAGAGTGGCGGGAACTCCACCTCAGACAACAGTGGCATCGAGACGTGGGAGCACAATGTGACGGAAGAGGAGCCGACTGCCTACCACGTCCTCGCCTACCACGTCCGTGATGTGCGGTCCCGTGTCAACGCCCCTGGCATCGAGGTCTGGCTTGACCCTGGTGATCACCACGATGGTGCCTACTTACCGTGGGGGACGACAGTCATGGGCCACCGCGTTATTGACCCTGCTGTGGAGGGGCGGGACGGCTGGGTCATCCTCCACCACGACCACGGCGACACCACTACTAAGCTCTGGGTACCGACCCAAGTCCACGTCAAAGCGGACGACACCTGGCGCACCGTCATGGTACCAGCGGACATGGGGCCCCAGTGGATCCGGTGCCACGCCGAGGACGCTCGCCTCCCCGCCGAGGTTGTCCGCACTACAGGCCAATCCTGGTTTGCTGACGTCTGGCCCTTGTGGGATCGCCCGCGACCCCACCCAGACGACCCAGGCACAAATGAGCATGCGCTCCCGCCTTTACCAGGACGCTGGTCTTGCCTACAGTGTCGATTCCAATGCTGTCAGTACTGTGCGGCTCGCCGCAACACGCAGCTCGGCACCTCGGGCCAACCAACGTGCCCAGACTGTGCCCGCAGCGGACTGCGTACACTTATGGATTGGTCCACGGACTACTCTTGCAACAGTTGGACGTGTGCATACAGCACCGACAACAGGGACTCCGACACATGCTGCCTGTCAGCAGGTGCCCCCATCCCCCCAGTCCACACAGCCTGCTCGACGTCCGTGCCACAGGGATGCCGCCGCACATCCTTGCCCGCCAATTCGGCAACGCGCCAGCCCTCCACGACCTTAAGGAACCCCCCGAGCGCCTTCAGGCCCCGGGGGGGAACCTCCACAACCAGGGCAAGCAGGCTACCAGGGTCAACGGTACCTCCCACCGCAGCCGCGGCGCGTCCCCAGGCAGGGACTGCCTGACGGCACAAGGCGGCCACCTGGATTCACAGGAACGGGGATGCCCGAAGAACCTTCCCCCGACCAACCGCTTTGGAGGGAAGGCTACGTGCTCTTCAGTCCCCACCAGGCCCTCAAGGAGGAATTCACCTTCAACAAGACGGTCCGCCGACCCTACTCCCTAGCCATTTCCAACATGTACAGGGATCGTGTCACGGTCAGGACCGTCTGCGAGTCGATCGCCGAGCGCATCCACACTACCCGCACCCGCTGGCGAGATGTGGTACTGTACTGGGACGCCGAAGGTGGTCCTGGGCCTCAAGCCCTCGACTACGACATGCGACTCTGCGACGCCATGGTGAGCCGTGCCACGACCGAAGCCGAGCTAAACCACGACCGCAGCAACCGTGGTAGTTTCTGACTCTATGGACCAGCGCACCAGCGAGCCGTCAACATCACGGCGATCTCCGAGCCGCAGAACATCGACTACATGGAGCATGTGCGGCGATACTCACCCGTAGGGGGGACCTACCCTGACCACGCCTTCGAGCACGTCTATCGGGGCTGGCAGCGGCCCGACGTGCCCACCATTCTCCCCGACACCCGTCCCCTCTCGAGAGCCGACTGGCAGCGACACCAACAGCACCAGCAGCGCATTCAGCAGCGCGACCAACGTGACGCAGGACAGCAGGGCACGCCACGCTACCGCTCTCCCGCGCGAGTCCCGACAGGCGGTAACACGGCCTACGACGGGGTTGCCGCCTACTACCGTGGCCCCATAGGTGCCAGGCCCGCGGCTGCTGGGGCAGCCACCTCCAGCTACGGCCACGCCCCCCACGCCAGGGTACACCCAGCGGTCATCGGCTACCCGCGTACACCCGTGCAGGCCCTAAGGGCCACCTCGCCAGTGCCAGGGTCCACGCGCGCCTGGGGCCTTTACTCAGGCCGACATGATGGCACCTCCAGAAACCAGCCCGCAGTGATAACCCCTGCGGCTTCAGCCCAGGGGGCTGCAACAAACCGTGGCAGGGCTGGGCGCCCCGAAGGATGGCGTGAAGCGAACGTGCGCGCGTGGCAACCGCGCCAGCACACGCCCCCGCCAAACGTGGCTGCAACACTGCGCCCCGCCCAGGCAAAACCTGCCCCACCTGAGCGAGAGAGGCAGCCGCTTACCCCGCTCGTCCTCACGCACATCCAGGCGCATCACAGCGCCTCCCCGCGGCACAGCGAGGGAAGCGCCCACCACGTCAGCCCCCGCCCCGACGCTGTCGACCCTGACCAGGCACAGCCACGGCGGAGGGCGGCACAAGCGCCTCTCGCCAGCCCAGCCCATCACCCTGCGCGGCGCCGATCCGATCCCCGAGCAGGGCGGATTCCGAGCGCGCTAATGCCCAGGCGACCTCGCCACGCGACCGCCACACGGGCGGGCGCGGCCCGCGCAGCAGGTCCTGCAGCCGCCACAGCTCACGCAAGGCCCCAGGGAGCTCCACGAGCTCGCCGCCCCGCGAGACTCAGGCTGATCACCAAGCCCCCGAAGCGGTGCCACGCTTCGGTGCCAGCGTCATCGAACCTGGCCAGGTGGACCTCTCTCCGACGCCGTCCACAGACCACGAGCCGCCGCTGCCCACCCGCGTGATCGCCCCCATCGACGAGGCGCCAACCTTCGACCCGTTCAAGAACAAGTACCGTGTCAAGAACCTTGTGGCGGGTTTCGGCGGTGGCTCACCGCTCTCACCTCAGAGTCGGGGCGGAGCCCCCGCCACCTCAGCCGCTGCCGCGGCAGCGGCGGCCCCGCGGGGAATCAGCCCTGGCCGCAACGTGGGCCTCACGGCAGCGGGCATGGACGAGGCCCAGCGCCAGGCCTCCGACCGTGCTGCTGGAGCTGTTCCACCAGATGCTGCTCATCAAGATACTGACGGGGCGGGCGCGCCACCGCAGGACGGACCAGCGGTGTCGCGTGCGCAGTATATGCGCGTGCGTTGTGCCGCTGACGCGCCTAGCCGCCGCCGCTGGTTCGCTTTTGCTTTTGGTTCGGCAGGACGGATCGAGGAGTCGCCTCCCTCTCCCTCTGCTGCCGTCTCACCTCTCCTCCCCTCGTCCCCTACGGTACTGGAGTGAGGAGGATTTTTCGTGACATTTTTACTTACGTTTATGAACCCCCCCTGGCGCAGTGCCGACCGTGTCCCGCCTATACTTCTGGCCTGACGGCGGCTTCAGCCCCGGTCAAGCTAATCCATAGGAGCGCCATGAGCGCCTACTGTGGCCAAGCCTCCTACCTGGGCGAGGGTCAGGCTGACCTTCACCGTGCGGGGCGTGCAAACCCCAGTTCCACCGATGGAGACGGGCCAGGTCGCTCCATACACCTCGTCAGCCTTAACATCACCAGTCTCTCAGCGAATTGGCCAACCATCACCGCCCTTGGTGTCGACCACAACGCCGCAGTCATAGCACTGCAGGAGACCCGACATGCCAAGCCGACTAGACAAGCCATCGCTACCAGCGCCGCCAATCCACTCCACGGAGGATACCACGCCAGTCTTGGACCTGACCTAGATCTGGCGCGAGCCCAGCGCAGAGCTGCCCACGGCGGCACAGACCACACCGTTGTGGGCAACACTGGCGCCTCGGGAGGGGTCGCCATCCTCTCTAAGGATGCCATTGTCGACTCCACTGTCGACGACAATGCGCCCTGTATCGTCGCCCTCAAGGCCAAGAAAAGATGGCACGAGGTTTTTCTCCCGCTCTGCACTCAACACCGCCGCAGGCGGCGACGAAACAACCATGGGCCCGCGGGGATCTACATAGCGAGCCTCTACGGGATTGCTGGAGGAGACAGCACAGCTCTTTTTCGGCTCGCTGACTGCGCCGCCGCTAGGGTCGGCTCAGCCCCCTACTTCATCTGCATGGACGCCAATACGAACATCGACGACAATCCACACCTTCTGCACATGTTGCAGCACGGATGGTTCAACGTCGCTGAGGGCACACCAGACCACACCATGCACACATACGGCAATATCCCTGACTGGGACCGCGTCACCAAGTGCCCCCGCACTTCGCGCATCGATTATATCATTGCCAACCAAGCGGCGCGATCCCTTGTCACCGACTTCTGCTACCTTCGCGACTTGCCAGCGAAGTCTCATGTTGGCCTGCAGGTCACGCTAGACCTCAGTCGCCTCGACCATACGGCCCGACGTCTTCTTGCCCCCACGCCCTACCCTCCCGACGATGGAGCTCATGAGGGTCACGAGCTGCAGGCACTAGGGACCCTCATCGCTGGGCGATATCAGGACCGCATGGAACAGGCCGACACACGCGACGACGTGGAGCGCATGTTCGCCCTGGCTAACGAGGCCAGTCATGAGTACCATCTCACCCGTCTGCGCGACCTGCCACCTCCACCGCCCGACCACCCAAAAAAGAAGCCCCCCACCATGCACGGGCTCACGCCCACGTTCGAAGAGCGACCAGTTGTCCCCCGCGCCTTCCCCACCTACGGAGCTTCCACGATACACATGAACCGACTGCGCAAGCTCCATCGGCAACTCTGTGAGCTTCGTTTCATCGGACAGCACCATCATTTGGATTGCCGTGCTATCCCGCCGTACCTCGCGCAGCGCATCGACTGCACGTGGACCGCGGCCCGCCTCCTATGCCACAAGCTGCGCCCCACGGTTCTCCTAGACTTCCCCGAGGCCTGGACCCCCGACGAGCCAGCACCTCACGGAGAGCACCTTGACGTTTTGATCCAACACCTCGACTTGGAGCTGGCGCGACGTGCGAACCGTGCCAAAGCTGAACGCATCAAGATATGGGCTGAGGGCGTCCGCGAGCCAAGCGGGCGAAAGGCGGCCATATACGCACGGGCTGCTGACAGCTCGCCCACGGCGTATCTCCGCACGCCTACCACACCTGACGATACGCAACTCCACTGCGACACCAACGCCTTTAAACCTGACGAAGCTAGCACGGACGACAGCGACGCTGACACCGAAGCTGGCGGCTTCAGCCCCAGCGACGGTAGTTCGCCCGACACGGACAGCGACGAAGACCACACTCGTGAACCACCACCTGCGCAAGTCCCCGACATCCTCCCTGCCAACGCCATTGTTGCTAACACCAAGGACATGCTTAAGCTCATGGTCGACACCTGGGAGCCCATCTTGGGCAGGTACCGTGCCCGTGCGGGACATGACGCCGAAGCCATGCCGACGTGGGCCGACTTCTACGACGAGTACCGACAAGAGCTGCCTACGCCATCACCAGCTACCCCTTTCCACCTCACCGACGACCAACTCATCCACTTCATTCGCACCCGTTCACCGCGCCGTGCGGGGGGACTGGACGGCTGGACTACTAAGGAGGCTAAGGAGTTACCCGACGACATTCTTCGCCTCTTCGCCAGCGTCCTACGCGCTATGCAACGCACTGGCACCATCCCAGAACCCCTCCTCCACGTGCCAAACCCGTGCCTCCGAAAAGGCCGAGGCGAACTCCCAACGGACCAACGACTTCTCTCGGTGCTTTCCGTTTGGATGTATGCGTGGGAAGCGCCAGCTTACCGCAGCCTCACGGACTGGCGGAAAGGATGGACCCACGCCACGAGTTTTGGCGCTGTCCCCAAAGCTACCATTGGGGACGTCAGCACCTCTCTTGCCCTGCGCATCGAACACGCCAGGGCCTTACTCCTTCCCTTAGCTGGAGCTGCCCTGGACCGACAGAAGTGTTTCGACTACCTCATCACGGACATCTGCCTTAACCTTGCGCTTCACGCGGGGTGCCCCCAAGACATCGTTACTGTCCGCAGAAACTTCTACAGTCGCCACAAACGCTACATCCGCATGAACGGTGCGTACTCTAAGGAACTGGCCAGGACAAACGGTCACCTCCAGGGAAGCTCTTGGTCCCTGGACGACATTAAGCTGCTCATGTGTGTGTGGACCAAGAGACAGCATCGATACGTTCCGCGATCACTCAGCACTACCTTTGTTGACGACAGCAACTCCACTACCCACACCGCGCCTGAGTTGCAGAAATCTCTTGATGAAACCGCCAAGTTTGATCGATTTTCAGGTCAACGCATTCACCCTGGCAAAGTGGCGGGGTGGGCGCTCACCGACGAGCTTCACACCGCCGTTACCCAGCTCACTCTGGCGGAACGGCCCTTACGCGTGGTCGACTCCTTCAAGCTCGTCGGGAGTTACATCAACGCCGAGGCAGCGCCGGCTCCAGCCGCGCTTAACCTCACGGCCACCGCTGACGCCCGTGTTCGCAGGGCGACTAGTCGCCTGCCGCGCATTGGCAAGCTCCCATCACCGATGCTTATTAAGGCGCGGCACGCCCGTTCCCTTGCTGCCAGCGTCTGTACCACGGGCACCGACATTCAAGCCCCATCAGGCCCCGTCAAAACTGCCTACAACCATGCCCTTAAGGCGGCTATCCGCCCCAAGGGAAACAGGTGGGTCGAGTTTTGGACTCTCATGGCCGTGTGCGTCCCAGGACACGCCCTGGAGATTGACGCCATTATGCAGCGTGAAGTCTTCCTGTGTCTGCGGCGACAGGTTAACCGCGACGCTACTCTCTGCGGTCTCGTCAGGGATCTCCAACACCATGTCCAGACCCTTTTCGGGGGAGGACCTGTAGGACGACTTGTCCAGACGCTTCAGCAGCTCCGTTGGACCTGGCCCACATTTGGCATCATGTACGACGACTGGGGCTGTCAGATCAGTTGGCTGAACCTACCCCAAAACGCCTTCCTTCACATGCTGCGAGCCTCACAACGCAGAGCCTTTCTGAGAAAAATCAGGCCACGGCGGCATGACCTTGGACACCTGGCCTCTGTCAGACAGGGCCTCGACCTCTTCGCCAGCACCTGGCTCGCCCGAACGAAAGGAGCAGCCAAATGCAACGCATGGCAGCTGGCGCTCCTCCTTAACTACCTGTCGGGCGGGGACCACACCCAACAGCGACGATCCCGATCAAACACGTCCGCTGACCCCAGCCCCATCTGCCGATACTGCGACGAGGAAGAGGAAACTCAGGAGCACACTGTCCGCGACTGCAAGTGCTGGGCCCGAGAAAGAGTCCCTCTTACCACCCTCATCAGTGACGAGCAGTGGGCCCGTCTTCCGCCGCACACAAGACACTGCGGGCTCTTCGATGAAGACCCAGCCCTCCTCGACCTGCAGGCCGACCTCGCGAGGGACCCGCTACCTCAGCCCATACCGCGGCCCCCACCTGAGGGAGATCCTGCGGCTTCAGCCCAGGACTCCTACACCACCTACCTTGACCATGACACTGGTTGGACATGGGTCTACGCTGCCACGGACGGTGCATGCACCAACCAAGCCATCCCATTGCTTGCACGAGCGGGCTACGGCGTCTACTACGGCATCGACCACCGCATGAACTACAGTGCACGCGTTCACGGCATCACGCAGAACGCACAGCTTGCGGAGACCCTCGCCATTGTCCACCTCACGGCATGTGCTGAACGGCCCGTACACGTTTTCGTGGACAACCAGGCGGTGGTTGATGGGTTCCAAAGGATCATCGACGGACACTCACCACCGCAGGGCACGCACGTGGAGCTCTGGGAAAAGATCCACCGATGCGTCATGGCCAAGCCCAACATGTTCCGCGTCGAGAAAGTCGCTAGCCACCAGGGCGACATGGGCATCGACCTCGGGCTCATCGGGCCCATCGCGGAGGAGTTCAATCGTCAGGCTGACGCCCTCGCCACAACGGCGGCACGTACTCATAACCTTCCAGACGACATTGTCGAAGCTGCCAAATCACGACATCGCCAAGCGACCGTGCTTCATGGAGTCGCTGTCGCCATCTACGAGCGTAGACACCGTACACTCCCCCTCCCACACCGCAGGGCTGGGTTCACAGCTGCGGAACTAAACAAAATGGAACCAAATCCCCTGCTGTCTGACCAGGCACCACCCGCGGCTGGACCAGACATCCCACAGAACCCGGACGAGCTCTGGGCCGAGGCCCAACGGGCGATATTCGACGAACAGGAGGACGACCCGTTCGGCTTTGGTGGGGGCCTGGACTTCCTGGGCGACGGGCCAGCCAGCGCCAACCCTGCCCCGTCGGGCACCCGCACGGCGCCCCCGACTCCGCCATTGAGAGCGGCAGCGCACCCACATGACAACGCCGCTCATTTTCAAGACGCTGACGAACAGGAGGATGACCTGTTCAGCTTCGGTGGGGGATCGGACGCTTTGGACGACGGACCAGCCAGCGAAAACCCCGCCCCGTCGGGAAACCTCTCGATCCCTACTGCGACTCCGTCCCCGAGAGCGATATCGCCCACATACGATGATATCGGCCACCGCCATGACGCCGACCATGACCTGGGTGACCCCCGCGGACTGAGTGGCATGGAGGACGCACCGCCGATACCACACGCTGCCGACCATGCCGCCCTACCGAGACGCCAACCTTCTACGCGACCGACCTCAGAGCCCTTGCACGGCATCACGACTGGTCCCACCGCGCAAACCACTCCGCCCCCCCACCGCCGGCAGCCCGCGGGGGCGGCTTCAGCCCCCCCGCAGGGTACTAAACCAGACAGGCCCTCGTGCCCCATCCACGCTTCCATCGTTGCTGAGCGAGAGGAAGCGGCTCTCCCGACCTCTCGGGGCGTGGCCCTAGCGGCTCCAGCCCTGGGGTCGCGTCGGCCCCTCCAGCCACCCTTCAAGGGTGACGGACGCCAGCGTACAGGGTCCCGCACTACGCTAGTCCACCATTTGGACAGGCGTACCGAGGACCTCGCCTCTGTCTCGAGGCCCTCGGCTGCTGGCACTGAGCAGCCACCCCTCACCGACCGCGAAACCGAGCTGTCACAGGCTATGGCTGCTCTCCAGCAGAGGTGCTTAGCTCTCGCCGCGGACCTCGCCGCCGCCCAAGCTCGTCAAGGCCCTCTACTCCAGCGCCTCCACAGCGCTGGGCGAGCCTTTGCCGAGCTGCTCACGGCCTCGCCCGATGGTGCCGTGCCGTCACTCACCATCCAAGCTATGTTGTCATCGTTCCGCGGCGCTCCACCTGGTGCCCCGCGCTAATCCCCTCCTTTCTGCCTGCCCGTGTGTACGCGTGGCTCCGCGTCCACGGTGTCAGGGCGTGGGGGCGGGGGGTGCCCCGTCACTGCGCGCCGCTTAGCGGCCAAGCGCCCAACTGGCGGTCTGCCAAGCCGCCTAGCCACGTGTCAGCACGTCGCCTTTCTTGTTGGGGCCTTTTTCCTCACGCGGTCTGACAGGTGAGATCATCATCGTCTGTCCGCCGTCTGTAGCGTCTGTCGCACTGCGCCGGGGGAGGGGTTTTTTTGTTGCCCGCCCTCGTATCTAAAGGCTGCACCGCCGCAAATAGTGTTTGCGAGTTGTCGCACCGCAGTGCGCCTCGCGGACGGACCCTGGTCCGCCTACTTGTCCGATCTCTCTCTCTCTCTCTCTCTCTCTCTCTCTCTCTCTCTCTCTCTCTCTCTCTCTCTCTCTCTCTCTCTCTCTCTCTCCTCTCTCTCTCTCTCTCTCTCTCTCTCTCTCTCTCTCTCTCTCCTCTCTCTCTCTCTCTCTCCTCTCTCTCTCTCTCTCTCTCTCTCTCTCTCTCTCTCTCTCTCTCTCTCTCCCTCTCTCGTTCTCCCTCTCTCTCACTCTCTCTCTCTTCTCGATCGAGCGAGAGAGCTCTCTCTCTCTCTCTCTCTCTCTCTCTCTCTCTCTCTCTCTCTCTCTCCCCTCTCCGTGCCTCGATCCTCCTCCTCCTCCTCCGTTCCCCTCCCCCTCCCCCTCCCCACCCTCCCCCTCCTCCTCATCCCCCTCCTCCTCCTCATCAGTATCATCATCATCATCATCATCATCATCATCGCCATCAGCATCAACATCATCAACATCAGCATCATCATCATCACCACCATCATGTTCATAATCATCATCAGCTTTTACATCATCATCATCATCACCATCATCATCAGCATCATCATCAGCATCATCAGCACCACCATCCACATCATCACAGCATCATCGTCATCAGCATCACCACCAGCATCATCAACATCGTCATCATCATCAGTATCACCACCATTATCATCATCATCATCACCACCACCATCATCACCATCATCAGCAGCAGGAGCACCCCCCCTCATCCCCCTCTTCCTCCTGCTCCCCCACCCCCTCGAGCCGCCTCCTCCTCCTCATCCTTCTCCTCCTCCTCCCTGACCCCCTCCTCCTCACCCATCTCATCCCCCTCTTCCTCTCCCCCCCCCCCCCCCCCCTTCCCCCCCGTTTGCATGGGCCCAGGCCCAGAATCGCAGGAGAGCCCGACGAGCGAAGCGCGAGCATCTCCGCGCGATCGCTGGCTTCGAATAGTTGGAACAAACTATACCGCTCATGCCTGCTGATCGAGATCACCCCCATCAGGCCCCTACACATACGCGAGCAGGACGAGGTGCATCATGGGCGAGAGAAGGGGAAAGTGACGAAAAATGAAAAAGAGACGGAGGAGACGGAGAACGAGAAGGCGGAGAAGGATACCGAAACGGAACTTGAGGCTAAGAAGGATGGAGAGATCTGTTTGCCCCTCCTCCCTCCTCCAGCTGGTCCATCGCAGCCGCCATCCTCGCTTGCGTCTCTTCGTATGGCAGCTCGGGGATCTCGTTATCCTGCGGAGGGTGTTCCTCCTCCTCCTCCTCCTCCTCCTCCTCCTCCTCCTCCTCCTCATCCCCCTCGCGATTTTTCAGCTCGCTGAAGGGTTAGGGGGCGCCTTTCCAGATTCCTGGCGCAGTGCCAGACCACAGCATGTTTGGAAAACCGTGAGCTCACGCCGTCCAAGCATTATGTGCCACGGCGTAGTCACGATCAGGAATCGGGCCCCGAATGGCCCTCATTCCCATCGTCCTTTTTGCGATCCCAGTGCACAAACATGATGCGCAGCTGGCGGCTCTGAAGGCACCTCAGTTCGGAATTCTTCAATGTGAGGCCCCCATCATCTCCTCAGGCTTCTCTGGCCCCAGGGGTCCGACCAACGCGAGCACCACCCTCCTTCCCTTTCGTTTCCTGGGCCCCATTGGCCCGAACAGCACGATATCATTCCCGAGATCCTCTTATTCTCAAGTATTGTTCGGGTAGCCCGATCCATACCTAGCACCCCATACCCTCCTCGCGTTTTTCTGGCCCGAGAGGCCCGAACAGCACAGCCGCCTGGGGTTGCTATGTGTCCAGGGGTCCGACCAGCACGATGGTCTACCCCTCCCCTCCTTACAAGTTAGCCCCTCCTCTTCTATCTTCTCCTCGATCTCCTTCAGGGGTCCGATGTCCCTTTCCTCCACTCGCGAACGCGATGTCTGACACAACCCCTTCCCCAAAGCCCGTTCGGGCAGAGGCTCCAGGCCCCGCGAAACCCCTCGCCGCGATGCCCGACGCCGACCCTTCACAACAACACCCCGACCTCGTTCAATTTGTTCGGGCATCAGGTCCCATCAACACGAGCACCCCCCCTTTCCTTGCATTTTCCTGGCCCCAGCGAATCAACGCGATTGCATGTGTGTTCCTCCTTACGCTTCCTGACCCTAGGAGTCCGAACAAATTTTCGCCCCCCCCCCCCCCCTGCAGTTTGTCTGACGTCCAGGGCTCCGAAATCGCGAACGTCACCCCTTCTCATTGGTTTATCGTGGGCCCCAGGGGTCCGATGAGATGGATTATTTGGGCGGCGGTGTGGGGTGGATCCTCGAGTGATCTCCACCTCGCCCCTATCCTCCTTATCCTTCTCCTCCTCATGGGCGGCTTGATGGCGTCCACCATCGTCTTCGGGGGGAAGCGGCCTTTCTCCAACTTGCATTTCTCGCGCAACACCGAGCCGAACGCGAGCTGCCACGCCGCCTGCGGGGATGGAGGAGCACGTGCAAAAGGCGAAGGGACAGAGGGATAGAAGAAGCAGAACACGTGGATACATCAGGAGCTACAGACATGCAACTGGGCCTCCACCGATCTTTCCCTCATCGATCCTCCGACCCTTCCCTAGCTCATAGAGCCTCCATCCTCCGATCCTCCCTCATCGATCCTCCGAGATCCTTCCTTCATCGAGCCTCCTCGTGATCGCATCTAGCGCCTCATCCGATCCTTCCCTCATCGATCGCCGCGCCTCCATCGTATTCTGGCTGAGGCGCTCTCCGTTGGTGACGTTGTTGATCGCCTCCAGGGTCGGCACGAATGCCCCCCCTTCACGCGTTCCCACGGGCGCGGATCGAGGAACAGAATCGAGGCAGCGCAGTCGGGGCGCTGACCTAAGGAACCCTAAATAAGGAACGAGGCCCCTGTTTCCCATACGTTCAACCTCGGTTCCCCAACGAAAAGGATTCATTCTTCAGCGCCCCGACTGTATGAAGAGAATGACCTATAGGCAGGGGGCACGGTTGACTACCTAGCATCTCTTGTGGACCCTTCTCCCGATCGAATCGCTCGACCTTCGTCCGCCTCATGCAGATCGCCCCTCTCGATCCTCGGGGCAGGATGCACCCCTCCCCTCCTTCAGCGCTGCGTAGCAAGGGCGGTCGCCACTCTTCTGGCACGGGTAGCTTCCGAAGTCGGGGATCGTCGGACGCCCTCGCGGCGGTGCGAGGGCGAGGCTCAAGGTTGAGATTCGGTAGGCCTCAGATGGCAGGCGTTTGCGATGAGGAGGGCATGGTTTCAATGGTGATGCAGCTGCGGCCGATGCGGCGGCAAACAGGGATGATACAGTCCCCAGAAGAGGCGAACGGAGGAAGCGGACCAGGAGGACGATGGACGAGCAGGATACCGATGCAGAAAGGGATCTAAGTCGCGTCGTCGTCTGAACCGACGTCGCCCGAAACGTCGCTACCGTTATCATTGATGAGGAATTGCGTCGCCATGGCAACCACCGTCAGCATCATGATCATTAGTATCGCTGTCGGTGATCACCATCGGCATCATCATCGCCATCGCCATCACCGTTCTGCATCACCCTCATCATCGTAGTATTCGTCGCCGTGGTTAGCATCAGCGTCGACGATATCGGCGTCAGTCGTCGAATGCGCGGCGCTAGCTCCTGCTAAGCACAACTGGCCGATCGTGTCCGTCTGGGCATGCAGCGCCTCGGGATGTGGTGCGGAGGTGAGGAACGCGAGAGGCAGATGCATGGGTCCTCATCCTCATCCCTCATCCTCATCCCTCGTCCTCATCCTCATTCTCATCCTCGTCCCTCCTCGTCCCCATCCTCGTCCTCATCCTCAACCTCGCCCCCCTCCCCATCCTCGTCCTCATCCTCGTCCTCATCCTCGTCCTCATCCCCATCTGCATCCCCCTCCTCATCCTCGAGCCCGATCGCCAATCCTGGTCCTCATCCTCATCCTCATCCTCATCCTTATCCTATCCGTCCTCGTCCTCATCGTTCTCCGATCCATGTGCCTCGGGCTGAACTAATCCTAGAAACTCTGCCTATCGGAATTCTCATGTCCTCCTCGAGCTCCTACTCCTGGCCCCCTCCCTACTGCGCCTGCGCGGCGAGCGCTGGTTCGCCCACCCACGTTTTCGGGTTCCCGAGCTTGCGCGCCATGGCCTCGAGGGAAGGCCGATCCTTTCCTTCCCGCTCCTTCTCCTCCTGAGGAGCTCCTGCCCTCTCGACCTCTGGATCTCTCCAGCTCTCTCGACCTCATGCCTCTCGACCCTATCCCGCTCAGGGCGTCGGCGGACCCTGCCAACATCGATCGTCGCCATCGTATTCTGTTGGCAGGATCCGGGGCCCAAGCTGGAATCCAACGCGGTGCGGGCGCGTGACCCTGCTTGCTTGCCCGAGCCCCGCCTTGTCTGACCCTTGCACATGCGTTGCGCGCGCGACCGCGGGCCGGGCGCCCTCGGGCCAAGCCGCGCGGAGCGCGCGCGCGAGCTCGCGCGCGAGCATGGGTCGAAGGGCTCAAGAAACGAGGAGGCGGACGAGGAGAAGGGGGAGGGGGGGGGGAAGGGGGGGAGAAGGGGGAGGAGCAGGAGGAGGAGGACGAGGAGGAGGAGAAACAAAGCACGATGAGGAGGAGGAGGACGAGGAGGAGGGGAAGGAGGAGAGGACTTGCGCATATCCTGACAACGCAAGGAAGGGAAAGAAACGCCGAGCCGAGCCGAGGTAATTGGCCGGCGGTCTCCTGATCGCAGAGTGAGTTATAAGAGTTCCTTTGCCAACTCGAAAACCCAAGTGTCAAAACCCACTCATCTTAATTTTTTTTCATTATGCGATCGAATGCGGCGTCAATGTATGATTATAAATTTAAAAAGATCACTGCAGCATGCATAGATTTCTATCAAGCGGGGGAAGTTAACTCGAAAACCACATGTTGAAAACCCCATGCAAAACTTCATTCTCTGAACAGAAGAGGCGATCATCTGAATGTGGAATATACAAAGCGCATATACACCACGCAGCGCGCGCGGGCGGGTCACCCGCGCGCGCGCCGCCCTCCACGCGCATGTACATTTTGATACAACGGGGGCGATGTTAACTCGAAAACCCAATCGTGAAAACCCAAATGTAAAAATTCATTCTCCGATCGGAAGAGGCGATCATCTGAATGTGGAAGATGCAAAACACATGCACACCATGCAGCGCGCGCGCGGGCGGGTCACCCTCGCGCGCGCCGCCCTCCACGCGCATGTAAATGTTGATACAACGGGAGCGATGTTAACTCGAAAACCCAATGGTGAAAACCCAATGTAAAAAATCATTCTCTGATCTCGAGAGGGGATCATCTGAATGTGGAATATACAAATTCGCATATACACCATGCAGCGCGCGCCGCCCTCCGCGCCCTCGTATACATATTGATATACAACAGGAGCGATGTTAACTCGAAAACCCAATGGTGAAAATCCATTGCAAAAATTCATTCTCTGATCGGAAGAGGCGATCATCTGAATGACGAATATACAAAACGCAGATACACCATGCAGCGCGCGCGCGGGCGGGTCACCCGCGCGCCCGCCGCCCTCCACGCGTATGTACATTTTGATATACAACAGGGGCGATGTTAACTCGAAAACCCAATGGTGAAAACCCAATGTAAAACTTCATTATCTGATCTCGAGAGGGGATCATCTGAATGTGGAATATACAAATTCGCATATACACCATGCAGCGCGCGCGCCGCCCTCCGCGCCATCGCATACATATGGATATACAACGGGAGCGATGTTAACTCGAAAACCAATGGTGAAAACCCAATGTAAAAAATCATTCGCTGATCGGAACGGGCGATTATCTAAACGTGTAACGCGCATGCGCCAACATAATGCGGCGGCATCGAATTATCGTCCATGCGGTCGTTCAACGCGCGATCCAACAAACAAACAAGACATACGCAACAAAAACAAGACATGAGACAGAAAAACAAGACATGCCCAAACAAACAAGACAACGTCAACAACATCACAGCATGGCGCGATTTTCAAAACAAAACAGCAGTCTTGAAACAAATGCAGCTGGAGGATGTCAGGGTCTGCCGCGGTCCTCTGCAAGCTCCCCAGCTTCGGCACCACCAGCTCGAACTCGGGGTTGCCGCGCACCACGCAAGCGCCCAGCGCCCCCACCAGCACCGCGGTGCAGCCGCTGGCCAGCCTCGGCGCCTCCACCGGCCCCATCAGCAGCCAGTAAGCCATGGGCGTCGCTCCCGCCGCCGCTGGCTGCGCCCGCGCCAGCACCTCCTTCTCCAGAGCGGCTGCCCCGGGCCCCCGCGGCTCGCCCTCGAAGAACTGCGCGTTCAGCGTCACTACCAGCGCGCCGTCGACGCCCGCCGGGGTCGCCAGACTTGCCCCCCTTCGAGGGGCCCAACGCGCGGAACAGCTGAACTGGTCGCGGTAGTCCTTCTGCGTGAGGGGGGCCACGGCCTCGTCCTCCAGCACGGTCGGCGGGCGGGGCCCGAGCGGCGCACCCCGCTCCAGTCGCGTCAGCTCCTGCCCCAGCAGCACCTGCCGCCGCCCGGCGGCGGCGACCCCGCGGCTGGCGCCAGCGCGAGGGCCTGCTGCCGCACTCGCGCTTCCCGGCGAGCGGGCGGTTCCCCGCCGCGGCCGCCGCCTCGCCCGCTCCTGCGCCTGGCTCGCTCGCTTCTTCATCAAGGCACGGTGCCCTGAGAAGCTCGAGCCCAGGCGGCGGCCCGAGGACAAAGGGGTCACCTCCACCGCCTCGGATGAAGCCTCCAGTGACGGGGTCGACGAGCTCGAAGCCGCAAGCGTCGGCGCAGCCGCCAGGCCTCCGCGCCGCCGCGCGCTCGGGCCTCTGCTGAGCTTCCCGACGGGCAGCGGCGCTGCGCTCCTCCGAGCTCCGCGAGGCCCCGTCCGCTGCGCTCCTCTCGGACGAGATCCAGCGCACGTGCGCCACGGCGAAGCTGGCCAGGCACAGCCTAAGGAAGCGCGCCGTCGCCCGACTCGAGCTCCGACCCTTGGCGATCCCGAGCACAACGGCCATGGCATCACTGAGCGCAAGATGTCGACTACCCACTGCTTTGCTGTCCCGTAAAATGTGACGCAGAGCCCAAACTCCAGCCCGAGCCTCCAAGATCACCTGGTCGCCCGAGACGCTCCAGGGTCTACTCATCACTCGCCTCCAGCAGCCTCCCCAGACGGACCTGGGCACCGCAGGCGCCCCACGAAGATCTCCTTGCTCTTGTCCCCAGACTCCCTCATCATCTCGTGGGCGTGCCCGTTGCTCCCCGCACTTCGTAAACCTCAACCTATCAGAATACCGTCCCGCATATCTGATCGCACCCATGTCGCATCGTCGCTCCAGAACCCCGTAGCCCCACTCGCTCGCGTCGAACACCGTCACCTTGGGGCCCCACGTCATATTGAGCTCTCTAGAGGCCAGGGGCACCAGATGACTCACCCACTCCAGCTCTTCTCTAACACAATCGCAAAGAGGTGTCGCTCGGACAGGATGGCGATCGATAAGGGCATACACGGTGTGCAAGACCGACAGGATGGGACGTCGCAATAGGACGCGAAAGGTGATATGACCAACGATGCTTCTCAACTGGGAACCACTCGCTCGCCCCCTGCGCAGTATCTCCCGCAGGCCGAGGATGGGCCGCCAGGCCGTGCGCGGGGCTATCCCCACCGCAGGCCGCAAATCGCCAAAGTGCCAGCCGAGCGTATCTCCGCCTCGGCTACAGGTCACTGGGCGCACGCCAAGCCCATCGGCTTCGAGAGCGGCGCCAACCTCAGTGGCCAGCCGGCGGCCCTCTTCCCCGTCCATCCCGAGCGCCACGAAGTTGTCCACGTACTCGGTGTGGGCGCAGCCCTGAGCCACTGAAGGGGCAGGCCGCCCGCCCACCAGTCTGTTGTCCGCATCCACGCCGGCGACCCTCTCGGCCACCGCCTCATGGAGCGCCTGGCAAACGTACAGCGCCCCCTTGAAGCCCATGGGCAACACGCTCAGCACCTGCACGACACGTACTCCAGGATGCACGCGTTCGCCTTCAAGCCATCGAACTCCGACAGCTCCAGCGCACACGGGCTCCATCCCGAAGTACTCGCGCAGCTCCTCGGGCAGGCCAATCGAGTAAAAGGCCACCTCGATGTCCACGCCCGACACGTACACAGGCCCAGTCCCCTCGACCTCAAGCCGTCCAAAACTGTCGCCTGTTGCCAGGCTCACTCACGGGGCGTCTTTAGACCAGCAATTGCTCACTCTGCAATCCAGGATAAGACGTTGTTCCCCTCCCTTCTTCCATGCACAATAGGTACCGGCGCTTTTCTTGCAGCTGCGCCTGTGCTCGATGATGCCCCGCTCGTGCAACCGTCTAAGGAGCTTCGCATGCTCCTTTGGCTTCTGGCGCACGATCGGGTCGTTGTAGGCACGGCGCAACTGCTGACGCCCCTCCTCAGCCGCCCCCTCCTCGGGCGCCCGAACCAAGCTCTTGAGAGCCTCGAGAACCTTCGCGCCCGCCGAGCCCCCGACGCCCTCGATGCGCGCGGGCCGACGCTGGAGACTGGGCAAGGCTACCCGCCCCACCTCGAGGGGGGCAACAGCTCCAGCAACGCCGCCGTAGCTCTGCTTCGACAGGAGCTCCTCCAGGGCTCCCTGTCCGTGCAAGTCAGCCGGCGGCGAACCGAGTTCGCGGTGGGCTTGCTCGATGCGCGCCAAGCAGGACTGCTGCGCCGCACTCGGGCGCAAATTAGTGCTGCCGAGGTCCTCCCTGGCCCCGTGCAGCTCGTTGAGGGTGGCGATCGCCTCGGACACTCCATCCTCGCGATGACGCGCCCGAAGTCCACGCCGGCGGACTGCGTGGCTTAAACTCTCCCCCCCCCCCCCCCCTCCAGGAAGACGAACCAGCGCTGCCAGCCCCGTCTGTCCCTCGGGCAAGGGCAACGGAAGAAGCTCGCGAGCAACTCGGCGCTCACGAGGATTGCCGCAAAACTGTGGAGGATGGCCTCCGCCCCCGCCGCGTTCAGCTGCGGCCGACGGCCGGGGCCAGTGGGCAGGAACTCCTGCCCGATCACTCCCCATCCTTCTTCTTGATGATGGTGAAGGACAGGCGCTCCTCTCGCGCCTCCCTCACCTGCTTCATGATGTTTACCTCCCTCTCGTGCTCGTACGCGTACTCTAACAGCTGGGCCTGGCTGTCCAGGACTTCGAAGCTATCAGGGTTGCAGAGCTCCAGGTGGTCGCGAGTCCCGGCCTCCTCCACCGACGCGAAGCACTTGCGATGCGTGTCCACACCCCAGTCGCCCGTCTCCACGCCGAGCAGCACCGTGAAGTACCTGTGGTAGCCCGTCCGTCCTCCTCCTCGTCGGTTCAAGACCATCACCCACCACTCGGTCGTCCTCGGGCCGACCATCGGCCAGTCGGCGAAGTCAGCCTCGCTCGACATGCTCACCACGTCGCGCCACGGGGTACTCCTCCGTCCACCTCCGCTTAGGTCCACGTTCATGGCCAGCGCGTCTCCAGCCGCATCTGACCCGATCCAGCTCATCACGTCCTGGCGCCTCAGCCGTCGCAGGCACGAGCTCCTGCCAGTGCCCGTCGGCGTCAGCGCGACGTCGCCCAAGGTCACCGCGGCCGCGGGGAGCAGCACCTCATCTCCTCTATGGTACTGCCCACGCGCCGCCACCGCCACCCTCTCCAGGGTCGGGCCTCCGCGGCCCTCTCCTTCGCCGCTGCCGCCTGTAGCCCCGCCTCCAGCTGGTTCTCCAGCTCGCCGAGGTCCCCCAACCGCCAATGCCTCGCCCCCTCCCCCAGCCGCCAAGCCCCCCACCGCCGCCGCGCCTTCGGGGGGCCCTGCCCCCCTTGCCGCCGCCGCCGGCTGGATAGGGAGCCGCTCGAGGTGGCCCCCAGGCCAGGTCGCCGCCGGGTCGCGGCCTGCCGCCGCCTTCCGCCCACGACACACCGCCCGCTCAAGCACCTCCGACTGGTCGAGGGCGTCGTCCAACTCTTGCTGGGTCGGCCCCGCCCGAAGCCTGTACACGTTCTCTCGCGCCAGTCCCGGGGGCGGGCGCCGTCGCGCCTCTGCATTCCGCACCGCCGAGAGGCTCACCTCCTCCAGGTCATCCTTCTCCGCGTAGCAGTCCCCGTTGGACGTGGGGATGTAGTTAGTCTCCGCCCGCCCCCGCGAGGCTCTCCGCCTCCGGCGTCTCCGCCAGAGCTGCGGCTGCCCTCGCGACGGCAGCTGCGACCAAGGCTCCCCGCCAGGCCCCCGATCGCCCCCGGGCCGCGCGCCCCAGCCTGGACACCCACGCCGAGCGGCACCTCGGCCCAGCTCCACGGCAGCGCCAATCGCGGCCCCACCTCAGCAGCGTCTTGCCGAACAGCGGGCGCGCCTGGGCACGTCGGACCTGCAGGGACAGGAAGGTACCGACCGCTATGGCAGTCGCGGCAGCGGTGCTCGGCACTCCGCAGGCGCTCGCCAGGCAGCTCTCCGTCAGAACCGCAGCCACAGCCGCAAGCCCGCCCCACATGCACAGCGCCTGAGAGGGACTCTGGAGCGCGGCCCCCTCCACAAATTAACTTGAGCCAAGACGGCTGCGGGGCAACATGACGCGGCCAATTCTGCGAGTCTGAGGCCCCGAGATCAATGTACAAGTACCGTCAGAAATATGCACACACATGTATATATATATATAGAGAGAGAGAGAGAGAGAGAGAGAGAGAGAGAGCTCTGCCACCCCCCCCGTGCGCCAGTGACTGACAGACGACAATGCCCTTTCTGCGTGGTCCACCCGGCGGAACGGCGAGCTCGACAGGCGAAGCTGGGAGCCGCGCGCGCAGCAGAAGCACGAGCGTTAAAGCGAGGCCGAAGGGTTCAAAAAGGCCCAGAAGAAAGAAACATAAGGAGAGAGCGAGGGGGGGGGGGGGGGAAGCTTGAGCCAGAACCGAAGTACGGCACACTCGTCAGCTGGCTGTTGCTTCATCTTCGAAAAGAGGACAGCTCTGCCATCCCCCCGTGCGCCAGTGACTGACAGACGACAATGCCCTTTCTGCGTGGTCCACCCGGCGGAACGGCGAGCTCGACAGGCGAAGCTGGGAGCCGCGCGCGCAGCAGAAGCACGAGCGTTAAAGCGAGGCCGAAGGGTTCAAAAAGGCCAGAGCCCGAAAGGTTGCACTGGCCGCAAGGCCGAACTAAAAGACACGAAAAATCTTCCAAACCCTAGCCTGCAGGGGAACATCGGCAGGCTTCACCCCCAATGCCCGAGTATGCTTGTTAATGCTATAGCTATTCTCAGCAACTTGGTAGAGGGTACGCGCCAGCGCTCTGCATAACTTATTGGGATAAGACGCGGCCACAGCAGTCCTTGTTCGCCCACTTACCTGACCGACGCCTTCAAGGATCAGGTGCGGTTTGTTGGAGCAGGAGCACATGCCAGCACGGCCAGCACAGCGAACGTCAAGAGCTGGGTGATAGCCAGCGCCCCACATGGCCAATCTAGTCCGATTCCTCCAGGGAGCGCTGAATTGACAAAGACCAACAACGTGCACTGACAACCAGGAAGGCGAAGGAAGGTTGAAGAAGGGGAGCGTGCCAGATGATGGAGGAGGAGGGGTTCTCGAGGTAGACGGGGGCCCCGAGGCGCACGCACGTTTCAATGGCCTCAATGCTGGTGTTAAACGTGTTGCTGCAAACTTCAAGCCCGTTGAGCTCAGAGGGGTTGAGGCCGTCAAGCCCCATGGGGGCCGCGATGGATCTGAGCGGTTTCCGGAGGGCCCTGGACCGCGTAGTACACAGAGTGCCTAGCCAGACGCCGACAATGACCCCGCCCTGCAACCACCCACGGATAACGCTCCAAAGCCCGGATGAAGGTGGTCCTCCAGGCCCCCGTTGCGAACGTCTAGGGACGCGACAGCGTAGCCGGCAGCCCTTAGGGCCGCGCTCAGGTGCCCGTCTCCAGCAAACAGCACCAAGAAGGCAAAACGTCGCAGACGGGAGGCGCGGCGCAGCTCGGCAGCTAGCAGACCCTTGAGGCGCTCGCCGACTCGCCTGCGCCTCGAGAGCCCTGGGCCCTCGACTGGGGCGCCACGGGCTGGCTCAGGGCCAAGGCGGTCACGATGGACTGCGGGGCCCCAGGAGGCAGTGCAGAGCCGGTGCGCAGCAGCAGCGTCAGGTTGGCCAGCACCAGGTCCCCGTAGGTGAACACGTCTGGCGCCACTGGGCCCATGGTCTCGAGGAGCCTCGCGTCCTTGGCGTACCGCTTCGCGGAGACAAAGGTCGCCCAGCGCCCCCGGAGGCGGACCTGCTCGGCTGACCGCCTCCCGAGGGCCAGGTCCTCCGACGCCCCGCCGCGCCGCGGCTGGCAAGGGCGCGGCTCGAGCGCGTGGAGGCCGAGGAGGTTCGCCGCGTCGACGAAGGCCTTCCGGCACCGCGAGAAGTCCAGGCCCATCGCGAGCTCGTCGGGCTTCAGGCGCGAACGGATGCACTGCAGGGCGGGGTTCAGCCACGCGCCCAGGTCCACGACGACCGCGTCGTCGTGCACGCCTGTCCCCCCCGCCTGCAGCAGGGCCGAGTCGCGAAGCAGGATAGGCCAGAAGTGGCGCGCTGGCCCGGCAGCTGCAGCTGGAGCGACAAGGTGCCGACCTCGTATTTGCATGATCTCCTGCGGCCTCAAGTAGCACACGTGGCCCAGAGCCGCGAGCACCGCGGCTCGGAGCAGGGGCCAGTGGACGAGCACGCCCACGATGGCACCCATCGCCGCCCTGGGGGGCGGCAGCCGCGTCAGCGAAGGCGTTCGCCGCCTCCACCCTCGCGACGCGCGGTGGGGCCGCGGCAGCAGCGTGGGCCCCGACCGGCCCAGGGCGGCAATAAGTGCCCGAGCGCCGCGAGGGTGCTGCTGCCGACGTCCGGCCCCTGGCCATCCAGGTAGAGCCCGTTGCAGAAATCTACCAGGTGGTCGTCGAGGGTAACCCAGTCGTGCCAGTCGAGCCCCAGCAGGCGGCAGTGGTCGTAAAACTGCTTGAGGAAGTTCCGATAGATAATCTCCGTGGCAGGCCGGATCGCCAGACGCTCCAGCGCGCTCAGGCCCGCCCCCGGCGGCTGGCTGCGAACCGCGGCGGCGGCAGCAGACGCCCGGAAGGTCTTCAGGAAGGGCTGCCTTCGGCCCGACTGCCCAGCCGCCAGCAGCCGGCCGCGCTCCGGGCGCGCGCGGGGCATGCACACCCGGCGGGCGCGGCGGCGGCAGCCCCGGTGGCGCGCAGCCAGCCTCCGAGGTTGGCCCCAGGCGGCCTATGCCTCAGGCATCGCTCTGCCTGGCGGGATCTGATGCGCCTGGTGCCAGTAAACCAGCCAAAACGCCCTCGGGAAGGCGCGTCACTCACGTTTCTCTCGGTAGGGGCCCAACGAACCACGATGCGACAGGCGGCGACCAGGGCCAGGCAGGCGATCTTGGTGAGGGAGGGCTTCAGGAACTTAGAGCGGGCGCGGCCTTTGGTGGACCCAAGGGCCAAGGGCAAGTTATCAACTATGAACAGCAGGCGGCGACCCAGGGCCCGTTGGTTACGAAGAGCGTGCCGGACAGCCAGGACCAGGGCCTCACCCCCCAACGCCAGGATATTGATGCCCGGGGAGACTTGGGACGAGGCCGCAATGTGGGCCCTTGTC
This sequence comes from Prorocentrum cordatum, assembly GCA_963575745.1. Taxonomy (NCBI): domain Eukaryota; class Dinophyceae; order Prorocentrales; family Prorocentraceae; genus Prorocentrum; species Prorocentrum cordatum. The sequence goes on along the minus strand of CAUYUJ010020738.1, from coordinate 710,443 downwards.
AGGATCCATAAACTCGCCTGGAACTTCGTCGAAAGCGCGGGCAGCCTGCTCAAGGTAGGTGGGGTCGCACGGGAAAGGCTCCAACGGGTCGAGGCCGGGGGGCGCCGAGGACGCAGCAAGAGCGGCTTCGCGAGGGCGAGTGTGTTCCTCGACTTTATACCGCCACCGCTCCGAGCATCTGCCGATCGTGCCCGCTGCCTCGCAGGAGGTCCGCCGGACAGAAACGCCGAAGCCAAAAGGGAGCGCGTTGGAGGCGTGAGCTTGGTCGTGCCACGAGGCGCCCGGCCGCGCGGTGAACAGTGGGAGAACACATCGGGGCCTCCACAGCTCCCGCCTGACGCCAGGCCAGAGAACAATAACTTCCCCACCCGCCCGCTCGATAAACGCGCACATGTCATCCAGGAAACTCAAGGCGTCTCGGCGCAATAAGGCGGCCTAGGTTATGTGTCCCACCACGACCTGGAGAAGAGGTCCGCAAGCGCGGCCGCGCCGGAGGATCTCTTCTATGGCGAGGCGCAGCCTCCAGAGGCCACGGCGCTTGATAGCTAGCCTAGCCCCCGAATTCAGATCTAACCCCAGGAAGGCGGAGTCTTTCGAAGCGGGTTCCAGCTCGTGAACCACGAGGCCCTTGCGTTCCACGGAAGAGCGAATTCGGGAAACCGTCGAGTCCGCGAGAACGGGGTCCTGGCCGAAAACGACGAAGTTGTCTACATAACCAGCCACGCGAACCCCAAAGACATCGTCATGCGGGGAGGCGGGGCTGCCGTCCACGACGAAGTGCGACCCATCGATGCCAGAGTCGCCGAGCGAGTTCAGCAGCACGGACTGGGCGATGTGCATTGCCCAGCTCCAACCCATCGGCAGGATCGTGAGCACATGCTCCAGCATGGCCCCGGGACCCACCTTCAGGCCTTCAACTTCGGCCAGCCCGGCAACTCCGGCATCGATGGGGGGGGGAAGGGCAAGAAAGTCCTGAAGCTCTGCCGGGAGGGCCATTCTATAAAAGAAATTGTCTACGTCGCCCGACCACGCGAAGACCTCGGCCCCAGGGGGCTCCAGGGGCCCCAGGGCCGAAGCGGTGGGGTAGCGGGTGGCAGGAGGGGTCTTAAAAAAAACCATTGGCGACACGAGTGTCAAAGATGAGCCTGAGCTTTCCGGATTTTTTCGCAACGCAAAGGATGCCAACTTTACTAGGACGGCCTGCAGCGAGCTTCCAGGAGGCCACCCCCCAGTCGACTAACCTCCGGACGAAGGCAGCGCAATGAACAGGAGACGACCCCAAGGGCGGATCAACATACGGGCCGAACGGACAAGCTTCCCGAATTCAGCTATGCGCCTCGGCCGCGGGCCTCAGCAGGGTCTCGCTGGCACGACCGATCCATTTGAAATCGCCAGGGCTCAAGAGGCTGCCCAAAGCAACGGGGCGGGCCCCCTCACCTGGCCTGACAAGGTCCTGGGAGCACGGCCGCCTAGTGGGCCCAAGAGAGTCGTGCAAACCACTAGCGGCGCAGAGCTCGCTGAGGGCTCCCGCGCCGGAAAAGAGATCGGCAGGCTGGGGCCCGACGGCGCGAAACTGCTCAGCCGCGCTCTGAAGGGCGAGCCTCTGGCACAGGTTAGGATTCGCAGAGCGGCCGCCAGGGCCCAAGTCGCAAGCACTGTGGAGGGAAGAGATGGCGTCGTTGGCCCAGTCGGTCGAGAACCTGGCCTGGCGACGGCGTCGGGTGGCGCTCCTACTCACCGGCGAGGCGCTGGCAACGCGGGTCGAACGGGGGGGGAAAGGAAGGGGAAATATACCTCTGGCAGGGGCGGAGGCAACCCCATCACTGAACGTTCCCGGGCTCGAGGCAGAGCACGGAGAGGGCGAAAAGTCAAAGTTGTCTGGCGCCGGGGCCCTAAAACCAGCGCCAGGAGTCTCCGTCACCCCTGCTCCTTGCCGTCTTTTCCGTTCCCCTTCTCCTTCTTGTTGCGGTTGTTGCGATTGGCGGTCCTCTCTTCCCGCGCCTTGCGGCGCTCTTTCATCGCCGACACCTCCTTGGCAAGCCCCTGTTCAACCCAGTCCTGGAGGTCCGGTGAGACGCACGCGCTGCCTCGGACGAGGTCGGAGCCGAGGAAGATACGAGTCGACTGCCTCCTCTGGCCCAGCGAGGCGGTCTCTGTGGCGCTCCTCTTGCGCCTGAAGAGACCGCCCGAGCATCTCGAACGAGGCTACCTCGGCGCTGTTGATCTGGTCATAGCAGGCGGCCGTCTCGAGAGGCATGCACGCGCGGCGGTGTTCCTCGACGCCCGCCTCGGAGCCGTTGAGCCTGGCCTCCGCCTTCCAGCGGTTGTGCCGAGCGACTGGTGGGCCCCCGTTGGCGACGATGAACTTGTAAACCCATCGGAGGGTCCGCGGACCGCGCGCGAGCCAGTCGTGGAAAGGGGCCGCCGTCATCATGCGCACTGCGAGCCGAAACTCACGGAAGCGCACCCCCTGCATGTCCTGGCCGATCGGGTGGATCCGCAGGTCGACCGCGGCAGCTCCTGCGCACGGCGCTGGGCCCAGGGGCGGCGGCCGCGCCCGCGGCAGCCGCAGGCGCGGGAGCGACGGGGGGCGGGCCGGCCGCTGCGGCGGCGGGCGCTGCGGCCGCAGGGCCACCCGCGGCGGGCACAAGCATTCCCGCGGGGCCCACGACCGCCGCGGCGGTCGGCGCGGCAGCCGCGGCTGGCGCGACCAGGGCGCCCGGAGGTCCTCCGGGCCCTCCGATGGCAACAGCGAGGGCGGCCAGCCCTCCCGCAGCCGCGGTCTGCGGGCGCTGCTGGCGCCGCTGGCCCAGCCACAAGCGGCTTGAAGACCAGCGTAGTCGCCCTCGCCCAGCCCGCCCGCCGCCACCGCGACGCCGTCGCCTGCTGCAGGCGGCCTGCCTCTGGTGTTCAGGGCGAGGCCGCCGGCGGGCGCTGAGTAGCCCAGCCTGGCGGCGCCGGCCGCCCGTGCGGCGTGGGGCCGCGCTGGCAGCGGCAGAGCACGGAACCTGTGGGCAGGCGCCACTGCGGCCGCAGCTCCAATCAGCGGCGGGAGCCCGCCCTGCAGGCCGTCGGGAAGCCGAGCGGCCTCGATGATGTCAGCCTGGTTGCCGGTGTCCTCCTCGTAGTCGTCGTCGTTTGGGGTCAGGATGGCGTAGACCCCCGGGCTGGCCGCAGCCGCGGCCATGCCTACAGCGTCCGATCAGCAGCCAGCGCCCGCTTCTTCAAGGCGAGCGCCTCGAGCTGCTGGCGGGCCCGATCGGCGATGGGGTCAGACACCGAAGCCGTAGCTCCCGTCAGAGAGGGGTGCGGTGCGGCTGCGGCAGGCCCCCACCGGGCCCCTGCAGGGGGTAGACGTCCGAAGATGAGACCCACCGCGAGCAGCACGAACCACCAGAACCAGCCGCCGAGCGTGAACCCTCCGGCCTCCTGCTTGATCACGTCGCCACAGTTCACGGCCGGGCAGGATGGGCAGTCACAGTTGACCACGGGCCCGCAGTCGGGGCAGTTGGCGCGGCTGGCCCAGGAAACGAGCGCGGCCGAGGAAGCAGATGTAAACGAGTTCGCGACTCCCTCGAAGAATTCCTTCGAACCCCAAAACAACGGCATGGGGCGCTGCTTGAGCCAGAAACCAAGTACGGCACACTCGTCAGCTGGCTGTTGCTTAATCTTTGAAAAGAGGTTATATATACTATAGGAACCCGCAAGGAATCCATGAGATTCCTTGGGGGCGCCCACCGGTTCCTTAGGGCAGCCATGGGATTCCGTGGGGAGCCCATGTGATTCCGGAGGCAATCTATAGGATTCCGCAGGACACTCATTCGATTCCTAAATAAACCCCATAGGAAACCGGGGAAAGCACGTGATTCCGGAGGGGTTCCGATGCCGCGCTGACCCCCCCCCCATCCAAGGACAGCGCGGGCGCCAGGCTCGCCCATCCTTGCGCCTGGGCTCCCGTTCCTCACGGGCCAGGCGCAAGCTCTTGTGCAACTTCGCTTCCTTCTTCACATCGTTGCGGACGTGCTCGATCAACTCAGGCGACGCCATCGCCGACGAAGTAGACCTCGACACGCCCGACTAGGCCGCCTGCTCCTCCAGACTCATCTTGCCGCCGACGCCCTTGCTCTCGGCGTCCTTGGCCTTGTCCCAGTGAGCAAACTCTATATGGCCTGGAGCCTCCTGAACTTCATCTCAATGCAGATCAGATTCGCGCCGTCGACGAGGTCCTGGCAGGTGGCCGCCTGGATCTGCTGGCACAGCTGATAGTGCTCCTGCACCCCCAGTCGGTGGCGCCGAGCTTACAAATCTGGCGGAAATGCTCGCGGTGCCCTTCGATGCCGAGGCCCTCCCGCTGCAGGTAGTTCATGCGCCGCCCAGCGGTCCGTGGCCCAGGCAGCGTCCAGTCCGGGCCGAATTTAAATCCTCCTGCCTCGTCATCCCCAGCACCTTGTGCCAAGGGACATCGCGACGGCCCCGAGCATCTCGCGCGATCGGAAGGACCCTCGCATCCGCGTCGACAAACTTCCGAAGGAATGTCTCCAGCGCCGCCGGGGCCACCAACTCCACGAAGAGCCCATGGCCATCAAGGAGCACATGGATATCGGAGAGAGCGTGATCCACCGCCGCTTTACTGTGGAAAATTGCAAACGCTTTCCTCCGGAACCCGGGGGTCTCCCACCCCCCCCCCCCCCCTCCCCCCTCCCTCCCGGCAAAACCCCCCCCTCCCCTAACCCCTTCCCCCCCCCCCCCCCCCCCTCCCACTCGAAAACCGGGGGGGGGGGGGGTCACTGCCGGTTCGAACCCCTCCCCCCCCCCCCCTTCCGGATCCGGAAAACCGGGGGGGTCACTGCCGGTTGGAACCCCCCCCCCCCTCCCCCGAAAACCGGAGGGGGGTCACTATAGGGTTCGACCCCCCCCCCCCCCCACACACGCCACGCACCGCCAGCAAACGACTCCCGGCCCCTACCACCGCTCGCATCACATCCCCCGCTGTTGTTCCCAGCACCACTGTCCTCACCACCACTGTCCCCGCTGGTTCCACCACCGTCCCTATTGTCCCCACCAATGCCCCCACCACTGTCGCACTGTCCCCACTGTTCCCACAACTGTTCCCACCACGGTTCCACTCTCCCCACTGTCTCCACGGACCCAACCACTGCCTATCCCCACTGTCCCCGCTGCCCCACTGACTCCTCCGCTGTCCCACTGAGCTGTCCCACTGTTTCCACCGCTGTCCCCGCTGTCCCCACCACTGTCCCCACTGCACCTCTGTCCCATTGTCCCACCGCCGTCCTCGCCGCCGCCTTTACCAGTGTCCCCACCACCATTGTACCCTCCACTGTCCCAGTGTTTCCACCTCATTCCCACTGTCCCCACACCACTGTCCCCACCACCACCGTTCCCACCACTGTCCACTGTCCCCCCTGTTCCCACCATTGCCCCCACCACTGTCCCCACCACTACCGTCCCCACCAGTCCCACTGTCCCCCCGCTGTCCCCACCGCTGTCCCGCTGCCCCCTCACCACTGTCCCCACCAACACCGCCCCCGCCACTGTCCGCACCCCCACTCGGTTTTCGAGGGGGGGGGGGTTCGAACCGGCAGTGACCCCCCCTCCTTTTCATGATGAGCTTGGGGGGGGGGGGGAGGGGTCCGAACCGGTAGTGACCCCCCCCCGGTTGTCCGGGGGGGGGGGGGGGGGTCGAACCGGCGGTGGCCCCCCCGGTTTTCCGCCAGCAGCGGTAGAACACGCTCTTTCGGATATCGCGATCCTGCACCCGCCCAGCCGTCGGGGCGTGACCCGGCACCTCGTCGCCAATGCGGTGGCCGCCTTCGCACGCCGCGGCGCGCCATGCGCCGACGGCGTCGGCCGCGCCGCCCGCAGGTCTCAGCGGCGCCGCGCCGCGCACGAGGCCCAATGCCGGGCCGGCCGGGGCCGCGGGCACCACAGCGCCGCCGCCGCCGCCGGGCACCGCCAGCGCGCGCAGGTTGGTGAGCAGCCCGAGGTCGCCGACGGCCACCGCCCGCGCGCGGCACTCCGCGACGGCGATCTGCTCCGCCTCCAGGGTGAGCTGGGCCACCTCCGCACCGGTCGTCTCCGCCAGAAACCTGTGCAATTGGTTCGGCGCGATGCCTGGCGGCGGCGGGTCGAACGCCCCGAAAAGCGAGGCCTGCGCGTCCGGGTTGTTGGCCGGCGCCACGATGTACATGGTCACCGTCCGCGGTGTAGATCGCATGATCAGCCTCGGACAAAGCCGCCCGGGGCCCAGATTCAAGTGCTGGTGCCACGCCGCCTCGCCGGCGTAGAAGACGCATGCCCACCGCGTCGTCACTGCCGTCATCGCTGTAACCAGCCAGAGCCCGCAAACGAGGGCGAACGTCGCGACGAGCGACCGCGCTGCAGCAGCCCAGGCACGCTGCCGCTACCAGAAAGCCGACCACCCCGCCGAGCAGCCCCACGGCCAGGGCCCGCACGTCAGTGCCGACGTCCGAGGCGACCGCAGCGACTCCTGCAAAGGGCCCCCCCTCCGCTGCCGGCGGAGCTGGCGGTGGCTCAGGCGCCGCGCAAGCGCAGGCGGGCGCCCGGCAGGGCGGCGGCGCGGGGCACGCCGCCGGGACGCCTCCGCCCACGGCGGGATCGCAGGGCACTGCAGCGAGCACCCTGGGCACGGAGCGGGCGCGCAACACGCCAGGGAGCAGGTCGGGCACGGAGGGCAGGATGGCACCTGCGGACACCTGGTGAGGTATGAGACCACCCCGGAAAGCGCGTGGTCTGTGAGCATCTCCCACATACTCAAGACTTGAGCGACATCAAACGGCGGCGGCCCTCAGGAGATCATCGGAAACCCTTGAAATCACGACAATGATGATGATGATGATGATGATGATGATGATGATGATGATGATGATGATGAAGGATGATGATGGATGATGATGGATGATGATGGATGATGTTGGAGGATGATGATTTTTTCTCCTCCCCAGGGTCCACCGCGCCAGTGTCCTCCGTAGGCCCGTATAGGGTGGGCCAATCCCGCCACGTTGAAGATGCCATTGACAAATATGAAATAGAGGGGCTGGCCGAAGCCGAAGTAGAGGGTAAGCCACCACACCATATTCCACTCAACCTATGTCGAACACTGCATCGGCCCAGCGATGGGTATTGGCATCGTCATACAACCAATGATTTATCGAATGGGCGGCTGAACGTAAGGATGAGGAGGAGGAGGCACGCAATGGACCAAAATTGCCCCACCGCGGGGCTTCCTCATCGGAGATCCCAATATTACGACGAAATTGCCGAAGTCGCTCCAGCTCAGCAGCAGATACTCGTTTAGACCCCGCAGGAGTCAATGACGAACGCGTAGCCGAAGAATCAGAGCCCTCGTGAGGGACACATTCATCCGCATCTTCAAGAATAACGTGAAGAGGCTCGGAACGATGAGCAAGAAACACAAGGCCAGCTGCCAGCTCAGGAATACCAGGGGGCCCACTATTTTCAGAAGACACAAGCACACGATCCACGCATACGCAAATCTTCTCAGTCATGTCATCAAACATACGTTGCAAGCGAGCGGGCCCAGACCAACCTCTGGAGGAACAGGATCAGGACCATGACGATCATGCTCCTGGTCTTCGCGTAGATCACGATCATCAGGAAGGTCACGCACACAAGGAGGATCCAGATGAGGGCCAGCATGTTCCACTTGAGGCTCCAGAAGACCAGGCTGGGGAACACGAGAACCATGTCCAACATGCGGGCCAGGTTCCACGTGAAGCGCACGAAGTAGTGCACGCTCCACCCGGAGAGTGGGATCAACAGGAAGATCTCGAGCACCAGGTGGTACAGGAAGGAGATCAGCGCGATCAGGCGCTGGGGGAGAATCGGCACGACCACCAGGAGGACCAGGGGGAGCATCAGGAAGAGCACCAGGGAGATGAGGTTCAGGAAGAACAGCACTACGGACACCAGGAAGATCAGGAAGAGCATCCGAAGAG